>JAAWXA010000001.1:60195411-60535013 GCA_038090715.1 Florisuga fusca
CACTTTGGGTGACAGGACAGAAAGATTTTTTTTCCTGCCCTTAAAACACCCTTGGAAATTAATACAATCTCAGAATAGCAAATCATTGACTTGAATCAAATAAAAACTAATGAACTAAAGTGGAAAAGTGTATCATACTGTATCTGGAACTTTATAAGACCTCCTCCTCCTCTCTGACTTTTTTTTAACATGTAGTTACAAGAATTATGTTCTGTCAGTGATTTGTGTATATGGAGACTCGCATAGTGCTCCACATAGGCAAAATATGGATGACTGCACACAATGCAAGGCAGCAGATAGTAAGGACGATGCCTTTCCAGAATTCTGAAGCAGAAGTGCAAAGATCTTCATCACTGATAATTCCTCTAAGCCAACATTTTGTTGCTGACCTCTCTGAAATCTATACCATTCAGAACCCCTGGAAGGCAAGTATGAGGTGTACTGAAATCCAAAGCTAGATCTGTATGATATAGCTGGCTACTCCTAAACTTTCTTGATTACTGGGAACTGAAATTACAGGTCTTCATATGAAATCCTCTATTTTTAATAACTACAAAATCAAAGGCTAGAGAGGGATGTCATTTTCCAGAGCCAACTAGAAGTGATAGAATCCCTGAAGCTCCACCTTAGCATAGTTAACATTTTGCTGGTTTAAATTTGAGGTTTTTTAATTGTCTCTTTTTTGGGGGCACATCTTTTGAACATTTCTTTCCAGATGGGTTGTAGTATATGGAAATACCTGTGAGAATGTTCTTACTCATTATACTTTGAATAGCTTATGAAGACATCTATTAAAATAAATGGGTAGGTCATCTTTTTGTGCTGACAGTATGAAAGACAGTACAGCACTGGGCAAGAAAGCTAAACTTTGTATGGGTACTCATGGTTTCATATTTTTTAAAAAAGAAAGAATGGGATCCCCCCTCTCCCTCACCAAGCAACCCTGAAGATATGAATACAGTGTCATTCACCCCTTACCTACTCTTGCAATCTCCACATTCAACACTCTACTGTCAAATGAGATTCATTTTTCATGTTGGCAACTAACAAGTGTGGTGGATCAAATTCTTATACAAAATCAATAACTTTACTGAGTTAGACCAAAATTAATTGATTTTACTTGGTGCCTGTGGTCCCGAATTCTCCTAGCTCTCAATAAGGGATTTGTTTAAATAAAGCTTGTTGTGTGCCCTCTCTTTTGCCTTTCACCATTTTAATTATTCTCTGCACTTAAAATCCAAGTTATTCAGCTAATTTCTACTGCCTTTCTACACTGGACTGAAGAATACTATGATAAAAAACCCAAATGCCACTCATTAATCATTGAATGAGAAAGTAGATTCCAATTACATCTAATCATGGATGAGTGGGATAGAGTGCATTCCTTGCAATCACATTGTGGCTTTTAAATGCCCAATTACTAAAAAAGTACTTGAGAATGAAACAGAATGACAGTTTTTTAGGAAACTTGAACTTGGGAAATTATTTCCCATGAACTTGGGGAATTATTTAGTCACTTTTTTTCTCTTTATTGCAAGCTGATCAACCTGTAGAAGCTATCTGCAGTTTTGTTTTCTGAGTGTAGTTTTAGAGGACTGTATCAAGTAGTCAGGGCGAACATATTTGTCTTTTAGTTGTACTGATACGAATCTAAAGGGACTGCTGGCTGAAGAGTTGCAGTAGATTTACAGCATTACAACGAGCAGAACTGAGGTAGGATAGTCCATCTGTATTTCTATAACTAGTTGAAAGGCATGTATCAAATGGTGTAATGATTTGAATGCTCATACTCACACACAGATAATGAACTAAGAGATGTGGAGCTCTTGCTACTTTCAAATCTGCAAAGTGCTCTTTCAAAAATCTTCCACATTACTGCAGGGCGGGGGAGTTGGACTAGATGACCTTTAGAGGTCCCTTCCAACCCAAATTATTCTATGATTCTGTGAAATCTTTTTCTGTTGAAAAAGGTTTTTGAATATTTGAATATTCAAATTTTAATATTAGAAAAAAGAATGCTTGTGAATCATACATCCCATTTTCAAATTATCGGTTAAAAATTAAATGTGATTGAGCACATAGTTTGGTACAAGTTAAAAATGAAGACAAATATACATTTTGGTATTCTCAATTGATTAAATCCATACGTGCAAAGATGAAACAGCATAATATAATCTATTGTTTTTAGTATAATCTGTTGTTTATACATTAAAATGACCATACTGTATGGAATTGATTTGGAATTCTGAAAACACCTACTGCAGCCCAGCCTTATAAAAAGTGAGCAGCAGGAAGATGTGTTTTTCAAGATCTTTTTCTTTTCAAGTTCTTCTGCTTGTGTTTCCTAATACTCTCTAGACATCCATATAAACTGGCAGGATTTCCAGATGGAGCTGGGCAGTTACTGTTACTGAGTATAAATGAAAACCAGGATGCTTTGATAGTTCTACAGTTCTTAATGTTAAAACTTTGGTTGCATTCTTTTGGAAATCTTCAGATTAGCAATTATTTTCCTAATTCTGTTTGGTTTTCTGTTGTCTCATCTTCTTGAATGTAAGAACTGCAAGTCATAAAAATACCATCTGCTGGAACAAAGAAACAGCCTACATAATTTCTTAAAAGATGGTTTTGATGAGTTAAACTTGGCTGGACGCCAGGTACACAGCAAGCCACTCTAGCAGTCCCCTCGTTAGGGGCACAGAGAGGAAGAAAGTAGGATGGAAAATTCATGGGTCAAGATAGAGGCAGTTTAATAAGGCAAAATCCAAAGGCTGCATTCAAAAGAAAAATAAAGCACAAGATTTATCCTCTAGTTCCCCTCAGCAGGGTCAGCTGTCCTGGTGATGTCCCCTCCATCTTGCCCACCCCCATACCTACAGGTGATGGGAGGGAAATGTTGGAGAGACAGCCTTGTTGCTCAGCAGTAGCCAAAGCACTGGTGGGTTATCAACACCCTTCTAGCTATCAATACAAGGCACAGCACTATGAGGACTACTGTGAGGAAAATTAACCCCATTTCAGCCAGACCCAGTACAATGGTGCAGCTACCCCCAGTACTGCAGCTGCCTCTTACACTGTGCAGTGCATTGCAGTTAAGGATATATTGCTTGAAAATGCTGTGTAGTCTTCTGGTGGCTTACCCACAGACAGGATAAGAGACAGCTTTTACATACAATTACAGAAAGATTTTCACCTTAAGTGGTTTTGGAGTTTCTGAAACTGCAAAGCATCATAATTACATTTATTATATGTTGCCTCTGATTTTGTGTGCCCTTATTTTGCTGCTTCTTAACAATCTAAACAAAAGCACAGAAACATAATTAAATCACACAGATAATATTTATACTAGGGAAAATATATATATGCAGTGTCACTCAGGGTGATGTTGTTGCCAAAGACTGTATTATCATTTGTAACATCAGAGTCACACATTAATTAACTTAATAATAACATTAAGGACTGTAACAACAGAACACTTTGACACTCAAACCTTTGTCCTTTTGGGACATACTGCCCCACAGAAAGAAAATGTACATAATTCATATGGTGTAACATAACATGAAACTGCATCTTTCATCTCCAAAACACTTCATAAACACTAACATACTGTAGGGTATCACTGTAAATATCACTACTCTCATTTCTATAGATGAGGAGAATATAATTTACTTTCCCACTATCATGAGTCATTCTCAGCAATATCAGGACTTCTCGGTTTCAATTTCTGTGCTCTTGACAAAAATAACAGTGATAAACACACTAATATTACATCCTCTCAGACATAATTATTTCAAGCTACAGTCTATTTACATTGGCTAGTTATTTGTATGCAAAAAAACTGAGAAAGTAGGACAGCACATGCAGGGTATGATATTCATGCACATATAAGACTGAGGGAGAATGAATTAGATATATAATTTATTTGTTCTTTACCAGAAGCTTAAAATTTCACACTCACAATGTCATTTATTTAATCCTGATGTTTAGTGCTACGGTAGAACAAACTGTTAATTTCAATTTCATGTTTATTCAGTCAATTATAATTAAAGAGAATTAGTCATAGGAGGCATACAGCATTAATTTTAAATCCAGTGCCAATAACATGATAAGTGCCCTAATTAAAATGCACAGATGATATCACTGAAGAAAAACTGACCACTGCAAAAGAGGTTAATACCTTGCTTTATTATTTATTGACACATATATGCATGATCTTTAACCTCACTGTCTTTCCACAACATGGCCAATGTATTCTGCCCTTCAATATGCTTTTTATGTTAAAAAAGATAGGAAAACAGCAACAAATTTATGCAATCATTTTGTGCATTAAATATATCAGGTTTTCTAATAACGAATTGTGCAGGCACTACTAACTGAATGATGAGTAGTAGTAAATCTAATATTAAATTAACTCATTGAGCTATCCAAACATAACAGCTAGGTTAAAAAGTTTGATATGATACAATATCGTGATAGGTTCATATTAAAACACCAGATCTCTGTTGACAGTTCTGGCTTCATTCTGGGTCTTGATTCCCTTTCAACAAAGGCAAAATACCTGTCATGGCTTGATGAAAAAAGAAAAAGTTTTAACAGCATGACTGCTTGACATGGCTACAAATTATGGTACGCTTTATCCTTTGAAAGTTTTTTCTTTGCTTTAGATCAGAGTAAAGTGTGTAAGGAGACTACACTGTAGCATGATGAGGTGTAAAGGTTTTAGCAACATTAGAGTTGGGAGCCCACATGAGTAATTAGACTTAATGTCAGTCATTCAGGTCACACTGCATTTCGATAACACCAGACAAAGAAAAGAAACCTTCAGTTATTTTTAGGAGTTATAAGAAGACTTGTGGGTGCCATTTTTACAGCTATCTTAACACTCAAGGCATTCAAACTAAACATTCAAAAAGAAACAGCAAAAGAAAAAAAAAAGAAAAATTATCAAAAGCAGTACTTAAGCAGATACTGAATTAATCTGTGAAAAATTTTGGAAATTCACCTACCTCCTGAGGTACATCCTGCAAAATCACTGCAAGCATGCTCCTGTAGGCAAAAAATATGGATGAATGCAAATGCAGCCATCAGCCTGGCAATGTAGAGACAGCCATTTTACTTAATATACATACTAAGTAGACAGATTTTGGTTTTGTCTTTGTGGGGAATTTTGTCTGTTCTGCATTTGCATGAATAAGGCTCTGTGTGATATGGCATCTATAGCACTAAGCTTGAACCCCAGGCAAGATTTTAAAATATGAACAAAAGCCTGCAGCCTGACATCCTGGCTTATGGTGTTGGACTATAAATATTTCTATATGTATAGACTTTTTTATACTTTTACAAACACTTGTTCCACCTGTGCTTTAAACCAACAGGATTCTGCCAAGCTTTAAACTGAAGGCACTGTGCTTGGAATAATATAGTAAGTGTCGCTTAGAGCAAAACACTGCCCAGTGAAGCTCTGTGGATTCTGAATGAGACCTTGCTTGCATCCAGCCAGCTCTGAGTACATGCAGAACAACCTGAGGACTGCCTGCAAAAGATCTGTCAGATCCTGAAATGAGGTAGTTTACAAGCTCTTCACTGAAAAGTTGAATAATGGCTATCTCCACAGTTTTAAGTGCAAGAGTAAGACCAAACTGCATTGGAGAAACAGCAACCATAAGCCAGTATTTTCACATAATTATGGAGTGCTTGTATGTAGGGCCAGCATTGCATCCTACTGTGTGAACGCAGCATTGGGGGTGATGAACAGCCTTTGGTTTCACAAACATAATTTTAAAATTATTTTTAGTTTTTTTTAGAGATATCAATTGTTTTAATGGGAAAGTTCTTTAGGGGCAGCAGTATGTACCTGCCTTTGTGTGCATGTGTAATGCATCCATGTATATGCACTTCTCTGTGGCTATATTTGTTCTTATTCATAGCTGCTTCAGCAGAAATATAATGAATGCATTACAGAGGGGAAGCGAACATAGACACTGGAGGCAGAAGGCAGAATGCTTTTAAGACTGTCATGTGAAGGTAAAGCTAACTTCCTGTTGTACATTCTGCTAAATAGCCCATTGTTTGTTTTTCAGTGTTGATACTTGTGTCACTCATCAGATATTCTCTTTCTGCAGGCAGAAATCATAAGGGAAGAAATCCTGAAATTCTACGCTTTAGCCAAGCGAAGCTGTCAGGCAGATCAATTATTCCTGAGCGGATTCAGACCAGCAAAACATGCTTGTTATCTGTTGTTTTCCCTAAATTCCACAGGATATTAATATGCTGAATGCAGATTTTGGGCATGAGTAGGTCTTGCTGCACAGAGCAATGCAGCCAGGGGGTTTGGACTCTTTGATGCCTGAGGCCTCATCTCTTCACGCTTCTCTCGTCTCCACTGCATTAGATGAGGGCAGCTGATGGAAGGGGAAGGGAGAGGGTCTGTGACTAACGTGCTGATTTGGATGTTTTCTCCCAAAGCAAGGCAGCAACCAAGGATTGAATTCTCATGCTCTGAGTCTCAAGATTCAGTCTGCTGTGCTCCTGGGGCAGTACAGCAGCATGCTTCTGGCTATTCAGGGCTCATCATAAATCAACAGTCTCATCCTTAAAAACGCTAGAATTTCTTAAAGTGAGAAAACTAGCATTGGAGAGGGACACGTTTCAAAGTGCTGTAGATGGCACAGCTCTGTTAAACTTGCTGGAATTTGACTGCTAACAACAGTTCAGGATTTTGATAATATTTTGGCAGAAATGAGCCTGGAGGTTCAGCCATAGTGAGTTCATTGTTACTGTTATTTTCTCTCTAGGTTTCACAGCAGGGAGAAGTGCAATGAGTGTGAAATCTTGTTAGCTATCTGAAGACCATCTGTATTTTCTTAATGAATGCTGCACTCCTCTTGGAACCATGAAATATGCAATATAACATGTTGATTCTAAACTAAATTGTGCTGAATTTAATCTTTACATGTACACTGAACCTTCCTTTATTTAGCAGCTTCTCCTGTGAGATCTACCAATGGGATATTAATCCTTTAGCAGCTGCTACAAGAAAGAGCTCTTAGAAGACTTGGCTTAATGTCTTGCATTGGAGTAATTACTTAGTTAGGCACTTGATTCTATCCAGTAAAGAATTCTGAATTTTAGCTCACTACTTTTTATGATGACTATGTCCTTTAGTGTAAACCTTTCATTGGTTGCAAGCAACCTATCCAAACTACAACTATAAAGCACAGGGATGGTGAAGGAAGAATTATAGGTGCAGCCTACCAGAAATCCTCTAAAATCCTTGGAGGAAACCTTCAAATGGTACCAAATGTTAATGCAGAACAGCAGTGAAATACTCAGCTGAGTTTCACAAATGAAGATGGGTATTTCATAAGTGTCCCAGAAGACCTATGAAATGTCAAAGCTTATAAACCATTAAGTGTTAGGCTGCTTAGATTCTGAATTCAGAATTAGCATGGTTTAATTTTTGCATTGTCATTAACACAATTAGACAACACACTGAGGTTTCACAGAACCATTTAAAAAACAAGATGGTGTGAAAGGGGGTTAGGGGATAAGAGATGGGCTAAGCCCAAGAATCTCCACTGCTCTCACTTACCAAAGTAATTGGCACTTAATTATCTGAATATGTGGAATATGGGACAGATTTGCAGCTCCTGAGAGCAGATGCACATCCAAGCTGCAGCCTCACTCCTTATTGGAAAAGCAGTCAGGCCTGAACCTTTATACATCTGCCTGACACTGGTTCCTGTGAAAAGAAAGTGAAAGATGACCCCTGGTGCACTTTGCCACATTCTGCAGTTTGGACAGTGAGGGGTCAGGGCTGAGAAAGGTGCCACAGAACATACCTGCACTGTGAACCAGGTGTCCAGGGAGACAAAAAACTTTTGATAAGTGAAATTAAATTCTTTGCTGTACATACCTGACACTTGCTTAAGCTAGTACACTCATTACTTGAAGAAATAGGCTAGAAGAGTTTGGCTTTATCATCTATGAATTGTTGGGTTTATATAAAGCCACCAGCTACAAATCATGTATGGCAAATTAAAACGTATATAAAATAAATATTATAATAAAGACTGTCAGGAATCATTAACTTTAGGCATTGTTACTGCTCTGTCAATACTGCTATTAAGTATCTGCTTATCTTATTAAATGGCCCTAGATTAAGTGAACTAACTGCTCATTATATCGCACCGATCTGAGTGTAAAATATTTGCAAAATGAGCACCACAGTGGTGGATGTGGAGGACTCCTTTCAGTTATAACATTTTCTTATATGATTAAATGATACTTTTGATAATAAGTTGTATTTCTGGACACAAGACCATGCCTTGGAGGAAGTGCCACATGTGCCTTTACATAAGTGGAAAGTCTGGAGATCTGGGCATCTTTCAATACCTGTGTAACAGGACCTTTAGTTCTTGAAGAGACCTTACTGTTTGAGCTTTGAGAAGCAGAAGTCCAGCTGAGGAAGCTCCACAGTGTGTTTCATCACAGGGAATCAAAAAATAGAGAAGCCAGGGGTTCCCTGCTTAGCTGCTTGACACTGATAATCAAAAAAGCAATAAAGAAAACTGTGGCAAGAAATAACACATGCTTACACTTATTTACCCTTTTTTTATAGTCCCTTGTCTCTGTGGAACTAAGGATTGTTCCCTAGTAATAGTGTTGAGAATTTCATTGCAATTGCAAATAAAAATTACATGTATATGTAGATTTTTGGACTGAAATGGGTTTGGGGAATTACTAAAACTTGTATTTTTAAGAAAAACTTTGGTTTGCCACATGTAGCAGAGTGATGGAGAGTTTTAGGTAGAAAGTTTTTCCATCTTTTAAGCTATTGGATGTCTATATCTCATTTGGAAGTCAATCAAAGCTGAGAGTATTCAGGCTTCTCCAGCATCAAATAAATGGAAACCACAATGTCGTCTTGTTTTCTAGGAAAGGAAAAGAAACTCCGTGTTAGCCCTAATCTTGCTCTGCTTCTAGGGTTAATAAATCCTTCCAGAGGGCACTGGTGCTGCTTTTGTAATTTCTAGTTTATATTTACATAGTATCACTTGCTGTCCTAACAATTAATTTGTAAGTACTTTGACTAAGAGTATACAATTTTAAAATTAAATGAGACTATGACAAGTCATTATACTTTAACTTGAAAGGTAGGAATTAAATCAGGCTACTCCTACAGATAAGGTAATTCAGATGTTAAACCAGGTGTAATGCTTTTGCCCATAAAATATCAGGTGATATTCTAACATGCTGATAAATTGGTGCTGTTTTTGCTCTCCACTCACAATACTGCAAAACAAGGCTGTTTTTAGAACTCCAATGTTTTATTCATAAATCTACCTTTTAATCATTAATAAATTTTAAATGGTGCTAAAGCAGAAATAATTTAAGTTAGAAGTAGCTATAACTACTTCTTTTCAACTAAAAAAACACAAAAAAAACAAAAAACAAAAAAAAAAAAACAACCAAAAATCAAACTAGGGATTATAGTACTATTTATTTTAATGTAGTTGGAATTAGTTTTCACATATAAAGGCTTTCACCATTGATTACCTTTAAGTTAAAGAGAAAACAAAAAGAAAAAAATAAAGTTCAAGTGCCCATCAGGCAGCATAGCTTTGCATAGACTTCAGAGTACAGAGAATGTAATTGAAACCATCTCAGCAGGAAGCATGCTTTATAATTTAAAAATGAAGTACTCAAAAATCAATTGCTATGTGTTTATTGCCTCATATGCCATATAAAGGATGTTATCACTCATACTTTTTAATAGCTCTTCAAAATGGGCTTGTTCTTTACAGCTTGCAGCTGTTTGCATTTTTTTTTTTAAGTTTGAAGGAAATGTAGAGATTGTGGATGGATTTGCATTTGTTCAGCTTTGTATGTCAAAGATATTTTAGAGATAGGGCCAAGATAAAAATAACTCTGCAAGAAAAACTGAACTTGGATAGACTTTGCACCACAGAAATGGTACAGCAAGACAGCTATGTTTCCTTTTGCATCACCATTAATTTATCTAAATGTAAATTCTGAAGACTCAGCAGTTATTGACAAGAATATAAACACAGAAGTTGGATGATAACATCCAGTGTTTTTTTATCACTGTTGATACAGGAAAGGCTGAAGTCAGCACTCTAAAACTCCATGCTGGTCCTGGAAGTGGTGCTTAACTGGTTTCAGACACCAGAAGGAGTGTACTTAAGTTAGCACAATGCCTTCCTTCAGCTCTCTTACTATATCTAGTAATAGTATGCTTTGACTTTCAATTCCCATGCTACATTTGCTTGTCTGAGATCCAAAATTAAACCCCAACCCCATTTTACTTAGAAGATGTGATAGTGTCAAGCTGAAGCACACCTAAAGTGCTTCCTTTTGCTCTATCTTCTCAGACTGCAACCTCATCTCAGACTTGATAACAGTAACTGTAGATTCTCTTAGTTTCTAAATATACCTCAGTTGCAACTATTAATTTCACTTTTACCCTTCAAAAGTAACTAGCAGAGAGATGTTTGCATCCTGACTTTACCCCTTGCTCCAGAAAATTAACATTCCCACAGAAAATCTTCCTCTCCAATTTACTCTGTTTTACCCACATCATAATCCCTTTCCTTCTCCTTACACTCATTAATCCTCTCTGCACACTATAACAGTTCTTTGATCATTCACTACTGAACAGTCTGAGCAAATCAAGATGATGTTGTTTCATGCCAGACTCCTAAGGTAGGATTTGCTTCATCTAATTTAACTGGCCAGGATTTATATATTTTAGACTTTCAGCCATTTATCTAAACTTCATTTCCAGTCAGTGGAAAGAGACCGGGATCTTCATGCATATATTCATGTTACGTATCTAAAATACATATCTTATTCATCATTCCTTGGAGATATTTAGAAAGAGCAGGAGACAGGACTTAGATATAAAGCTACATGCCCAACAGACAGAAAAAGTTAGGTGAGATGGAGTAACTCTACCAAAATCTGGTTGATTCCTAACTACTCAGTCTGTCTGGGAGGCCACTGTTCCCTACACATTTCCAAATTACTCGCCCACCTTTTCTTTTTGCTTCTAAGCCAAGTGAGTTTGTGTAATGGTATTTCCACCCAGCTGTGTCTGACTACTGAAATCAGAGGCAGTCAAATTCACATCAGATAACACAACTGAGGATGTACTAGAATAGTTAACTTCTTATTGTGGAATAAGATAGGAAAGCAGTAACAATTTCAGAAAAAGCAGGATTCCTCTGTTGAGTGTTTGCATTGCTTCTGACCAAGATTTTTCTTTAAAGATCTTTGATTTCAGTAATAGTCGATGATTAAATATCCCTAGAAATCAGCAGAACATGTACTGACCCTAGTTTAGGTTGTTTACTCCTTCAAATGAAATGAAATATTTTCATAAAAGTGAAAGAGTCCTATTTGCACAGCACAATAAGAAACAGTAAAAATATTCCTTTTTCTTGAAGCAATTCTTTCTTTTATTTAATTTCTGATTCTTTTTTCCTCTCTGAACTGATAATTTGAACATAGTAGATTTTGTGTATTGTGAATGGTAAATTCTTAATTGTCTTAATTGTTTAATGTCTTAGTTGTTTTAAACTACCCTTTTAGGTGCTTCTGTTTGAGCCTGTCTGGCTTCTATAGCTTTTAATCATTTTTCACTCCTATCTTTTACCCAGTAAATCCAAATTCCCCAGGGTTGCTTCCTTCTGCTTAGTTCTACGTCAGCAATGAAAATCTCATCAAACTGTCCCATTTCCTGCTTCACTGCTATGACACTGCATTTCCTGCAGGCATATGCCTTTTTTTTTCCTGCCCAAGAGGCAGGGAGCTGGTGCTGAGGTGATGGTGCTACAGGAAGCAGTGACTTCTCTCTAGCTATAGCTGTGCATCGTAGCATTGCAAAGTCAAGGGAAGATGTGGTAGGTGGGATAGGGGCACATTAGGAGAGAGAATTCTGTTACTGGATCTTGTTACAGCCATTCATTCTTATTCACATTTCTACTACAATTACACTTTTGAAAACTTTGTGTGCTTTGGGTTTAGGCCCTCACATTCCCTCAGCTGTAACGAGTCCTTAGCAGGGACAAACTGGCAGGTGATGAATGATGGTTCTCTTTCACTGTTCCCACCACAAAGTGCTACTAAATTCATATCCCCATCTCCTGGGCTGAATCAGGGCCAGAATATTCATCACCTCCTAGGACAGATCTTTAGATGAATGTACATGATGAATAGAGCAACTGGTGCAGCTCACCATTGTTTCAGAAAAATTAATTCAATGCCAAAGTCATGATGTAGTTTTCCAGTTTTAGCTGCTTTAGAAATTTATCAGTGAAAATATGATGAGTTTAATAAGACAGCACTACATAATAATGTAACCAAAGAGATTGCATTTATTTTTGTTTGTCCAACCTGCCAGGATTTGTGGAGCCATCCGTTGATTTCACACTGTGATACAATGCATATTTAATTGTCAAGCCTTCACCACAACAGGTAATACAGAAACACATCATAAGGAATGTGATTTTTAGTCTGGGAGGGCAGTTCAAGTTGGATTTGTCGAGCTTTTTCTGGTGCTATTAAAATATCCTCCTTAATGATGTGAAAACAGAATAAAGAATAAATTTATGAAGATTTTAGATGGGGCCAGACAGAATGATTTGAAACAATTTTGGAAAAAAATATAAGGATCAGAATTCACAGGTTCTTGAGAAACTGAAAAAATAATCTAGAATCAAGGAGACAAAATTCACTAAAGAGAAGTGCATAGTTCAGCATTTAGGATGGCAAAAGCAAAATTGTAAATACAAAATGAGTAATAACTGAGTTGGCAGAGATAGTGCAGTGAAGGTTGTGAGAACTGTAGCAGATTACAAATTAAACATGAATGCCTTCTGGGAGGTTATACCAAAAAAAAAAAAAAAAAAAAAAAAAAAGCAACAAAAAAACAACCAAAACCCAACAAAACAGTGTATCTTTTTCTGTGATATATTAGCAAGAATGGTGTATAAAGGAAGACAATTACTCAATTACTTTCTCTGTTAAGTGCTCATGAAAAACTGGAACTTGGACATCACATTTAAAGAAGGATGTATAATAAACTAGAGAAAGACCTCTGAAATGAAAGAAAAAGGCACTTGTGAAGCTGTTTGACTTATTTAATATAGAAAAGAGAACAGATGGGAACGTGGCAGCAGGCTGTGGCTACTAAAATGCTAGCATAAGGATGTTCTCCATAGTTATCAGAGGTAAGAGAAACATTACTCTGCAGTAAGGAAGATTTGAGGCAGCTACTCAGGGGAAAAACAGGTTTATTCCCACTTTGGAGTATGGGAAAGTCCTTCCTGGTGGTTTCGATGATTCCATTTGTCAGAGATAATGTAGTTAAAAACAGTTTAGCTCCAGATAACACACTCAGCTCTTAAGATTCCTCCCTGTCAAAAGTGCTTTTGATTCTATATCATAATCTGTGAAAACAGACTGCCCTTAAGAACAGTGGCTGCTTTTAAAATTTACCTTGAAAACTGTTTTAAAAGCGATTAAATGAATTGTGATTTGAAAAAGTGATTAAATGATTGTAGTAACTTGACAGGTGATGCAAGTACAAACAAAAATACATGGCAGCTTATTAATTCTACTTGTAATTTACTGTGGAATTTTTTGAAGGTGAATTACTACCTTCAAAAATATTTAGTTAAAGCATGAAACAGATGGGCAGGGATTTTTTCGTGCTATTTGTCTATTAAATTATGACTTATGACTGCCAGACTATGAGTTTTCTCCAAAAGGGGACTCATACAGGTGCAGATTCAGTTTTACTCATAAATTATATGCTTAATAGATATGGTGGTGTATAACAATGGAAAATCAACACAAAAAAACTTCGTAAACTTTTTTAGAGCCATATGGATCCTGTGCTGTTGCATGATTATCTAGTGTGTTGTAATAGTATACCCTGCTGGTGATGTTCCTCAGTGAATAAACAAGGTTTTCACCTAAAAAGGCTGCTTGGACACAATATCTTGATTGAAAAAATCTGTTTGGAGATACTGTCAGTGGCTTCAGTACTATAACTGGAAATTGAACCTGTTGGAATATAAAACAAGGGAGCAAGAACTTTCCTTGATGAATTTGAGAAAAATTTAAAAAATAAGCAAGTTGACTCACAATAATCAATTATTCCAATTACCTCCCTGTTTCTTCTGCAGATGTATAATCCTGTTGCAGTCAAATAAAGTTCATTCAGGAAAAAAGGCAAGTGAATACATCCCTACACTCAACATCAGTTGATGAGTAGTGTGGACATAACTGAATGTTGCCATCCCAAGCATGAAATAGAAAGTTTTGACATTTATTTAGGTTTTTTGCCACTATAAGAAAGGAAGAAAGGCAGGGACAAGAAGCAGATTAAGTAAATCCTACAAAATATATACCTTTCATTCATACTGCACTAGAGATCACAGGATAGCATCTTGCTGGCATGAAGCTGAGTGAGAACAGCTTGGGATACTGGACATTAATTCAACTGAGCATAAAGTGTTATAAGAGTTCTTCTAGCCAGCTCTAGGTAATTCTCATATTTCTGTGGAAAATGAGTTGTAATGCAGACTTCTTTTACCAAGTTTTGATGATGAATTCATAACCCGTTATGACTTTAGAGAAGAATGTTGTGCCACTGAAGAGTTTTGGATGTGCCACTGAAGAGTTTTCTGTACTCTAATGAAAATTAGAACATATGGGAAAAGTAGTGGGGTCATAAACACATTAACACTACATTTCCTTGTGTGAGTAATCTTAACTTTTAGATCTAATATGTTTCACAGTCTGTACCCAAAAGTGCAAAATAAAAACCACCCCAAAACACAACCCCCCCCCAAAACATACATTAAACTGTTACAATACTGTTGTAATCTATAGTAATCAGGGATTTTGTCTAAAAGCTGTAACATTTTTGAAGCACCTTTACCTAGCTAATGAATTAATTTCCTAACCTCCTTTTTAACAGGGAAATGCAATATGTGACATAATAGGTGAGTTTGGAAGAGCTCTGAGCTTCCATTCAGTTATTTGCAAGCATTTTATTCATTAAAATCCTTTCATACAGGGCATCCAACCTGCTATGTGGCATTCTTCTCCTACGCTTCTATAAATACATTCAGTCGTCATTTGATTAATTGCAAAATCTGTCCCCAGATTTAAGGAATTTCAGCAGATGCTTATCAAAGGAGCAGAATTTTTTCTGCTCACTTTTGTGATTTCTCTTGCCTATCACTTCCAGTTCTATTTGGCCTGTAACTGGAATTATGAACAGAATCTTGCCTTCTGTTGCACTTATATGGAAACTATCAATTTTGAAGAGGAAAAAATTCTATCCCTGAACTGATATTTTGTGCTGGGGTATAGGGAATGAACACTTTAATCAAGAGCTGTCTGTTCTCCAGGTATCTGAAAAAAGATTGAATCCACTCTTTCACAGTTGCACTCTGCAGGAGGACTTTCATCATAATCAGTCATGAGAAGGTCATCAAAAAGCACAAAATTTGAATGTAAATTACATACAGATTTTAGGTAGTACCAGCTATAAAAGTTTGTTTTCATTAAGAAAAAATTGCCACTTTAAGGAGGATAAATTCACATTAAATACAGGATTGTGAATTATCAAAATACTGCCGAATTGATCATGCAATGAACTGTAACAGCAAAAGATTTTTCCTAAATGAGATTATAGCTCTTTCAGCATGACATAATTACTATCCCCATAGAATATGGCAATGCCTTTTTCAGGGATGCAATACTATTTCAGTTCATGAGAAAGATATGGTTCAATACTTAAATATTAAATGCTTAAATTTGTACTTACCTTTAACTGAATTTTACTAGTGAAATATGTCCATGACCATTTATTTGGGACAGCCAGTGTCCACATTACTCAGGTCTATCCTCCAGAACAGAATAGTCTCATATTAAGCAGCTTTTGGCATGAGGTGAAATGTGCTTGGGAGGTACTGGGAGTTCAGAATCTGTCCAAGGGCTTAAATGCTACCAGGCTTCATTCTAACAGTGTAATAATATAGGTCACTCTAACAGTAAAATAGTATATATCAGATTACAAAGGCAGGGAAATGATGGCAAAATGACCTTATAGATCTAATTCTCACTTCCAGTATCTACCTTAGAAGATTTGGCTCACAGTTTCACTAAAGGCAGTATTTTAGAGAGATTTGAGCATTCCCCAGTCACTTTAAAGGCAGAGAAGGAAAGAATTTCAGTGGGGTTGGAAGCTGTGGAAATGCACCCAAGCAAGGACAAGTATTCTGATGTTCATGAGAGAAGGCTGAGGGATCTGTATCTTCCACTCATCTGTGGCTCCCACAGGCTAATGCTGTCTCTGGAATTAGTTAACAGCAAACGTGTCTGTCTTTTACAGAGAAATATAGTACAAAAAAATCTCCTTGTGATCCCACATACAATGTCATGATGCTGATAATTATTTGTAGTGAGATTGCTCTGTGCACACACTGCTGCCTCCGAGGTGTGTTGCTGGTTTGTGCATCCCTGGCAGCATGTTCTTTAGCACTTCCATGAGTTACTGTAGGTACAGCCTGATAAGCTTCCAATTAACTCACACAACAGGCTTGCTTTGAGACAAATGATGCAGTTAGACAGTCTGCCACCTGCTGCCAGATCTGAGGCTGATTGAAAGAGCTGTGTGCCACGGGGTTTGCCTGAAGAGTGCACACAGACTCTTCAGTATCTAAAGAAAGGGATTTTAGAAGCCAGCCAGTGAATGTGGTGCTGCCATTTTTCTCCAGGAATGAAAAACTCTGGCACATGGGGGTCAGTTTTCAGATGCTGTCATGGATAGCTCACCATGGCACTCCTGTATGAGGACATAAAAAGGATTAAACTGGGCTGGACTAGGAGTCTGTCCAGCCCAGTCCTATGTCTCAAAAGAGCAGACACAGGCAGTTGCCCAAATGTGCAGTACTGTGGGCTGCCCAAGCATTGATTTTTAATGGCTGTTTGGCTGCATGCTTATTTTTGAGCAGTTTGTGTTTGAGTAAACAGTTGGGGAATGTTTTCTTCTTTAACAAAATCTCTTATCTACCATGTTCATGTTTAAAAAATTTTACCTGGAGAACTGGGGAATAAAGTCTTTGATGGTGAGAGAAGAGGAAAAATACTGTGTTGAAGGAACCTAATTCTTTTCTTATAAAATCAAGACAGTCTGAGGAAGAGGTAAGCAGACTAAAAGTAGGTTAAAAGTGAACCAGCAGTTGCTTCAGCACAGAGACTGCCTTTTTCTTTCATGTTTCTCCATGAAGAGTGGAAGGTTTAGCTTTTGTTTCTTTATGGGTGTGCTAGTGACTGGTATTTATACTGCGGAATGGTGGAGGTAGATATATATCAAAATTAAATATTTTAGAAATTTCCTAAGGATATGAGGCTTCAGTGATTACTCTTTCCTTCTCTTCCTCACTCTACTTGTGTTTCCCATTATGGGTCTTTGCTTCAAGTTACCAGCATATCAACCACAAAGTATTACTAGATGCAAAGATAATATTTTCACATAATGTTCATCAAAATGGGAAAATAGATAATTCAAATAGACCTTTAAGGTCTCTTTTCTGAAATAAAAGCTAACATGAATGCAACCCTCCAGAGACATCAAAGAATTCAAAAGAAAGAGTCATTATGAGTGTCCTGATTGTGAGAAAATCTCTAATCAGACATCATACCTAATTATATGCTAGAGAATACAACTGCAAGACCTGAATTCATAAAAATAAGCTTCATTGCTTCCTCTGTTAGAAGAAAGGACAAAAAAGCGCTAAATGTCTTTTTAGAGGATGGGGCTGGTGATGAAATCACCAAAAGATGGAGAGGCAAGTGGTAAACTTAGTGAGAAAGAGCAGCATGTTGTCTGGGTAAAAAATGATGGTGGAGAGGGATGTTTTGAGAAACTTTTAAAGACCAGAATGCAGTGTGAAGCAAAATCCACAGAAGTAATTAGCTTCAGAGGAGATAACAAGGCTTACTAAGCACATATTCTTCTTGGGTGGTACAGTGTCACACAATGGAGATATTACTGCAAGTATTAGAACAATGCAATCAACAATGACATGAAATGAATGTTTCTGGACTTCACAAGCAATTTCATATATATATTATGCTAATATGTTTAATTAGGAAAACAAAGTAAGGCTTTTAGACAACATTAGGGTGCCGAGCTGGTAAATGAATAAAGGGAATTCTCTAGTAGTGGGAACAGGGGACTGAGAAACAGCTAAAGGAAGGTAACTGGGAAATTCTCTCAAACTGAAGGAGTCAGCCATTGGTCAAAAAATGAGAAATCACTGTAAGTGCAGAGACTTCACCAAGACAGGTATCTTTTGGGATAAATCATTTAGAGAAGAATTACTGAAGCTGCTATTACCAAGCATCTCAAATACTGTGGTATTGAGTCTAATCACTTGGACCCAGGAAGGTTAAATTCCTCTTGACAACTAAGAATATCAGGGCATGACAAATTCATGATGTGAAAAAAACACGTGGAAGAGTAAATTAAAAGTGGACAAAAGATGGAACGCTATGAAAACATATGATGAGGTTAAGAAAAAGTGTTTCTTCCTTTGTAAGTTGAAGAGCAGTGCTGTTACAAGTTGAGCTGGACTTCTGTGGGAAGAAATAATGTAACTACTGCCACACTGAACTTCCAGAGCAGCAAAACAGCTTTGCAAGTAATTTAAACTTAACTGTGAAAGGTGTGCTCAGATTTGCTGAGAATTGCTGATTCTGGGTGTTCTGGACAAGAATGTGTGTTTTCCAGTCTAGTTTTAAATCTTAGATACCAGGTTGGCAGCAAATGCAGAAAAAAGACAGAAAGCTACAGAGAGGTAAAACTCCTGGTGGGGAGGAGGCAGCTACCTCTTCAGCAAGGATACTGGCATTAAGTGTTTTTCAAACCATCTAAATATTTGACTGAAAATATTTGACAGGTTGTACTTCCCTTAAAATTATTGTGCTTAATAGTTTAAGAGAAGAACCTCTGAGACATCTTTATTAATGATGTGGACATTTGTAAAGTCAACTGTTTTGTAAAGATGTGCATTAACATCCCCCACAGGCAGACGCTCCCAATTAACTTAGTCACAGGTTTCATTAAGGGATTAAGAAATTTAGAAACCCACCTAAGGCCTGCTTTCTGGCTTAGTTTTAGGGAGGACTCTAGAGATTTCCTGAGTGGAAAGACTTAGCAGATACCTTGCAGAGGAGTGGTGTCTTGAAGTGAGCGTGTTCAGATGCTGGGACAGTACAGGCTGCTCTTTATACTGTTATACTGGTATGGTATACCACAGCTGAGCTGATTCTTTCTGGTCATGACTGTAGTGGCCTGTGCAGACAGCCCAGCTAGCTAAAGTGTAGTAAGTCATTCACAAAATGGCTCAGTTCTTTTATGTGAAAGATGAAAACAGGAGCATTCATGCAAGGCACCAGTTTGGAAAGTAAAGACCCTAATTCTGCAGACACTTGTTCAGATAGGTTGCTTAAGTGCCGACAGAATCTCAAAACCATTTATGCCTACAATTTGCAACATCAAAGAAAGACATTTTGATAGATGCTGAAGGGTCAGTTCTATTTTCCTAAATCTTTGATCTCCTTGGTTGAATGGGATTGGTATCAGTGAGAATTGTTATGTTGCAAATCCCGGCTTATTTTTCTTGATAAGATGCAGCTTATGAACTGTGCTTTCATTTGTAACTGTACACTCAAGTCTTATAAAAAGGTAAATGAGCTTTATCTTTCTATACTATATGTTTATATGTGAAAAGCATTCATCTTGAACACAAACTAAAAGGTAATGCAACAGAGACATGTAAATTCACAAAGATAAAGGTTTTGGTTCTGTAATTTTTGTAAGAGGTTTTGAGTGATAATATTAAGTACCATTGCTCTCAGAGCTAGTGTGAAAGAGGATGCTTTTTAGTATCAAAGAAATGGCAGATAAAAGGATTTTTCAGACATCCAACATGAAAGACATGAAAAAGAATGGAGACAAAGAAAGCTGCACTTCTGAACACGCTCTCTTGTTGACCTAGATCTCGTGTGGCCTCTGGATGGCCTGCAGGCTCAATCCTCTTTGCTGGGCAGTGCTATCCAGCTCTCAGGAAGGCTTGGAGATGTATGTGCACTTTATTTTTGCTGGGCAGCTTGTCCAGGGCACTGGAGAGCTCTGCAGGTCCGTCTGGTGTTCTGCGCCAGCCAGAAGCCCGAAGGCTCAGTGCAGACTCAAGGACTGTGCTGAGCCAGAGCTGATGGACCCTGCTGGCCATGGGCTGAGCCTGTGCAGGCAGATATCACTGCAGCAAATTATATGGTCTCTCTGTATCTGTTTGGTTTTGGGGGGTTTTGTTTGTTTTTTCTGTGAACCAGGAAGTCTTGGATAATGACTGACTAAAAGGTTATCCTATTCTACTGGTCTATCCCCTCAGTACCACGAGCTGCCTTTGAGCTCAGGACTCAGTCTGGTATAGTGTGACCACATGAGAGCTTGGAGCTGTGTTAGAATAAAAAGTAAATTTGCCTTTTCATAGAATCATAGAGTTGGCTGGGTTGGAAGGGACCTTAGAGATCATCAAATCCAACCCTTGATCCACTACCGTTGCGGTTACCAGACCATGGACTGAGTGCCACATCCAGTCTCTTTTTAAATATCTCCAGGGACGGAGAATCCACTACTTCCCGGGGCAGCCCATTCCAATGTCTGAGATGTCTTTTATTTGGGATGTAATTGACACATCTGGTTGATTGCACTACAATAGATTTGGTTGACAAGAAGAAATAATTAAAAAGAACCTGATTGCCTATATACCTTGTTACATTTCATTTCAGTGCACTTATCAGTGATTTAAATATAACTTAGTGACAATAAAAGGGCAGTAGTTTCAGGGTGTAGGGCTCATCAGTTCAAGATTATAGAGGTTTGAGTAATTCTGGATGGAAAAAGATTAATTTTTTTTCTTATGTCAAAATGCTGACAGGGAATGTAAAGAAAACAGCGCTGGTGTAGGAGAGAGCATGATATCACTTAGGAAACCAAGTGGACATAAGGTGAAGATAATGTCAGCAAGTGCCGGAAACTGCAATGGTGCTAATAACAAGATTGAGCACCTTCAAAAACAAAATGGACTTTAGAACTTGAGTATAAGTCCAAAAACTGGCGATCAGCTGATTAGATCATTGCTTCCATTGCAGGAATAACATGATTGTGGCAAAGCAGCAAGTCTGAGACTATATAGAAATTATTTGAAATCTTTCACAACGACTCTTAACATTTTGGTTAACCACATCCCAGTGAGTATGTGTTCTTCACACATGACAAAGTATGTGTTCTTCATACAAAGGACAGAAGTCGAGAGAAGAGTGAAAATGTAGTTGATGACATTTTCCTCAGTCAAGAATCCTGTCATTGAAAAATAGCCTCCCTTGTGAAAAAGAAAATACCAAAAAATGTATTTAAATTAGTATGCAGTTTCTCAAATCAATCCTAATACTATTTTACTTTATTTACTGAAATCTTAAGTTTTTTATTAAAGACAAAAATAGCGGGATATTGATGTATAATAAAAGGATCAATTAGAACATATCAAACAACATATCAACAAGTTCATTGCATGTTTATACACCTATATGTAGACATATGCTCTGACATACCTTAAACCACAGCTAGGTCTACTGCCTGAAGACTTGTTATCCCACCCAAAGACTTTATTGGAATGAGAAGGTACATTCAGACAATATATTTCTTAAAAGGAAACTGCTGATTTAATCATTGTGAGAACTCACATGGGGCATTTTGTGGTGTGGTGAGCCAGGATGCAACCAGCTGGCCGACCCAGAAGTAGCACAGCTGTTGGGCTTCCTTACCTTCTCTATTAGCCTTGCTGAGACATGCTAGCCTGCATGTTTACTTAGTTTTTTTTTTTTTAGTTTACTGTTTTGTGCTGAAGAACCAGTCTGTGTAAAACTTATGTGGGGGCTTATTGGTCATTTCACTGCTTGAGAAAGTTGAGCCCATAGCAACCTTGTCGTCCACAGATGTGTTTTCACCACTTCTGGTAGAGCCCCGTTGCTGGACCTGCACACCTTCTATGCATGATTGGCTTTTTTTAGGTTGCGATTCACTGCTGTGTTTTTAAGAACAGATCACTACATCAGATGCTTCTGAAACTTAGGGGCAGAGCCCTGGCTTTGCAAACACACAGCACTTTTTGACCAGTAAGTTGGTGTATCCAGAGGGAGTTTGTGAGAAGAAGAAGAAATGGATCATTTCAGAAAAAAACCACAAAAATTTTAAGACAGGAAGATGTATGTTCTGTCCCAGAATGACTTTCTGATGTGGTTTTTGAATGCAAGAAATATAAATGAGAGGGAGAAAAATAAATGAAATGTGGCAGGGACTTTTTTCATATGTACTAGGAAATCAGTCAATTTCTGTACTCTTCAAGGATGAGTTCAAGATGATGATGAGTTTGGTTTGAGTAAATGGCATAAATTAAACTTCTCACAGACTCACAGAATCATCAGAGTTGGAAGGGACCTCTAGAGATCATCTAGCCCAACTCTTCCACTTAAGCATGATCCCTCAGAGCACATAACACAGGACTGCATCCAGGTGGGTTTTGAGTATCTCTGGAGAAGGAGACTGACTCCACAGCCTCCCTGGGCAGCCTGTTCTACTGTCTTGTCACTCTGATAATAAAGTTTTTCTTATGTTTAGGTGGAACTTCCTATGTTCCAGCTGAAGCTTGTTGCCCCTTGTCCTGTAACTGGGAACTACTGAGAAGAGTCTGGCTCCATCTTCCATGCACCCATCCTCTAGATACTTGTAGATATTAACAAGGTCTCTCATGAGCCTTGTCTTCTCCAGGCTAAAGACTCCCAGCTCTCTTGGACTTTCCTTGTGGAAGAGATGCTCTGGAGCCCCTATCACCTTTGTTGCCCTCTGCTGGTCTCTCTCCAGTAGTTCCCTGTTTCTCTTGAACTGGGGAGCCCAGAACTGGATGCAGTATCCCAGCTGTGGCCTCAGCAGGGCAGAGTAGAAGGGGAGAACGACCTCCCTTGACCTACTGTCCACGTTATTTTTAAGAAACCCAGGATTTCATTTGCCTTCCTGGCAGCAAGGGCACAGTGCCAGCTCATGGATAATTATCTATCTATCTATCTATCTATCTATCTATCTATCTATCTATCATCAGGACCCCAGATCCTTCTCCTCTGAAATACAGTAGCAGCTCCTCCTTTCCAGCAGGTGTACCCCTATGCTGGTGCTTGGAGTTCTTCCTGCCCAGGTGCAGTACCCTATGCTTGCTCTGACTTTTGAAGAACGTATCCAGATTAGCAAAGTTTTATTATCTCAGGAGCAAATTTTCCTGTCTGATACAAAGGAAAAGGGTTTTAGAAAATCTCAATCCATTCTTCAAGCTCCACAGCAGACAGATATAATTATCTGTCTAAACTAAACTTTACGATCACTGAGACCAAATGCTCTGTGCTACTGTGAACAGTGCATTATTTGACATTTATTTCAGTGACAGCTATTTCAATTTTTTACACATATATTTTAAAAATAAAACTGATAACATTGCATTAACATTTTTGATACAGTTAAGCTCTGCAAATATAGGCTCTTCGTACAGAAGATAAAGCAGTGAAATACGAGTACATAAATTACTACTCTATTCCTCTGAGAACTTTTAAAGATAGTTGTTTGGCTTTTTTTGTAAGACTTCACAGGCTTAATAAAGCGCATTTTCCAGTAGCAAATATCTTGTAAATTCAGAAAAAAAAAATGATTGCTCAGAGAGTGCTGCATAACAGCCTTGCTCAAAGCAAGGTAAAGTAACTTTAGCTGTAGCACCATTCTGATTCAGCTGTTTTGCTTACTGTACCCAGAAAACCCATGCAACAGTCCATGTGAATTCAGTCTGACCTGGAACGTCCAGATTTTGCTGCGTAACAGCTTAAAAAGAACTAAAATTCTGCTGGTGAAATCTCAGCCAGAAGTCATAGGAATGACTAGAAAGAGTCTTTAGAGCAGACTCATTATAGTAGCTGCCACGATAAGAACAAGAATTACATTAGACCTCCGAAATAATGATCCAAGACTATAGTACACTTAGAATGATCTCTTTTTATTTTAAATATACCTATTACAATAAATTGTTAGGCATATATAGAGCACTATTATTTACATAATTCAGTGTTTATCCTTTGGGGAGAATTCCAGTGCTCAATAAATACAAGTCAGTGAGCTGCTTAACCATCTTGGAATGAGATTTCTGAAATATTAATTTCACATAAATTATGAAAGTCCTTGTAATGGTTATGGTTACCTGTAGTTGCATACAGTATGTGTCCTCTGACTTTAGTCAAATTGTGTTGAAAATTCTTAACATAGCTGCAGGTAATCAGAAGAAAGTTTAGCAACCACATCAAATTAAAAAAATACTGAAAAACATTAGTGTTTCAACCTCTACATTTTTCAGATGCATCTCAGGGTGATGATACTGTTCAAAGGGAACAAAGGGACAGTTTGGTAGAATACCTGTTATAAAATATCTAAATCATGGGGCAAAATATACAATCACTAATAAATAAAAATACAGCTTTTTACAAGATCTCCTTTTACCGTGGCATCTTAAAACGTGCCTGCAGGTAAGAATGCTTTTCATTATTTTCATTAAAATTCAGTTTTCCATGGTTACTATTTCTTACACATGAATTAATGCACTGTAGATATACTACATCAAACAAAAGTCTAAGTTGTCAGTACAAGGAATGTCATTTGTTGGGAACATGAAGCAAGGGTTCATTTCAGATCCCACTAAATACTATGTGTGTAAGCTCAAATACACATGAAAGTGACTTTGGTCCTTATCTTGCACTAAGAGAGTAAATGTGGTCCCATGTTTTCACACGTACAGAAGTCACTATCTTTACTGAGATTGTACCAGTCCCACATATGTCAACCATTCCATTTTCATGTGATATACCACAGAAAGTGGGTTTTAATCAGGACAAGTAGCTTAAAGGTTTTTCTCCTAATTCTTATCAATACATGTCAGAGATCAAGTCCATGCATGGCACATTATGTCAGTGGCTGAACATCAATGACATTCAGCTATGGCACCCAGTTTTTATTCCCCAACATAGAAAGAGACAGAAGGGAAATGCAGCTCGTAACTACCAGGCATTTATCCTGATAAATGTAACATTATCACCATTCTCATGGAAGAGAAACTATTGTTTATTGACAGTGTGCCTGCTTGTTCAACAAAACATATTTGATTTAAATAGCATAACAGTTTGGCAAAGAATAAATTCTGAATTATCTTTGTTACAGCTTTGAATCTCTGGCACATGTAAGACACCCACCCACATAGTCAAACAATATTTTAAAGCAAAATTAATGTTTGATATAAAATAACAGTTGTGTTGTAAATGTGGAAAAATAGTGTACAAAAAATAAGTAGAAAAGTGATCTCAGTTTTATGAATATGTTTCATATAAACAAATACAGGTGACTAATCAATGTGTGAGAAATGGCCCTTGGTAGGCTATGTCACAAGAGTACATCACATTTTTCACAGTTTACAATAACACAGTTAGATTCACAATGTGATGATACCTTACATAAGAAAAATAGTATTTTACAAACTATACATTTGGCATCTATTTTTAGATTTTTTTTTCTGTTTCTTTATCAGATCCTTTTATCTTTTCCTTTTTTCTTTTCATACAAAATAGTGCAAAATTACAGTGCGTTAATAGAAGATTTTGCAAATCTTAATAAAAAGCCAGCATATTTAACTGTTTTGTTCATTCACTGGAAACGGTTTGGCACATTAGGACTTTGTGTAGATGGAAAAGCTTCTCACTTGCTTCTCTGCAGTATGTCCACTGAATCTTCAAAACTCTAAATTGCACCAAGGAATGAACTTTCCAAACTTTTAATTTCACCTCTTATAACGTATGTTAGAAAACATAACAGCAAAGAAAAATGTAGATTTTGCAGTTAATTCATTTGCCAAACAACATGCAGCAGACTGATTTGCTTTACCATTTATCTTTAAAATTTTGCTGCCATGCGTGTCCCTGTGGTGGGATCCCAACAGGCTGTTATCTAAACAGGAGGACATGGTTTTATCAAAGCTTCTTTTCCACTGGTCTAATTAATGTAAAGAATAAAGAACACTTATGCTGGCAATTTGCAATGATTAGATGATTTTCCTACTAACATTTTACTTAGGAATGCTAATGGAGAGCTCCCCCCACAGAGCAATACTTCATTTGTACAGACTGGCATCACAATAAAAAAAAAAAAAAAAAAAAAGCCAAGACTTGTTTGGAACAAAAAAATCTTCTGTGTAATCTTAAGTAGGGATGGTATAGACTTTAGGACTGAGGGCATCCAAAGCCATCTCATGAGCATGCCAAGATGAGTCTTGGTTCAGTACTTTGCCTCCTTGGCTGAAAGCAGGAATGAAAAAACCTGATTGTGATCACTGAGTTATCTCCTGGAGCTTGCCAAACAGCAGTCTGTACCAACCTACTCATAGTTCAGCCTATTAACCTGGAGGTGAAAGGCTCTGTGCCACATGAGCAAATCACTGCACGGAGACTGTTGGTTTCAGTTAATTGCTTAGAGAATATGGTGACATAAAAGATTCACAATTAATTACCTTTTCAATAGAGTTCTGAAGTGACTTTTTCCAATATGAAAACTGCAGGGTGATGTCTCTCATGAGTGATTACAGGGTGATTACTTCTCATGAGTTTATGGTTTTATCTTCTGTATCACTCTGTGGCATTTTTCTTTAATTAAAATTACTCCTGCATAGTGTATTTAGTCAATTTATTTGCATTTCTATACCTTTTATGAGTATACTAGTATGAATTTCACAGTGGCTCTCTGAAGGTAGAATTGGCTATAGTATTAGAACCAGTTATTCAAATATTAGAAGGAAATTATCCATGAATAAGAACATTGTTTCTTACTCCAACCATTCCATCTTAGCCTCATTCCTATACTACTTGTATGGGAATCTTCCAGAAACAACTTCTGACTCCAGTGGAAGATTTCCCAAAGCATGGGGTCAAAGATGAAGCTCAAATAACTATTTCATAATAATCAGATTGACTGATGAATTCTAATATTTAATATTAGATTTATTTAATATTTAATATCTGATACTCTAATGAGTTCTAATATTTAAAAATCACCTATATTGAAAACAAAGGAAACAGAACTGTCAGTCAAAAATGATGAAATAGCCCACCAACTGGTAAATAAAAATCTTGAGACTTCCTTCTTAATAATGTACTAGTTTTGACCAAGGAAACACTTGAGTATTTGATTAATTTTTGCTTTTAGGCCTAAGTAGGTAAGAAGCTTCCTTGTCAGCCTGCACAAAGACACCTCTTCACCCCAGTTTTCATGCACAATTGATCACTCACAGAGTCCCATCTATACTGGACCAAATATTTTCCTCCAAGAGGAATTTCAGGTATGGCTGAGACCATCCCTCTTAGGACAGTCTCAGTGCAGATTAAAAGGATGCACACGTGACCAGGTTTTATGCTTTCTCCCTAAGACAGTCTTTGAAAAACTATTAGCAAACCTCATCTCTTTTCACCTCTTTCTATAATATGTGGATTCACTCACCCTACATAACACAGGGAGGCTATAAGGTGGAGTGCCAAGCTGAATGGATAACATGAGGAGATGGTGGCACACTGACGCAGAAGACTTGGGCCAAGGTATATTGGATAGACACTAGGCCAGAATTAGTCCAAACAATTTTCAGTGCAGAGTAGCCATCCACTCACAGGATGGACAAACCTGGTGCAAAAGGGTCACACAAATTCACCTCTGTTGGCTACAGGCTACAGGCACAATTCCCATAGGCAATAAAAACATAATCTTCGAAGCCACAGTGCCTTAAAGCATTTAAGATGCTCTTAAATTTAAGCATGTGCTTGAGTCTCATGGTCATGTGCTATGGTCTGTCTTAAATCAAGTTCAAAATGTTTTGTTGCATGAGGACATGGAGATTCCTCCAGAATGTTATTTTTTATGTAGTAAAAGAGAGAAATCAAGACCAACATTCTTGATTAATCAGCAACAGTTATTGATATTTAGCTGAATCTTGCTTGATTAGAGATGGGAGAAAATGATGCATTGTGTTGTTTGATTGTTTTTTAAAAAAGACAGTTTGAGGATCAAACACGGGTAGCTAGAAACACTGAGCAGATGTTTAGTGTGCCCAGTTAGTGCCAGGTTCCCATATTTTGCACAGCTTGCATGAACTCTACAAATCCCCGCATTTGTGCTTTTTCAGTCCACCTTTCATTTTATTTGATCTGTTTTTTAAAAGACAAATATTTTGCTGGATGTGTCTCGCTCATTCTGCGGGCCTTCCTCAGGCTGCTTCCTCACTGTGAGTACAGCCATCTCGGATAGCAAGAGGTATTCAAATAAACTGGCAATCAGGATTCACTAAGGAATGTGGATCTCACACAGAGCAAGAGCTGCTGTAGTCATCTAGTGTCTGCAAAATGAAAGGGAAATTGCTTTAGAAGGATCTGCTGCGAGTTTTTTCTGATGTCTGATCATATTCAGTGGGGTAGCAAGGCACCTGCAGTTAGTATTTTATTTGCTTTGGGTCTCATTTTCCACACTGAGACAGGCAGTAATGTTGATAGCTCAGTGCATGACAAACAGCCTAAAAACATCCAGAAGAAGCCATTGAAAAAGAAATAATGATTACTCTCTGTCTTCAGTGACTGCTGAGTTAACTCGTGACAAGTGCATATGCAAGATTATTGTACGCTCGCAAAGAAAATAAAACAAATGCCTGAAACAAAATTGCTGAGAAAATACTAAGAACTGGTGTGATTTCTTATCTTCCATTTCTCTTTTCTCGTACAACTACCTACTTTTGCCAGTGGTACCAAGGTATACCTTGATCTCTCTTTTAACTAATTCTATGTGATTTAATGTTCCATCATTAATTGGTGCTGCCCATTCTCTTTCACAGTGATTTACTATTTCAGTTTATTTTTGAGAGCTGTTCATGTAGAGTAGCTCACAGAAGGTGCACAGTTGTCATAATGCTTAATGTTACATACAGACTGGAATCACTTTTCTCTGAGTTAGTTCTGTAGGTCTATTCAGACTGCCTTTATGCATGCAGGGACTCCAGATGTTTTACATACATTACTACATACATTACTTCACATCTTCTGTCAGATCCAAAACTGTTTAAGGTTGAATACTTGTTGATCACCTTAAAATCTTTATAAAATGGTTGTCTCGCTTACGTTCCAGCCTACACTCTTCAGGAATATCAGCGAGGCATTAGGTTCATGTCTCTTATTTAGGATTTGGTAATTATTCTTGGTTAGTTCAGTCTGAATTAGATTTCTCTCCCTTTTTATTAATCTGAGACGATTCTAGCAATGTGTCCTGAATGCAAAGTATAGAACCCTTATGCAGTTTCTGTGAAGAGAACAACTCTTTCCAGTTCCACCAGAAGACTTTCACATTTCTTAAAATTCAGCCCAAGATTAGCCATGATGGCTGCATCCAGTGTTCAGAGAGGCAGTGACAATACTTAGAGGTTTAAAATTTCTCATATATTTCAAATATTTTCTGGGTATATGCTGATTGATGTTTGTAGTGACAAATCATATATCTTATTATTGTACTTAGTTGTGTAAATTTTTATTGGCTGACCCTTGATGCCAAGAAACCACTCTGATTTGACATAAGCCCTGTAACACAGCACAGTTCCCACTATCTCCATTGAGGAATGAAATAAGAGGCTCACCAAGACGTGAATGTACTTCTACTGAGATCATTGTAAAGGACTTCCAGATTCCAGCATTGAGAGAGTCAGAGGTTCCAGCCAAAGCCGTCGCATAATGTTTCTATAACCTTTCTGTGGAGTTTCCTGTTTTAGAAACTGAAGTGCATTACTGTTACAACCTTCTGTGTTTCTATTCCAGCCTGGGGTAAAAAAAAAAATAAATCTGACATATCACTTTATATTTTCCTAAATGTTTATCATTGTTTACACCTTATTCTTTTAATTCAGCCACACTGTTGTCTGCAAGCTTAATCTTAAATAGTTGATCAACTACTTTGCTTGATAAAGGACTTATACTTTATCACATAAGCTGAAATGTTTTCTTATTTTTTTTTACAGTAGAAGGAATGTTTTGTAACATTTTGACCTGAAAAACCAAGCTGATTTGCTTGCACTTGAATGCCTAAACATACTCATATATATGTCATTAAACCAACCTTGTACATATGAATTTATATTACAATCAGATATTTAAGTCTTGGCTGAAAGAGGAAAATAATAAAATGAAATAAAACATGTTAAATGCAAACATTTTAAGCAATCATGGCCATCATCACTTTTTCGTATTTGATATCAGAGCAAATTTAATACTTAAGAGCCTTTTTATGTATTCAAATTTTAATAGCAACTCCTGCTCTTAAGAGTGCATTTGTTGGTACCTGTCAGATAAAGTATTTTCAAAAACCAAAATCCCTCAGATGAATGAATTGAATGGTTTAATATGCCAGCCTTATAACTTAACGAATTTCCATGTTTCTTTCAGAAAACAAACTGTTTGGTCATTTTTTCCCCCACATTTTGAATCATAACAGAAAGTGGTCAATCTACAGTTAAAGTTCAACAGATTTTTGCAGAACTGAGGATGAGTTCACAGTTATTCAAGAAATTATGAGAGAAATTGCTAAAATTTCTCAACAAGTTATTTCTAAAAATCCATTATTACCAGCTGAATTCAGTGTGTAAGGCTGATGTAACCAAATGCCTATTTTAAAATCTGTTTATATCTGTATCAGTATAATGCTACTTACAGCCCTGGTTTGGGTAAACAATACTTGAACATAATGAACTTAAGGGCATGCTGCATTTAAATACAGTCAAAAACTGGATGATTCTGGGCTTTGGTCAGTAAGGTTGTTTGTCTTCTTTATATCTGATTTCTTTATTCTTCAGAGGGGAAGAACAGAGATATTCCTAAAGTTAATTAATGGTGCTATTTGTTAGGAAACATCATCTTTTTAGAAACAAGGACTGTCTACTACTGTAACAGCTTTTAAAAACTACATTTCTAGGATCATCACCCTTAAAATGGGTGCAATTGATCACACTGTATTAATGGTAGGTATTGAACTTTACTGTGTTCTTAAAATGTAAGATGAACCATAAAAACCTTACTGTCTTTTAAAATATTACACACATTTCAGACTGGAACTGCAAACTGTGTTCTTAAAGTTCTCTCTGTCATTTAAAAGTTGTGTCCTCAGTTTCAAATCAGTTTACACATCAAATGTAATGTTAAAAATAGTTTAAAAAATACATTAAAAATAACTATTTTGAGTGTAAGGCTGCGACATATCTAACAAAAAATATGGAAAATTTTGATTAGAAATTATAGTAAATAATCAAAGATTCTTCAGTGCACATAATTACTATGTACGTTACAATTTAAAACTGAGTATTGATGACTGCTGCTGATGATCTTTTAAAATCTCTTACAAAATATAAATAGGGTAGCCAAGAGAGGAGAGCTGATAAACCAAGACATATGATTCTCTTTTCCTTCTTTTTTTCCCCTTTTCCTTTCCTCTCCACTTGGACTGAAGTTTCTTCTGGCTTCTTTAAAAAAGTGCACGCACACAAAACCATACACAAATTAATTCCAAAACCATCTTTCTAAATTTCCAATGGACTTGTATTCCTGATGTCTTTTCACATGATCACAAGCAAGACATGCGTGTGATTCCCAGAACCTAGGAAGATGCACTGAGAAATCCTTCTTCCAGTTGAAATAACTAAGGTACATCTTGTTATTTTTGTCGAGCATCAGAAGGTACTCTGCCAGCTCTCTGGGTGAGAGAAAATCTTCCACGTGTATGAAAGAGTCTGCTGGAATATAATTCTCATAGTTTTCTCTGGAAGGGCCCAGTACAACTGGTACCGATCCAGCCAGAAGAGCATTGTAAAGTTTCTCAGTGATGTAATCTTTGTGGATTGAATTTTCAAAGGAAAGGTAGAATTTGCAAGTGGAGATAGTAGGAATCAAGTTCTTATCATTGACGTAGTCTCCAAAGGCTTGTCCATACGTATGGATTTCAATGTATTTGCTAAGCTCGTTGTAATACTTGACTCGAGCGTGCTCAGGGTTCCAGTTACTAACGACCCAACAGACCAAGTTTTCCTTGCTTGGCATTTCAAATGTAAAGGAACTTGTACCAACCATCATGAAGCCATAAGGCACCTGAATATCTGAATCACGCCGATAAGTCAGGGTCAGGTTAAAGAGGTGTTCAATGCCACTTTTCTGTGGAGTATGAGTTGGAGACTCCAAGTTCATCCAAATCCACTTCTGGAAGGGTGGCCTGGCTTGCTGAGGTAAATTAGTCAGGTCCCAGCTAATGTCCCTGTGATGAATGAGAACAGCGTGGGATTTATTGTATAGTGAGCGGTCAATAGTCAGGTGGCACCCGTGGATATTGAACATTGTTTGGCAGGATGTTAAATCGAATGTCTGACCAAATGGCCAAACCCAGATCAAAATAGTAGTTTCATTAAGACTATCAGTTTTGGAAGAAAAAAAGCTCTTCATTTTCAAAACTGAACTGGCTGATTCTATAGGACCAGAGATCCAGCTATTTGTTGGTTTGATATAAATTAGTATAAATGCCATGAAACAACCAAGGATGATGAAGATAATAAAAAATGGCCGGAAAATTCCTTTAGATGTCGATGTCATAATTTTTTCTGAGAAAAGAGAGGAAGAGAGAGAAAAAAACATAAGGTGTTAAATTACATAGGTATGTCCTGTTAAAGCAATCAGGCACCAGTCATCAAAATGGATAGAACTGCAATATCACTGAGTTATAAACTGAGAAATTTCCTTTGAGTGGAGAGGGTACGGATTCTTTCATGCTATTCATGACAAGGGGACAGTATTTCTCTTCTTCACATTAAAAGCTAATTGGCAGAAATGAAAAGCAGGTTTTTAGTACATCTCACTTGGCATAAATCAGTATAAATCTTGAGAAGTCTTTTTGGTTAGAGCCTAGGCCAACAGTTTAAGAGATACACAAGAAAGACAAAGTTACCGTATGGTTCTGTTCTTATGTCTGTGTAAGGGACAACATAATGCAGATTTGGTCCATAAATATTTATCTATATATATACAGGTATAAAGGATATAGGATTTGAGGGGAAAAAAAATAAAAGGAAAGGACTAGAATGTTAATTCTGTAATCAATAAGACTGCTAGAAAAGTAGTTCATGCCTGATGGCTACAATAGAATGAAAATTCATGTCTTCTCCAGAGGATGCCAAAAATAGCTAAGGAAGTAAAGAAGCAACAGAAGTTCTCAGCTCCTCTGTTCCCAAATGTAGCCTCACATAGTTCCCACGTAAAGAAAAATTAATAAAAAGGTGTCCTTAATATTTAATTACGTATTTTTGCCACAGCCCTGTGTTAAAAAATTAGGAAAAGTAAAGATACGCTGCATCTTTGTGAGGTACAATTTTTTTTCATGGGGAAAAGGGGGTGAGGAGTTCATACAGTGCTTCTTTTGTCCTCTTTCTGGTTGTCTCTTCCTGAGATAAGTGATAAGTCTCTTTTGTGAACTTCTCTTCCATATGACTCTTGTGAAACCTAGCAAAGATAGGGGTTACATATTGCAAGCCTTTGGTCCTGAATATAGTCCTAGAACTCAGAGGTGTTCTAAAAATAAAAGGAGTTAACCATGTAAAGAGCACTATGACATACAAGGAAAAAGAAGTGGCAGTTACCAAAAATAAGTTTTCTGAATATACTGTCCTGCTGGGGAAAGATAATTCTACAGTACATTTCAATGCATACAAAAATTGTCTGACTTTCTTCTTCAATTATTTGTTGGGGTTTTTTTACCTTTACTATCAAGCTCCACAATTTTATTTATTTTTTTTAATCCCATCCCTAAATGCATACTGAGAAAAAATAAATTCAAAGTCTCAGAAAACAGAATTTCAGGTCTCAGAAGCCAGTTTCATAGTTTATATCCTCTAAACTGTGAAATAAGTAGTTAAATTCAGAATGAAGACATGATAGAATGTGACTCTAAGGTCTATTAATGCCACATAATTTTGCTTCATCCTGAATGTTAAAGTTCAGGTGTGAGTGTAACATTACAGTTACAGCAAAAATGTTTTAACTTCCATTGTTGAAGAAAGGAAAAAGTGTCATTCTTAGCTTTATATCTTGAGGAAAAAGCAATTTGCCACAGTGTCTCCCCTGGCTTTAGAAGGCAGATGATCTTAATTCTGGCTTTAGTTACTGTGATGGGCCAACTGAAACTGTCTGTCAGACACCCATCCAGCTGCTCCCTCTCTCACTCTCAGCAGGACAGAGAGGGAAAACTAGAGGAAAATCTCATGGGTTGAGTTAAGGACAGGGAGATTACTCACCAATTCTGTCACAGGTAAAACAGATTCATCTTGGGGAAAATTAATGCAAATTATTGCCAAGATTTAGGTGGTGAGAAACAAAGACAAAAACTGAAATAATACTTTTCCCTCTCAACTTTTTCCCAGGCTCAACCCCCTCCTTCATTCCTAAGTCCTCCTTGTCCCTAAGCAGTGTAGAGGGTTGGGGAATGGAGGTTTGCAGTCTAAAATGATTCCTCTTGGCTGCTCCTTCCGCCTCACACTTTTTCGCTGGTCCAAAATGAGTCCTTCCATGAAATACAATCCCTGAAGGAAAAAAACAAAACAACAAACCAGCTCTCAGGGGGTCCATGGACTGCAGCTTCTTTGGGTCATATTCCCTTGCTCTGGCATGGTGTCGCCCCCCTCCCAGGCTGCAGTGTGGATACTGCTTCACCGTGGTCCTCCTTGGGCTGCAGGGCAATCTCTGCTTTGGTGCCTGGAGCACCTCTAGTATCCTCTTTCTCTGCCCTTGGTGGTTGCAGCATTGTTTATCACATTTTCTTTTTTTTTCTTCCCTCATTCCTCACTGCTTGTCCATTTCTTAAACCTGCCTCCCCAGAGGTGCCACCATCTTGGCTGCAGGGCTCAGTCATGTCCAGGGGTTTGGTTGGTGCCAGCTGGAACCAGCTGTGACAGGCACGGGGCAGCTCTGGTTGCTCCTCACAGAGAAACCTTGAAGCTGCCACCCCCCCTTCCCACTGCCAATATTTCCCATACCCAATACAGTTAAAAAACATAGTGGCATGTCAAGTCTGACTGTTTTGTTTCACTCCCTTTCTTTAAAACGTTGTTTAGCTGGTCCTCTCTGCTTTCAGCAAAATAATCCTGAATGAGTAAAGAAGAGAAGCTGTTATGCCCATGGCTTTTCCACTTATCCTCATCAGTTTAAATACCTCTGAAAGAAATATGTGGTTTTGCAGCATCATCACATGAGCTTTTTTTAGCCTATGTTGATTTTTGCTGGACAATATGACCAGAGGGGAGATTATGAGCTGCGTTTCAACAATAGTTTGGGAATGCTTTCTATTCACGGAGACTGTTCATTTTCTGAGGATTGGAATGGATGAGAAATCAGAAAAAGACATTAACATCATGCATTGTAACTTATCCCCCCTCCAGTTAAAGCTCTTTGACACAAGCCTCTTGGATAGGGATTATTTTCTACTAAGCTTTTCTGCTAGCTAATAAAAACCTCTGCATCATCACATGACAATTCTTGCTACATAGGAAATCATCAGTTACTATGTATTCTGTTCTCTGCTTGAAATTCTAGTGTGTCCACAACCTTGCAGTTCTGTAGGAAAATTGTGAATTGTAGTGCTAATGTGAGCATCAACACTTGCTGTTTGTGCTAGCCAGAGTATCAATATTAACATCTTGCAACAATAAATAGGTGACTTTACCTATTTTATTCCTCCCAGATCTGTTTCTTTGCATTGCTTCACTGCTCTGTGAACTCATGTGCTCTCTTTGCTTCTGGTATCATGGTTTTAGATTTTTGGCTTTTGCACGAACAATAGCCTACAGTCAGGATAGTCCTTTTTACTTTTCCATGCTTTGGATTCAGAGTACTAACTGTTCATTACTCTGACTCATACATCCATTAGATGTATAGGCATCACTGGCATGCTTCACTTGGAATTTGCTGCTAATGGGGTGGTTGAAAATGGTCATAAAAGCAAGACCCATTACAGACTGAAATGAGTGGCTTGAAAGGAAGCAGAAGACCTTAGGAGGCTCTAAAAGTACCATTTACCAAGGAGCTGAATGGGATTTTTTCATGGCATTCTATTTCTCTGTTTCATTTTATGTTAACTCCAGTAATAACTATTAATATGTGTGCTGGGAATAGCACCAAATTTTCAGTATGAAGTGCTAACCTCAGATGGATGCAATAACTCCCATGCTTCATAAAGGGGACTGAGGAACTAATGGAATGGACCAGTAAACTCTGCCTTCATGGCTTTTGGGGCTGAGTCCTGCACACTGTCAGGCAGCAGCACAGTGAAGGCACATAGTAAGCAACTATTGACAAATGCTATTTGCTTGAGAAGTAGGTTGTCCATACTGTTACGAAGTGCAAGTTGCAGGTTTTTGCTTGTCCACTAGAATTCAAGGAGTATTTTTTCCACAGTATTCTTCAATATGTGGAGTCTTTTCAATATTTATTTCTTTCCTTCTTTTGAGCCCAAGAAACCATTGATCTGCTGCTGTAATTCTCACTATAAAGGTGATGCTAAGGAGACATTTGCTACAAAACAGCCAAGTAACCTTAGCTCACCCTTCCTCTTTAATGGTTTTCCTTCTTCCACAGAATCACAAATTTCCTCTTTGCGGATCCCCTCCCCCATCATCTCTGCATGCCAGACTCAGAAGAGAAAATTTTGTCAAAGAATTGTGTTTACTGAGATTTTTGCCAGCTGGAAGAGCTTAGTACTTTTGATAGCTTTGTTTTAAAGTACATTTCAGAATGTTGTAGCATAGCAAGTATTTTCTAGGTGAGTGCTGTGGCATAGCAAGTATTTTCTAAGTGTTTTTCATCCAAGTTGCTAGCATAGTATTTCATCTGTACAAAACCTTTTCTCACAAAACTTAGCAAGGCTCCCTTTAAAGTGCACAACTTGGCACCCCATCACCAGGCAACTCCTTTAGTAGAAAGACAAACAGCAAGATCATAACAGGGTAACAGCAACATTAACCCCAAGTATACCAGGCAAGGCTTGCAAAAATATCTCTATTTTGTTAATGCACCATGTTCACTAAGGAATAAAATGTTTTATTGTGGCATCATTGCAATAATGACTTCTAACTCATTTGAAAAGGGTTGTGTTTTGTGAAATGGTTGTGGGTTTTTTTCTGGTTATGTAACACTGTAGGAGGGAAAAAATGTAACCTTTTCAGTCAACAATATCAAAGACCCTTCCTCTGGTTTTGGCAGTAGGCCAATCAAAAGGCATAACTTTAATTACCCGTCCAGTACTGGGATATTTCAAAGGCAAAGGACTGCATTTTAAAATTAATCTGGAGAAAAGATTTTTGAAATGATGGACACTGAATAATGAATAAAAAAATCACTTCTCACTTTTCTCATCTCAAACTTCTTAAATGTTCAGGGCTAACTCTTACATTCATCACCACTTTTTCTTGGGAAAACTCAAGAAGAAATACATAACAAACAGCATAGTCTCTGAGAATCACTCTTGGGATGGGACTGGGAACCTCTGACACAGAGGACTTATTGAGATTGAAGAGCAGAAGGACAGGGAAGCAAAGAGAGGGGTCAGAGTTAGGCCCATTTAGACACTGACAGATAGCTAGGTAGATACTCTGGGACTATTAAGGGGACAATGGAATTCAGTGGGAAATTACAGGAACCACAAGCAAGAAATAGTTATTGTTAGAAAGAAGGTTCATTTGAAATAGTTTGTCTTGGCCTCCGACGTGTTTCACTAGCTTTGGTCATGGCATATCTGCATTTACACTCAGAGCTGTGTTTTCTTATACCCCACTTACAATTAGCTGGCGCTTTTTCACCTGCACTATTAAAAGAAAAATGATTGCCTCAATATTGCCAGAGTATGACTTTTTATCTCCAAGTCACTGCCGTGTGGATGTGCCCCAAAGTGCTTTTACTTTAACTCTCAGAGACTGAAGAATGCTTCTTTATATTGGCACCAACTCTCACCTCTCCTACCTAAGCCTCCTCTGTCACAGGAGGATTTTTTACCACCCACTGTGCAAACATCCACACCTTTCCTCTCCTGTCCCACAGATTTCTTAAAGCAGCCCAGTATGAAAAGTTGCAACAGGGCTGCACAAAGGTAGGTGAATAAGCTGATAATCTGAGACTGCATTCTTAAATTCTATTGTTTGCAGCATTTCTTTTCTTCCCCTCTCTACCTCCTTTGTTTTCAGCATACTTGTTCAATTTCTCAGATCTCAGAGTTTTGTGTATATGCACTTTGAGAAGAGTATAGAATTGTTTTATTCAACGGTGTTAAATTCTCTTTTGAACTGTTTTAGAAAATGATCTAAGAGCACCCTGAGGACAGGTAGTCATTAAGATAGATTGCTTAGGGATGGTGCTGAACCTATCACTGGAGATTGTTAAGAACAGGTTAGACAAGCACCACCAAGCAATGAGAGATCAGATTCTGCCCCCAGGTTTTAGGACTGGGCTAGATGACCTCACTTGATTCCTTCCAGCCTTGTGCCCAGTGATAATATTAAAGACAGATTCTTGTAAAATGTATCTCCTAAGAACACAAGCTGTCAGTCTAAAACTATGAAGAACTGCTGAATAAATAAATCCCCGATCTTGAAACTTATCTTGCAAATTATGAAATAGCCATACTGCACACAGTGAAAATACGAAGTCAACTGAAAAATTGCATGGACAACAGGAAAGTCCCTATTTTCAAAGGCAAAACATAAAGCTTCCTGTCAATTGCTAGCTGGGGTACTGCTGTGTTTTTGAGAATCTCTGAATTATGTCCCCTCAGGCCTTGCTGAGGAAAACCCCATTCTCAGCTCTCTTCTCTCAATTGCTGTGCAGCACACAGCGGGCTGCTATGGCTCAACAGCCCCCAGCCTTCACCTGTGATTGCCATCTATCCTCTCCTTCTCCCTACTGCACTCACACACTGTCACTCTCCAGCTGCTTAGGCAACAGCTCAGTGGCTCCTTTCTGTGATCCAACTGCACAGCACTAGCCAGGGACAGAGCCTCTCAGAATAACAGAGGGCAATGGCTACAGCATTGCTGTCCATACTGGAGTGACCCTATCTCCACCTCCACTGACACATATAGGGCAAAAGAATTAAACCAAAACAAAACCACAACACCCCACAAATGATAAAAAACCAAACCAACAAAACCACCCCCGACAACCGGTGGAATTATCCAAAATCCTACCAGCAAGGAACTTTTCCAGACTATCTGTCACTAGTGTCAGGACACCTCACTTCACACTGCAGCTCTGCCGCTTTTCTAATAACAAGTTTTTAGGTTTGTCTCAGATGGAGAAAGAGTATTCTCCTTTCCCTCCCTGGCACAAGTGGATAATATATGCATGCAAAACTATCAGAAACCTCAGCAGCATTGCCAGCCTTGGTAACATGCAGAGGCAGGACCTTTTTTACCTTTATTTCCACGTTGGCTTGTCCACATCACAGCTACTTTAGGACCGATAACACTCTGTGAAAGGGTTGGTGGCTTTCCATGATGTACTAGCTAGAGAAAAGGGAGTTCTTCAGCACTGTAGCTTAGTAGCAAACTTTATCTGCCTTGCCAGGAAAGTGCTTTTTATCTTCCTGAAGATAAAGCTCATCTTAGCTATGCAGCACAAGCCAGTCCATGCTTCTTTGAAAAGCCCTGAAAAGACTCTTCACCAAAAGAAGCTGATCAAAGAAAAGCTGTTCCAGAAGCAAGTGGTCTCTTTCTCCTTTCTTTCCATGTGGTTCAGGGATAGAAAACTGCTGTTCTCTCTGATTCTGCCAGAACTGCAGAAAGAGCTCTTCAGTAGCTTTGTGGCTGGCTTTTAAAACTGCAGCCAGACAGCTGAAATGTGAATGACATACCTGCACAAGCTATGTATTTGTGATGGCAACCAGCCTACCAGAAAGCCCTAGTTAACTCACAGTAGCTGTGAAAATGGTGTGAACTAAGCGTAACAGAGGGAGCACAAAGTGGCAGAAGAGTCATCACAAGCTTTGCTGTGCATGTGTTCTAAACTCCACATCCCAGAATCACAGTTGCTTCTGCCTGATAACCCAGCATTTAATTCCCTAATACAATGGAATAATACCTTCCCATGCAAAGACAAATCAGAATCAGGAAAGAGCAGAAGATGTCTGCTTAGGGCAGTAAATAGTTGCTGTAGAGAACATTGCTGCTGTGGCAAAGCAAGACTTCTGGAGCTCTAAGCACCAGCTGTTTATGTAGATATGATTAGAGGCTGTATACAGTAGTTACACTGCTGAATCTTCCTGCATAGGCAAGCTCGAAAATTTTGATTTAAATGGGATTTAATGTTGGTTTTTTGCAGATACAACTGCACAAATCTGGAGGATTCTGCCAGTGGCACCACAACTCCTGAGATAGCTCTGTAGCATAGAAAGAAAGCCTGAGAGGCCTCTATAAAGTACCATAAAATTCTCATAATCTGTTTGTTTCCTATCATTTTTCTTCTCTGCCTTTCTAGCACCTTTTCCTTGAGGAACTCATTATGCCTCTGGATCTGGGATCTGTACTGGCATAACTGGGATTTTTTAGGATGCAGGACAATGTTTTTGCTTTAATTCGCGAAGTATTGAGTGCTATGGATACTAGTTGCCAGACAGACAACAACTGCCATAGGAAGAAAAGAAAGCAACTGACGTGCTCAAATCAGTTGCAGTCTGCTGTATGACTGAAAGGAACAATGGCATTTGCTAATACAGAAAAAAAATGGAGAAGAGATGTGATTATTTATAGACATATTTTTAAAAAATATGTCCATATTCTTTGCAAATAGGACTTTTTTTGGGTTTTGTTTGTTTGTTTGTTTGTTTGTTTTTCATACAGGGTGGAAGAATGGACATATGTTTTAGAAATGCAGCCAATCAAATAGATTCCTTGATTATTAAAGTTACTGTTGCAGAACAGGACTCATAGTGGCCAAGAGTCCTTACTCAGGTTCTACCAGTTGTTCTCTAAATGACTTGATGGAAGCTCCTCACTGCTCTGGTTTCCATAAAAGAGCATCAGTGACACAAAGCTTCAGGTTAGAATCTGTGATTAGAGAATACCAATCCTTCATACCGTATGATAGTGGGTGCCAAAAAAGATGGTTACTTCTTTTCCATCTGGGAAAAGTACAATATAAAGTGACCTAACATGGAAAGTGATGTATCATAAATGTGAGTGCAAGGACATCAAGAAATAAAATCATGGACAACCGGAAAAATAGAATAGCACTGATCATTTTCCTGTTGTACACCAACAACTATGTATTCAAGGTGACTTGTGTTAGTGGTCCTAGACATTTTAAAGAAAGAGGCTGCTAGCTATAAGATAGAAAGTGATTAAAGAACAAGAATCTTAAATGAAGTGCTTTGTCTTACTGGAGCAAACAAATTGTAAATCATTATAAACATTAGACAAGTTTGGACACTGAAAACAAGAACAGAAGACATTTAAGAGTCCAATTTAATTGTCTTCTTACGCATGTATAGTGAGAAGTGAGATTCATACAAATTAAATTCTGAATTATTCCTAATAATATTGGAAGAAGTTTAAAGATATGCACACAGAAACAGAAAAAAAACATAATCTCCCAAGCCCTAAAATATTAAATAGAAGGATGAAAAATTATTTTAAACAGAATATATCTTTTAGGTAGCATATATTGTAAAAACAGCAAAAATAACGATTCTTAAAACTCTCAAACTGCACATGATTCTAAGAAAAACAAATTGTACTTAAGAGAAACCAGTGGCTAATTTCTTGGAGGGTCTCTTTGTGAGCATGAAAAGAGGAAGAGGAGAGAGCTGGAACTATTAGTTTAACAAGCTGGAAAATACAAAGATTAAGAAAAAGTCACTGGAAAGATTTTTTTCTGTAGAAAAGGAGAAAAAACATCCTTCTGTCAAGAATTAGCAAATGCATAACAGGAATAGGCTGAAGGAACAATAGTCTGAACAAATCCTCCAGCAGGTACAAACACCTACATGATCTAAGATGATGTTTTCTTGTTACTGCTTACTGTCCAGGTTAACATATGCACTGAAGTCTCTGAGACGAACTCTCGAGTTTAGAATGGAAATGAAGAATATTCTGCATAGGCTGTTGACAGTACATTGTACAAAGCAGATCAGTAAATGCAGAGATTATACTTCATTTGAAAAGACAAATTATTTTCTCTTTCTTAGCTTAGTGTGTTCCTTTCATGCTTGTTAAAACATTAAATATTTACAGTGTAAGTTAAAGGAGTTGATTCTGCTTTTCAGTTACTGGATTTTACTGTACTAAGTTATTCTCTACTTAATAGATAAAAAATTCCATAAGAAATTAATAAAATTAATAAAATAATACTGTTACTCCAGTAACAATTTGATGTAAAATTATTTACTATATATTGGAAATACAACTTGACAACGAGTCTTTTTCCCATCTGAAGGTTTGAAGCACATAGTTTTACTCTGGTACAGTGCTACTGTACATATTAAACCCGGATATTTAAACAGAGGAAAGAAAGAGTTTCCATTTGTATGTACTACATGAGGAAGACTTTAGATAACCATCTTAACCGGAAAGTAACTTTCTAAAGAAATTCAGCAGACAGAGCTAGGAGGATATATGAGGAGAATGAGAGAGATTAAGGGGATTAAATTTGAAAATGGTAAGAAAAGGAGCTAGAGATGAGGTCAGCAGCACTCTTATTTAATTCTGAATTCCTCTGCTTTAAGGATATTGGTATAAAGAAAATGGCTTAAGGGACATTGCTGTAAATACAAAAGGTAGGGAGTCACCTTTACAAAAAGTCTTTGAATTCCTTAGTAAATATGGGTAGGACTAATTTGATTACAAGAATAATATGCAGAACCTAAACCATAAATAGCTGATTAGGCTACACCAAGTCATAAGGAACCCTGAACCAGAAACTGGAACTACTAGTTGGGATCAGGAGGAATGCTGGTGAAATTCTGGCTCTAGAAACGCAGCCCTGAAGAAACTCTGTGCATTTGTCTCTGAATGCTGGACCTCTGTCTCTGAGACTCCTGTGCATTTAGCAGCCTGGTGCCAGCACATCCCCAGAAGGGGCTCATTCTTCACTGGCAAGGACCATTCAGAATAGATAAACTAGCTATTCCTACAGCTCTCAGCCCTGAGGATGTAGATGTGCCTCCAAGAACAGAGTCCGTCTCCAATGCAGTGGCAGTAGCTGATTTTAGTTTGATTTTAAAGAAACAGGAATACAATTAAGTCCCTTTATACAGCAATTGATCTCCTGGACATGAATCCCACTTCAGCCTGAAGTGATTCTGACCTAGATATTTCACTTTCCTTACAGATTTCCAAACTCCTAGGTGACAACGGCTGTCGATTTTAAAATGTGTGAAGAGCTTTAGGATTAGAGGCAAATAATCCTTTCATTCTTATTGGTGCCCTAACTGCTTATCGAAACACTACTCTTTTCCCTTGACCTCTTTCTGTCTCTTGTCTATTGACTCCCTAATGATTTATGCCCAGTGACATGTATGCAGAAGTAGAGGCTACAGTCTACTTTCCTTCCTTGTGAAGTTTACAACCTTATAAAGGGGAAGGTGGCAGAGGTGGTTTGAATCTCCCTTGCTGAAAAGATCACAAAACCAATCTGTATTCTGGGTGAATCCTGCTCTGGCTGTGGTTCAGAAGTAGCAATCCTCTAACTTTGCTAATAAAAAAAAAAAAAAAAAAAAAAAAAGGCTAGATCCTGGATCTCAAGGGACAATTCCCATCTCTAAATCCCAAGAATGACCGCCCCTTCAGAACACTGTATGTGCCTTGGTGAGGGATGGAGGAAAACATATTCCAGTTCTCTTCTGGGCAGCCTCTTCCACTGCTTCAGTGGTGTGTTTCCATCTTTAGGTGCCTTACTAACTTGGGCATTAGGTAGGTGGTCTAGGCACCCCAAGAAGGTTGTTGGGGTAACAGCAAGCCATGCTAATGCTCAGTGCACAAGTTGGTTTTTGAGTGCAGCCTTTGGTCTGAATGATCAGACCATCAGGTATCACACAAAACAAAAATGGAAATACCACAAAGTCTCCCCCGCACTCAAATTAAATGGGATTTCTACTAGAACATATATATATACATGATAAGTCTCATATATGGGACAGAGAAAAAAGTGGTAAGTCTTATCATGGCTGTCCTATCAGTTTAACTTCAGTTTAGTTGAGTTAAATTTAATTTGTGATAATTTAGCTGTTAAACACTTTTTATCTAATTTTCCGGACATGTAGCATGAGACTAATGACACTTTCTCTCCTTTAGTAAAATATTATAAAATTTACAAATTAAAAGGACTATATAGGCAAAAAAAAAATGCTACTATAGTAATAATAATTCTTCCACTTCTGAAATGCCTTCCCTTAAAGAACCTTTGGACTTTTAAAAGCATTAATTAAGATTTCATCACAGCACAGTCAGAAAATTATTGCTGAAATTACTTGATGGAGAGTAAAGGAGGAGTAGAAATGGAGTTCCTGAACAATAAAGTGATTTCCAGAATATCATGAAGATTTTTACAAATATTTGATAGTGATGACTTTAATTTAGATCAAAGCAGCGTGTAGGATAGAATATTTTCCTTAAAAAAATTTCACCAGAAAGTAGTCATATATAGTGTATTCAGATCAAATATCTCTAGCATGTATCTTTGTTTCAAATCTCTGGAAACACATCCTAAACTCCTTAACTGTATTAAATTAGTAAAGGGAAATAGAAGATTTAATCAGATTTCAGTCATTGACCCCTTGGTCTGTACAATAAGATGAACCACAAAATTTTTCAGAACTATTGATGAAATTGTGTCAGAAAAACTGGATTTGCTGAAGGACAAGACATGAAATCTTGCTCACAATTTCAGAATGGAAAGAGTATTGTTCTTTCACTTGATTGCAGTAACATGCAAGAAGTGAGAAAAAGCTCAAAAGCTATTCTTTTGTGATTAAGGTTAATCTAGAAATAAAAAACCTAAGGCAACTTAGGTGACAGCAAGACAAATTTGAATCAGAGCTCAGGCAATCTAAGCACTGGAGCAAGTTACAAATTATAAACATTCTCCCATATGCATATATACACACAGGCACAGGAAATCTGTAACCTTAGGAAAGATGTGATCACCTACTGCAAGTGTACCAGTTTTCACACCTGCAACATTTTATAGGTATAAATATATTTATATACACACACATAAATGCACATCATTTTGTGGTATCTGTAGCACAATTTCTTAGATTCCCTGAAACGTGTCTTACCAGTTCTGCTTTATATTTCATCTTATCTATATGTGTGCAAGTATATGTGCATCTTCTTAAATCTTCATTCACGAAGCCCAAACATGATGATGATAAAAGCATACACACGTATGCTTATGGATATGTATAGGCAACTAGTGTCCAATCTGCTGGGTGTGGGCAGAAGCAGTGATCCTAATGAGATGTTCTGCTTCTTCCCAGTCTGACAGCCAGCAGGTGCAGAAGGAGGGAGAGAAACAGAGCATTGAATTCACTGAGGCGTTGAACCAGAGAGGGCTGGATGGGAGGACGAGGCAGAAAGTGGAGACGGGAATTAATACTATGTGAGAAATAAAAGCTTTGTCTTTCTTACATACCTTAACCCTTTTATCAGAGGGGATATGAAAGAAAGCGTTGCTCTCCATCAGTTCCTTCAGCAAGAAGCACAGCAGCGGGCTGAATCCTGCAATCTTGAAGACTGTTTACAGTGTGGAGATGCAGAAGACCTCTGTATGTTTGTCTGGAGATGGGAAAACTCCTTTAGACTTTTGGAAAAACTCTTCCAAGGAAGAGAAGACAGTCACTCACACCAGGATGGTGATGAAATATGTCAGTGGGGAATGTGGAAGATTTACTCAGGAACTTTTCCTAATAAGTAAACAAGCATGTTTGTTGACATAATTGGTATGAATAGGCAGCTTTAAAGATAAAGGATTCTTAAAATCCAGTTTAGTTTTCATTTATTCTGTCCCTTTTTTGCATTTTCTGTGTCAACAATGATTATCATTATTTTTATTTCAGGGCAGTTTCTTTCAAGTTTTCTGTTCTCTTAGTATTTGAGTCATGGTTATGACAAATATCAAAATCGTTTTAAATCAGATGTTTCTAATGGATTAATTTTAACTCCCAAAGGTCTTTGATTTATTTGTGTGTGTTTTAAAAAATAAATATATAATTTTTCTAACTACATTTATAAACAAATCCTTCCAAAGTTTTTTTTTTCATATATGCTCTGTTTATTTTCTGAATTATTCTGTTCAGGATCCTATGTCATGCCTGACACCTTTGCATCCGTTTTTTTTTTTTTTAATTTATTGTTCTGAAATTATGCTCTGCAATGCCAATAGGGAAGATCGAAATGTAAGTAGAATACATGGGAATTTTTTCCATTTAAACTATTCTGTACTCATAAAGTGTTTTTTTTCTCTGTTCTGTACACGAGCATGAGAGGAGGATGACCAGACTGCACACATCCTATTTGCTTCCTTAACGCTGCTGGGACTGGCTGCCTGGCTGGGAAAACGTATCTTCAGCAGAACTCAGCTTTTGTGTAGGATCAGCCTCTTACTGATCTGCTCCTATTGCAGGACCTTCAAAAGGGGTTTATTTTTGCAGAGCTTTATTCATCCTGCAGTCTGATTTACTACTAGAGGAAGTTTGGCCAAGTCAGAACAAGGGAGGCATTGTATGAATTTACATGAAGACGAGAGGAGGTTTTGTAACTCAGTCTTTGGTGTTCAGTACGGGATAATCAGCAGGTGGCAGCTAATGTGTGCTTAAATAATAGATAAATACACTGTATGTAATATATATTAACTGAATGCATTTTTCTTTCTTTAAACATATATGTCAAAACAAATTCTAGCTTCAAATTTTCAAAAGCTAGAAATATTCATTAGAAACCAGGGGTTAAAAATCTAGCTGTGAGTCATTTCTACATTATGTTAATCTGTTCAAGCACACATTTGAAGTCAATTCATGATTTTATTTCTCAGATGGTAAAGGAGTGGCAAAGAGAAAATTCAATTGCTGGTGGCAGCTGGCAGTGGAGAAGAAAACACACATAGTGTGTTATAAAGTGGAAGGCCCTTTATAAAGTGTGAGAACTATTTCAAGCTGTTGCAGGAGCTCTGGCTGTTTGGGGAGCCCTGTTGCTAAATGCATGTAAGGTTCATGCACTAGAACTCCAGGGTGGTCCAGCCGTCACCTTGGTTTGGTGCTGAATATCCCTATGAAGCTCCATAGAGGTTTTGAAATAAAGCCTCTGATTACTTACTGGAAAGGAAAGTAGTTTGTACACACCTAAATCTTTTTAACAAACAGTCAAGGGAAACATTCAGGGTATCTCTTTCAGAATTGTGATACGGATCCAAAGCAGGCCACTAACACAGACAATGGCCATGGCAACAAGGTCAGAAGAATAATTAGCCAAGTTTCACGTGGCTACATTTCACTTTTTTTTTTTTTTTTTTTTTTTTTTTTTTTTTTTTTTAAAGGAATGGAAAGAACCTGACATAATAGCTGTATGCCTAATGGTATATTAGAATAATTAGTGTACCTGTGAGCAATTCCTGTGCTTGTTTGTAGTCCTTAGTGTACTCCCAATGACACCTGTTTTAGTAATTGATACAGTTGTGAGGAGAAAGACTATGTTTAAAGATGGGAGAAGGAGTATTCTTAAATTGAGTTGCTTTGGATTTTAGAGCTGCAACTGCATGTAGAATACTTTCTCTAGATTCCAAATAATGTAAATTAACTGTAAATCATTTTTTTTTCAGGTGCTCGTGAAATATTTAGAAAATTCCTTACCATGTAGAATAAGTCTTCTTGCTGTTTGTTTGAGTATCAAGCAGGCCTTTATTCAATGTCTATGTCATAAGCATTTAAACAGAAAGTAAAAGGTTACTTAGCAGAGCTTGTGTGCGATTGACAGATATTGGAATTTGACTGCACTTCTCTGCTATTTAACATGATAACAAATGAAATGTGTGCATCCAGAAAAGCTGGTTTTGGATGAATGACTTTTACTTGCTGATGAAATTAAAAAGAAATAAATTACATTCCAGCCTCTGTGAAACTGGCTTATAATGCTGAACTGAACTGTAAGCATTTCACTAGGAAACTTCTAATAGGTTTTCAAAGGTTTTTACTTCATTTTTTCTAAATGGAGAATAAAGTATGATAATCTCCCAGGAGACTTATGTAAAGATACTTTAAGTTGTTAATTTGTGCAAGGAAGCAAGACAGAAGTTTGCAGAGCTGATGTGTTGATAGTATGATTGCTCTAGCTAGATTTATTTTTCCATTGGGATTTTACATCTCTGTTTTATTTAACTGCTACATGTAAGAGAAATTACGTAAAAGGGATAGTGTTCAGACAAATGTGGCATGGAATTCAGCTTTGGAATACCTTGATTTACAAAACAGAAGAACAATAGAAATGTTTCCACTTCTACTATTGTTTGAAAAGAGGAAAGATTTTTTTATTTCTTTGGCAAATTCCAAAAGTGTATAAGATGTTGTTTTCTCCTAGTGGAGGACAAACAGATTTACTGGATGGTCACTGTCAACTATCATAGAATCATAGAATTGGCTGGGTTGGAAAGGACCTCAGAGATCACCAAGTCCAACCCTTGACCCACTACCGCTGCGGTTACCAGACCATGGCACTGAGTGCCACATCCAGACTCTTTTTAAATATCTCCAGGGACGGAGAATCCACCACTTCCCTGGGCAGCCCATTCCAATGCCTGATCACCCTCTCCATAAAGAAATTCTTTCTAATATCCAACCTAAGCCTCGCCCAGCACGACTTAAGACCATGCCCTCTTGTCTTGCTGATAGTTGCCTGGGAAAAGAGACCAACCCCCCCTGGCTACACCCTCCTTTCAGGGAGTTGTAGAGAGTGATGAGGTCTCCCCTGAGCCTCCTCTTCTCCAGGCTGAACAGCCCCAGCTCCCTCAGCCTCTCCTCACAGGATCTGTGCTCGAGTCCCTTCACCAGCCTGGTTGCCCTCCTTTGGACCTGTTCGAGGACCTCAATCTCCTTCCTGAACTGAGGGGCCCAGAACTGGACACAGTACTCGAGGTGTGGCCTCACCAGCGCTGAGTACAGGGGCAGAATCACTTCCCGGGACCTGCTGGCCACGCTGTTCCTGATACAGGCCAGGATGCCATTGGCCTTCTTGGCCACCTGGGCACACTGCTGGCTCATGTTCAGCTTCTTGTTGATCCAAACTCTCAGGTTCCTCTCTGTCTGGCTTTTCTCCAGCCACACTGTCCCCAGCCTGGAACTCCCCATGGGGTTGTTGTGGCCAAAGTGCAGGACTCAGCACTTGGCCGTGTTGAACCTCATCCCATTGGAATCAGCCCAACTCTCCAGTCTGTCCAGGTCCCTCTGCAGAGCCCTCCTGCCTTCCAGCTGATCGACACTCCCCCCAGCTTAGTGTCATCTGCAAATTTGCTGATGATGGACTCAATCCCCTCATCTAAATCATCAATAAAGATATTAAACAGAACTGGGCCCAACACTGATCCCTGGGGGACACCACTAGTGATCAGCCGCCAACTGGATCAGCCCCGTTCAGCACCACTCTCTGGGCCCGGCCCTCCAGCCAGTTCCTAACCCAGCACAGGGTGCTCCTGTCCAAGCTGTGGGCTGACAGATTTTTCAGGAGAATGCTGTGGGAGACGGTGTCAAAGGCTTTGCTGAAGTCCAGGGAGACCACATCCACAACCTTCCCCTCATCCGCCAGGAGGGTCACCCAAGAATAAAAGGAGATCCGGTTGGTCAGACAGGACCTGCCCTTCCTAAACCCGTGCTGGCTGGGTCTGATCCCTTGCCCATCCTGCAGGTGCTGTGTGATTGCACTGAGGATGATCTGCTCCATAACCCTGCCAGGCACTGAGGTCAGGCTGACAGGCCTGTAGTTTCCTGGGTCCTCCTTCCGGCCCTTTTTGTGGATTGGCGTGACATTCGCCAACTTCCAATCATCTGGGATGCCCCCGGTGAGCCAGGAAATTGGCTGGAAATTATTGGGGAAAATTATTTTCATATTTTCATTGGACAAGATGAATTAAGTGACATTTTTTCCTAGTTTCTCTCTGTGCATTGATCCTCAAATGATTTTGGATTCTGATGCATTCAGTGTAAAAGGACATATTTTGACCTATGAATATTCAAGAAGGCTTGATCACAAAATGTTTAGATTCTTTTTATTTTTTTGTTCATTATCAGTTTGTTTAAACAAAAAAATTATCTCAGGAATGTCATGTTTGTTAACATTTTGTCAGGGATAATTTTTGTTAGATTTGGAACCAGGGAAGTTCATACAATTTTCAGTGAAGTTCATAGCTGCTTTAATGACAGTGGATCTTATTAAGGAGGAAAGAATTTTGCCCTGATAAAAATGAGAATATCTTAAATATTTGCAGAGGACACGAAATCATTCCATCTATCAGTTTATGATACTCTTGATGTCTGGAAGATTTTTCATCCTGTGTAGAGTCTGGTTGGTACTCCTTGTCACATGCTCTCAGGATGGGAAACAATAACAACTTTACATCTTTTCCTGAGCTTTATAACTGGGCTACTTTCTGAAGAAAAGCAAGAGTAGAAGAAATGTATCTCACTTTGATGCAAACAAAACCTGAGTAATAAGTAGTTTCCATTTTTCTAGCACCAAGCACCCAGAGGAGCTCCATGTTTCCCAGTGTCCCCTAAGCTTTCAGGATCTTGAAGGACCTGTGTCCTGGTTTGGGCCAGGATAACACTAATTTTCTGTCTTATAATTTTGCTTTCAGATAAGCTTCTTCTAAGTAGCTACACCTGCTGAAATTAAAAGCAAGTTTCTCAGTCACTGTCGTCTTATAGAACTGATAATGCTCAATATTTATATATTTACAGCTAGAGAATGGCATGCAGAACCAAGACCACTGCTTGGTTCTGAGGAACATCTTATGCTCTAGAAATAGAAAGTGAGTTAAGGGGTCACATTTGTGACCCCCCTTTAAGGAAGAGAGGACAAGACAGGTGACCAAAATTGACCAAATGCATCATGCTCGGTATAAATATGAGGGATCATAGAATAATCAAGGTTGGAAAATGCCTCTAAGATCATCAAATCTAACCGTCCACCCTACAACCCCTAACCATCCACTGTAGCTCTCCATCTACTCATCTTTTGAACACCTCCAGGGATAGTGCCACCACCACCTCCCTGGGCAGCCTGTTCCAATGTCTCACCATTCTTTCTGTGAAGAAGTTTCTCCTAAAATCTAACATGAACCTACCCTGGTGGAACTTTACCCCATTTCCTCTTGTCCTTCTCTAGTCACCAGGGAGAAGAGGACAGTGTTTTCCTCACTACCACCTCCTTTAAGATAGTTGAATAGCCCCAGTTCCTTCAGCCTCTCCTCATAAGACCTGTTCTCCAGACCCCTAATCAGCTTGGTTACCATTCTCTGCACCCTCTCCAGCACCCTGATATCCTTCTTATACTGTGGTGCCCAGAACTGCACAGTACTCAAGGTGCAGCCTCACTAAGGCAGAGGATAAGGGCAGGACCACCCCTCTGGTCCTGCTGGACAAACTGTTTCTTATGCAGGCCAGGATGGAGTTGGCTCTCTTGGCTGCCTGGGTACACTGCTGGCTCATGTTCAGCTGGCTGTCGATCAACATCCCCAGGTCCCTCTCTGCTGGGCAGCTCTCCAGTCACTCCTCTCCAAGCCTGCAGTGCTGCTGGGGCTTGTTGTGGCCAAAGTGCAAGACCTGATATTTGGCTTTATTGAAATTCATGCAGTTGGCCTCAGCCCAGTAATTGAGCCTGTCTAGGTCCTTCTGCAGAGCCTCCCTACCCTCAGGCAGATGGACACTTCAACCCAACTTAGTGTCATCTGCAAATTTACTGAGGGTGTACCCTATCCCCTCACCCAAATCATCAATAAAGATGTTAAACAGGAGTGGCCCCAGCACTGAGCCCCAGGGCAACACTGCTGGTGACCAGCCACCAGTTGGATTTAATGCCATGGATCATGAGGGTCAAGCCCCTTCTTCTGCTCCCTCAGCCAAGGCTGGCATCCTGGGAGGTTTCTGTCCATTCATCTGTCTGTGGTCCCAATCTGTGCCCTCCTGAATCCATGTGTTCCTGCTTCCAGCTCCCAACTGCTGCCAACTCCAGGAGTCCAGCCTGGAACTTTTGCAGGGCCTGCCCTGCAGCCTTGGTGGTGATGTGGGCACTACTGGGGGAAGGGATGTGGTATCACTTGAGTGTACATTTGTATACATTTAATAACTTTTGTTTTTCATCATTACTGTTTCATTAAAGCTCTGTAGTTTAGTTTCCAACCCATAAGTATCTCTCCCTTATCCCCCCTCTTTCTCCATCAGGGAGGGGAAGGAGATTAATAGAGAGCATCTGTCATTTGGTTAATTGCCAGCCCAGTGTTAGACTGTGACAATCTGTCTCAAAGAGATTGTACCAGTAATGTGCACATGTCAGACACCTTATGAAAATTTCAGTCTTTTCACTGGTCCTATACCAGCCGTCCCTATTAACAGCATGAACATGGTGAATTTCATGGTGTCAGTCTCAGACATCATGATTCTTGCCAAGAACAGCCTCAACCCACTCTCTTATTCACTTGACTGCCTCTCCATTTTTTTGCTTCTACTGTTCCCTTATCTTCATCCTCTGACCTTGTTTCCACCTTTACTTTGATCCTTTTTTGGGGCAATCACACCCCTTAATTTCTCAACATTAACAACCACTAGGGAAATTTGGCAACTCCAGCACCATCCTAATGATTTATTGAACTAACCAAATAATATTGCCAGTGTTGCTTTTTCTGTCCTTTGCTCTCATTTAGAATTTGTTATTTTCTATGCATGTGCCTATTTTAAGGTAAGGTCATTGGAGTTTCAAGTGTTCTTGATAGGGCCCAGCATGCTAACCCAACAATTATTACATAAATGGAAATTGCTGAATAAAAGCCCTTGAGAAGACTGGGAGAAAGGCATCTGGAAGTAGTGTATCTTTTCTTCTTTTACTCTACTCTGAGAGTGGAGAACGATTATCAGTGCTCAGACAATTAACACTAGATAAAGAACTCGAACCCTTAGGACTTTGAATGTGTCTCAGGACTTCCAAACTTACCCAGAGTAAAGGCTGCAGAATAGGGGAGGTTTTGTGGTAGTGTTTATTTGTTAAAGACATTTTATATCATAAATATATCATGCAGTGTTATTTAAAATGGGTTCAGACTTGAAGAGCCATGGCTTTACTGTGTTATTTGCTATGCAGAATTAATTTCCATGCCTACAAGTGTATATTTGACTGAGGGTGCTACAATTGCATTCACAGAGACATGGTAGAACACATATTACGCATCTGACTTTTCTTGAAGACTTCTTTCTTAATCTTACATGCATTTCATACCAGCCTCTCACTGCTCATTATTCATTACAACTTACTCCTCTTTACCCAACTGTAGACACTCCAAATTAAAAATGTTTGCAGGATCCAGATCGCTGATGCTCTCTGGTGAAACCTTTGTCCAATTAATGAGCATGAATTAAAATCACATGAATTTGATTAGTGCTCTGGTGTTTTGCATTCATTTTTTTGACCTATGATTTCAGTCTTTGTGTAGCCTACTATATAAACACCCCTTTTGAAATAAGAGGTACTATGTTTTTCCAGCTGTGTTCACCTCTCTCTACTTCCCATCCCAGTTCCCTCCCTGTCTTTCTTCTTAGGTCTAATGGAAAACACTGGATTCAGGAGACAGCACGGCCACCAAATGATGCTGTTTGGAACTACCAAGTCAGTTTTTCCCTATGCTCCTCAGTATGTCCATTCCACAGCCATGCTCTGGCCTGACATCCAGCTGACACAGGTCCTCCTCCAATGTTTAGTGGGGCTCCATGCCAGGCCCCAATTTAAACACATTTTTAATCTTACCAATTGAGAATCGCTGTTCTTGATGTTTCCCTAATGGTTGGACCCATTATATAAATATAAGTATAAATATGATCACTAAGCTATCAAGATGTCTATACTCCAAACTGGTCATGCTATAAAAATAAAAAGCTGAATAATAAACAAAGCCACAGAATGATATAGAGAATAACTAATACCAAACTGAATACAGTACACTAAAGCTATTCCTTCTGTGGCTGCTGAGGAGGCAATTCCCTTAGACAAGGCAACGCAAGGGAGGTTTGATAAATAGAGTAACAGAAGGACTTTCTTCTAAGGACAAAAGGCCGTGGGCACGCACCCCACACATGTGGGCTTTCCTCATCCTCAATCACCAACACTTTTCTTTTTGCTTAGCAGCTTTGAAAGTTGTTGCTACTCCCTGAACAATAAGCTCCACTTTCTGTGTAATAACGGTGGCAGATGTTCACTACCATGCATTGTAAGTCTGGAGGTATGTTTCCATTGTAAATAGAGAGTATGAAACCTACTATTTGAATGTCATTCCCAAAGCTCAACTAACACTCTGTCACTGTCATTTTAGCATCCTAATTACATCAACATTGTCCTTTGTGACTCATACTGCAGATTTCCAATCAAAATGTCTCTGATGAGGAAAGTAACATTATGGCAATCAAGCAGCAGAACAACCTCTTTAAATAACCCTAGCTTGTTCAGCATCCCAACTGCACTGTAGAACGTAGATCTGAACAGTTAAACATAGCAGGTAAGTACACATCACTGTGAACTGCTCTGGCTTAGATAGCTATAAAGAAGCATTTAAACATGGATGAGATTGGCAGTGCTAGGTTACCGGTTGGCTTTGATGATCTTAAAGGTCATTTCCACCAAAATGATTTTATGAATCTATGAGAATCATCAGATTTCAATACACCTCACCCCTGGAGTGCCATAACGCTGAATGATGATAAAGAAAAAGCAAAACAATGGAATTTATGCTTGCTAGTATCTTCCATGTATGCTTCCATATGTGCATATGAATTCATACAAAATTTTTTTTCATACTACAGAGTCATTAGAAATGTTTTTACATGTTTTTATTCAAGTGTGTGGGAACCATATATCCAGGAAGTTTTAGGTTCCTGGGTTCTAGAGCACTGTGAATGCACAGAGCTTCCATTTTCGCAAGGAATCACAGCTGTAAAATAAAGCTTGAAAAAGTAAACTGGTGTATCCCAAGACCTATGAAATCCTGTTATGAGACTGTGGGAAAGCAGCTCCTGAGTTTCACTGGCTGCTGCTTCTTATCGAGTTTACAGAACTCCTTCTCCCACAAGGCAGAGGACTTTCAATGTGGAAACTTAAAATAGTCTCAAAAAAAAAATGTTCTATTTTTTTTTGTGTGTAATACTCCATGAATAGAAAGCATGACTGCAGACTACTTGTTGTCTGGAGAAAAAAGATGCTAAATACACTTGGTTGCAATGCTTCGTTAGGAGCTGGTTTACTAATTAAGTACACCCAGAGAAAAGATGTTTGGGTGATGTTCTCTGTATTTTGGAACTCATCAGAGATGTGGAATGGATATGATCTGAAATTCTCTAGCTCAACTACTGTCACGGCATGATTACTGTAATTTAAAGAAATTTGCTGTTGATTAGATGCTCCTGTGTTGTAATACTGCATGTTAGGGCTGTGCTAATTAGTTTGTTCTATGAGGTATTTTCTGCACAGGTGCATTTTTTGTTCTTTTTGTCCTAAAGTGATAAGTGAATATCAGTAGTGGAGATTCACATCCTCTCTTGACTACTCCAGGACTATGAGACTGGTAAACAGATTCCTGCCTAGGCTTGTCTCCTCCTTGAGACTGGTATGGCACTGCTCTATGTCTCTACATGATTGCCATTTGATGAAGAAAGCAATGTCAATGGTTTGCCAGCAGCTGCTTAATGTCCCCAGTGCTAAAACATGAAGAAAAATGAAGAAGAGGTTTGCTTTGTGAGGGTGCAAACATAAGTAGAACTTTTACTTTGCTTGGGAAAGAGATGTTGAAAATAAATGACAAGTTTCAGACCTACTTTTGCTACAAATAGCTAAAAACATGTCCTGGTTACACTGTGACAAAGGGTCTCTTATTTCAGGAAGGAAGGAAGGGAGGAAGGAAGGAAGGAATTACGTGCTTTCACATCTGGAGTCTGTTCTTGGGAAAGATCCTCATCCTCAGCCATCAGAACTGTCTGTTTGGAACAGGATGGTGAACTGCAGCAGGGCTTCCCAAATGCACACATACTCCCCATTCACATTCTAGTATTTTCCACAGATTTTCCTCTGATCCTCAATCTTAGTACTTTAATCAAAATTTTAGTTTTTAACATTGCTCCCAAAGGACTGTTGACTGTACAGAATAAGTTTGGTAATGCTCTTATCTTTAAGGCACAGTTAGACAAAATTTTGGCTTGTAAAAAAGTCTCTTTTTCAAAATAATTGTGGAAAGCATAATGACTGGGCTGTTATTAAACTTTATAATGAATGAAAGATGTATTTTATACAAATAAAGTCTCCCTCTAGAGCAACAAGGAGAGGTTTATCTTGATGTAAACTAATTTACACATTTAAAATGTCATTTAATCCCTTTCTATAGACAAGCACACTCTAGGCTATCATGAAAGGGAAGCTAAGATGTTAATTTTGACAGAGATTGGAAATGAGAGCAACATATTAGGAGGATACTCATAGTTTTAGTGAAGATGATACTGTAATTATTTTGCTTGAGTGGTGGGATAGATGATGGTTACACTGGCAAGCCATAGCTTATGCCTGACTTAGTTTCCTTGAATTTAAAATTGACTTAAAAAGACTCATTTTCTTTGTATATTATTCTGAAATTATATACAGAAATTATGGAACTAAGACTGGTTCCCCTGTACTGAGTGAATCCTCTGTTTAATGACTAGTTGGGATCTGTGAAAGCTTTGGGCTTTAGGAGATATGTGTTCCATCAAATAGCTTCCAGATACCAGTGTTACATCAGGTGCAAGAAGTACAGGTTGTACAGGTTGCAGAAGAAACTCTCATTTGCACTGGAGGCAGGTCCATATCATCACATTTGTGCCTTGGAGTGTTTGCCTTCCAAATAAACCCTTTTTACCGTGTAAGCAGAAGCCATAATCTGTTTCAGTGTATGTGTGAAACCTTTCAGCATGATTTCAGGAGAGATGGCTGAACCGATGCCCTTAAACACAGGTCAGAGCAGAGTTGGTTTGCTGATTCAGAATGGCCAGACAAGTTATGCAGAAGAGATCTTAAACACCATAGGTATTGTGATAGTCTTTCCAAACAGTAGTTTGTTAGCATGTCTATCAACTTGTACAAAAGGACAATGAGGTCAGAACTTTGCTTGCAGAAGGCGTGTGCAGGTAAATAATACACTGTATAGCACTTCTGTGTAAGGCTGTGCCATCTAAAAGATTTCCATGTATTTATTTTGATGTAAAGCAAGTTTTCTCGTTTGGTAAAAACTAATGTCTATTCTGGTACAACTTGGATATGAGGAAGAATTAGTTCTTGGTTCCAAGATTATATAAAGAGGCGATGGATGGAACTGATGGATAGAGAGGAAGAGCTGGTATGCAGTAGAGCTATTATTTTCACATTTCCTCTCATTTTTGCATATTGCAAGTTCAGAGACTTTGTGAAAAAACAATCAATATGCTACAGAAAATCAAATGTTAAATAAAGATGTATTCATCACTGGAAAGTGACCCAATCTTTCCATTTTCTGAAATACAGGAATAAACAGGAATACAGGTATCGACACTCTGTTCATCTGTTTGTTATGTTCAGAGATGTTTCAAGTGTTTCTTAGCTGACATGGACCTAACAAAAAAAGACACACACACACACACACAAAAAAAGATTACAACAGTTATGCAGTAGTAAAAAAATATGTATTTATGGAGCTCAGTCCCATGTTAACTCCTTAATGCATATTACTGCTGTATTATGCTATTGTGGCATGTTGCTATTAAAACACAAAAGCAAATAAAAGGATTTTCTTTTAGAAAAGTATTATAAAGTGTCTGCTTGTTATGGACTTTGCTATCTTCCAGATAAAATTTTCCCTTCCCTCCTCCCTTAGTTCTCTCAGATACTGAAGATTATTTCCCCAAACCATAATTTTCAATTTAGAGCTTTTTTTCTAATGACATAAGAATTACAGCAGAAACCACAGGGAGACACTTTTTCTGCTTACTAACTTTGAAATTATCCAGTGCAAATCTCTCAGAACATGATCTTTGTAAAATCATCGTATTGTGTTATAAACTTAGTCATAATGACAATAAGAATGAGTGAAGCCCCTTATTTCTATTTTCTCCTGGAATCCCTTCTATGTTGAAGTGAAAAAAAAAAAAAAAAAAAAAAAAAAAAAAAAAAAAGAAGAGCTAATTAAAAAACCAATGTTGTGACAAACAGAAGATTAAATATTAGAGTTTAGTGTGTGTTTCTCTTCCTCTTTGCAGACACTTAAAGATAAAATTAGCTTTAAAAAGCTTTTTATATAGTATTTTATAACTATGTTTTGCATGGTATTTTATATAGGTTTTACAAAGAGTATATGCAAATCACTGAACTTCAGACAAGAAATTAGATAAAAATTATGAATTATAATGTAACTTTTCTGTGTAGGAAAAAAACCCAACTTACAATATGCAACTCATAATGATGGCTGCATTAAAATTCCTTGTTTAATACATTCTAATGGTTTTGAAAAAAAGTGTAATTTAAGCTATAACAATATATCTTAGTTTTCTCATATAATCTTTATTTGAAAAACAGAAAAGTCAAAAAACCCAGCTCAGTGGAATGCACTAAGGTCCTATTGTAGAAGTACTAAGGACAAAGTTTTCTAAAGTACTTATCATCTATATGCTTTAAAAGCCATCACCATTTTCAAAACTAACCTAGGCATTTTAATTGGACTTTCATTTAAAAGTTAGGTGTCTCTTATAAGTTGCTTGCATAACCTACTTCTCATACTAAAGGAGAGAGAGGTATCTTAGTAAATAGTTCCATTCACCATAAGATAAATGTCTGAGAAGGAGAGTAGACACATTTCTTACTTTCCCTTTTGATGTAGTCATTAATCCTCTTTTGGTCCCATAGAATCATAGAATGGTTTGGGTTGAAAGGGACCTGCGAAGATCAACACCCCTGCAGTAAGCAGAGACATCTTCACCTAGATCAGGTTACTCAGAGCCCCATCCAACCTGGCCTTGAAAGTTTCCAGGGATGTAGTATCTACCACCCCTCTAGGCAATCTATCCCAGTGTCTCACCACCATAATTGCAAAAAAATTCTTCCTTATATCTAGTCTAAATCTACTTCTTTTATTTTAAACCATTACCCCTGTTCTAACACTAAAGGCCCTGCCAAAATCTTTGTCCTCATCTTTCTTACAGCCTTCCTTCCTTTCAGTACTGAAAGGCAGCAGGAAGATTTCCTGAGAGACTTCTCTTCTCTGGCTGAACAACCCCAACTCTCTCAGCCTGTCCTTGTAGGTGAGGGGCTCCAGACCTATGATCATCTTCATGGCCCTCCTCTGGACTCACTCCAAGAACTTCATGTCCTTCCTGTGTCCAGAACTGGACACAGTACTCAGGTGGAGTGTCACTAGAACATCTCCTAACCTGTATTGACTGAGTCAAGTGGATAAAGCAAGGTCAGTTCTTTCTGGGCTGACAGCTGGGGGACATAAGGAGCAGCTGTCTATAACTCTGTTCTGGAAAACAGGAGAATGAAATCCAAATCCCTTCTGTGATTCTTCTGATCTCCTATCTTCTAGGAAAGAGGTGTAACACCTAAGCTGTCAGGAGGCATTGAGAAATCAAGGTCTTTGTGTATCCAGGGTGAAATTTAAATTTAGATACTTGACAACTGGAGCAGAATATGAACCCAACCAAAATCACTGTGGCTGTGAAGACAAACATCCTCTGGCTGTGAAGCACCCTAAAAATATACCAGATTCACATGAAAGCCTGCAGAAAGTATAAATCCCTGTTTCAAAACATCAGAGAGAATCCATTTTAATGGCATATTGTGACAACATAGGTGAGTATTTTCAGCTACATATGGAAAATAAATATCTGCCCCCTTTCTCCATGCTGACTCATGTGAAGTTCAGGGATGCTCCAAATACAGCAATGGGGTCTAAGTATGCAGGTAGCACAGGGAGAAACCTCTTTGATTTGAGCAGGGATACCCTTGGGCTTTGGACATCTGAGTCATGGCAGAAACCTGCTTGGTTTCCTCAAAGCTCACGAGACAATAGACTTTTGTTCTTAAGAGTCCACTGACAAAAACTGGGATGCAAAGGTCTCCAGGCATGGAAAGCTTAAGTAGCAGCTGAGATGGTGCAGCATCTCACGGGTGCCTAAATGGTTGCATTTAAGAACATGAAGTAGATGCCTAAGTCTTCATGCTGTTTTAGATTTGGAATTACTAGTTTTCAAGGAGACTTTGACTTTTTAGGCTTTATATGAGAAAATTAATAAATGCCTAAAGGTCAAATGGTTTCATTTTATGTCAGAGCCTAAAAATTCAGCTAATGTGCCAGGGGAATTTTCTAAAGTTTCTGAGTATTGTTCAGTGATTAACATTCAAATTCTGCCCTCTCCATACCTCTACTTGCTCTTGGAAATGAGATTTTAGAAACATTTTGCATAAGAGGCTTCCAAAAGCTACCCTCCCATTTCTCTAGAAAAAATGCAGAGGGTTTTTTTTTTTTTTCATTCAAATAGCACATTAATTTTCATAACAACAGGTTTTCTTAAAATGTCATGGAGAAGAAATAAAGTGCAAGTCTTTTAGTGCTCTGGTATGTTTGAAAATGGAATCTAATTAAACCCCCATATTTGCTAAACTTTGTCTTAAAAAAGTAGCTGTGGGTGTTATCAGCTGTTTATATCACAAAAAAAATGGAGAAACAGTGATTCTTCTCAGATTTTTGTTTAGATTTTTTGTTACCAACATAACCACATGAGAAAATTGTTTGAATACATTCAATATTAAAATCAGCAAATAGTCTTTAAAGGAGAGAAGGTAATTAACTTGACTTCTTAATGGTGCTTCTAATTTAGACTATGCATGAGTTGTAACATGAGTGAGAGAGATATTGCAGAAAATGACTGTTCTGTGGCTAAAGAATCAAATTGGGAATCAGCAGTTTGATTCCATTTTCACATCTTCAGCAGACTTACTGTGTGACCTTAACTAAAGTATTTAATTATGCTTCTCTGCAGTTTATCTATAAAATGGAAATAATGACAGTCAACTTGATGAGAGGTTGTGGGGATTAATTATTTAATATTTATGTATTCAGATAGAACACAGCTAGAATTGCAGAGTATGATGAATGAGTAACATTATTTTGCTATTACCAAGATCTGAGATTATAGCCTGGCTGTTTTACCATACAAAAATCTTCACTGCATAGTCCTGCATCTGACAACTGCCCTGCCTGAAATGTATTAGGCAACAAATCTTAAGTTTTCTTCTTGGTTCTTACATCTAATTAATGACCATATTGCTCTCAGAAGTAGCAGATAACAATAATGTGCAAGTCTACCTGTGTTACTTGCCCCTGCTAGTCTCACAGAAGAGTAAAGGGCATCTTCCAGATTACATATATTTATGACAATCTAATGGTTTAAAAAAAACAAAATAAACACTGAGTACATTGGCTTTAGGCTTACAATGCAAGTCCCAAAGGCAGAAAAAATATAAATACATTCTACTTCTGGCTAGAGGTTGAAGAATACACTTATGGGCAACAGGCAAGCTATGTTTTGAAGTAGATGGGGTCCTGGACCACACAGCTGCTGAATCTGGATACCTCAGGTAGCCTATTAAAAAAACCTTCACAAGCACTACTTGAAAGCAAAAGGCTGCATGCATGTCCCAGAGGTCTGCTAAATACACTCTTAATTGATGCTGATTAATTGTTCAGAGAAATTACAGAGTAATATTCATGATATACAAGTACTGACATTTTGAATCAACAAGTAATTACCAACAAATGTCTTTAAAAATTTCCCATGTAATTATATTCAATATACAGAGGCAAAGGATCTTTTTAATTCAAACACTTTCTTGCTCTTATTGGCTGCACCTCATGAATTATTACTTTGAGTTGGGGTCTGATGACAAAGGTCCTTAATTTCTTTAAAAATCTGATGCAGATCAGCAAATCGTACTTTCCACATGATTTATGTGTCAACACAAACTCAAAAAAGGTGGTATGTATTCTTTCTTATATTAAACGAATGAGAAATTGTGTAGATGATTGCTTTCCCTGTGACCATATCCTAAGATGAGTTCAGCATATCAACATCTGCTCTGGGGCACAAAGCAAAAGCTGAGTTAGGTGGTGGCTCAGCTGTGGTCTCTTTCTACACATGTACAAGAAAAAGTGATATTTAACTATAAAGCTAAGGCACAGTTTGAAGAGCAAAGAGATCATGCAGACAGTTTGGAAAAAAAAAGAGAGTAAAACTGCATACTTGCTAGCAAGGCACCCAAGAGATTTAGAATAGATAAGAGAGAAATTCAGTGATTTTATCTATGTGTCTTGGGTTAGTGCAGTGGTGTTTTGGAAGGGAGAAGGGGCACAGGTGTGGCTCCTGTGAGAAGCTGCTGGAAGCTTCCCTGGTTCCAAGCCCTGTCCTGCCTCTTCCCAAGGTCGAGAAGGGACGAGAAGCTGTGTGCACCTCTGAGAGTAACATCTTCAAGAAAGGGAAAATGAAATTGCAAAAATGTAAGAAAAGAACCCTCAGAGCAGAGTAGAGGATGATGTGAGAGATAAATGCCAGAGAAAAGACACCAAGGTCAGTGAAGAAGGAGGGGGAAAGGTGCCCAAGCAGAGATTTCCCTGCAGCCCATGGTGAGATGGCAGCTGTGCCCCTGCAGCCTATGGACGAGCAGGGTGGAGCAGTCTCTGAAGGATCATGGTGGGGTAAATGTGGATTTGTAGCCCCTGAAGTGTCACAGCTAGGCAGAAGTGGAGCTGCAGTCTGTGCAGGATCACGGGGAGGGGCAGATGTGGATCTGCAGCCATGGAGGACCCCATGCCAGGGGAGGAGACTGCTCCCGCAGCAGCCGTGACTCTGTGTGCAGCCCAGGCTGGAGCAGTCTGTGCCTGAGGGACTGCACCTGTGGGAGGGACTCATGTCCCAGGGGTTCCTGAAGGACTCTCTGCCGTGAGAGGGACCCCACGTTGTAGTGGGGAAAAAATGTGAAGAGTCCTTCTCCAGAGGAGGGAAGCAGCAGAAATGTCATGTGATGAACTGACCCTAAACCCCCCCCTCCTCATCCCCTGTGCTGCTGAGGGGGAGGCAGCAGTGAAGTAATCCAGGTCCGGGAAGAAGGGAGGGCTGTGGAAAGAAGTTTTTATGATCCGGCCATGTTTTCTTTTTCTCCTTGTAGATTAAATTAGGTTTTTCCTTCCCAAGTTGAACCTGTTTGGTTTTTGCCGATTACCATAACTGAGGAGTGAAACCCTCCTATCCTTGTCTCAATCTTTAAGGTGGATTTTCTCCTCCCTGTCCCACAGTGGAGGTAAGGGGTGAGTGAGTGGAGGCCTGGCTGATACTGGCTGAGCCTAAAGCATGACACTGTGCTATTCTTATGTCTGAGGATGATGTCACTAAAAGGGGAGTATATCAACCTCATAGCGCAGTCTGAATTTTTTTCAAATGCATTTGATTCATGTCCTCATGAACAAAGAGCTCCCCTGTGAAAGGAAAATAATTACATGAGCCTTGGGAGACCATCCACTGTGGTTTTTAACCCAGGGGTAATAGTCATGAATTAGCCTATGATCTTATAATGATGCTAGAAGCGAAGATTACACTATGTGAAAGAAGCAGTCTGTAAGGGTTCTTTAAGCTTGAATGAACTCTCTAAATGACTTTTCTTATTTCCTCACTTTCTGCAAACTCCATTTCTGTGTGTGGCAGTATAAGCACGAAGAATTTTAAATATCATAGCCCGTGTAAAGTCCAGACAGGAAAGATCTTCCGCCAGTGCCTTGTATCTCTCCTGATACTTTATGTACCGGTATCAGCTTTGGACTTGGAAACTTTGTTTCTAAGTAACCCCAGATTTTGACTTGCTAGAAACAGGCATTCACACCCTCAGCAGCCTGGGGAAACTTGTGTTTCTTGGTCTTGGAGAACAAATAAAGCTCTGCTAGTTCTACAACATGAAAAGAAGTAGAAGCAAGAGTAGCTCTGAAGCAGCTCAGTTCTGGTGCTGCTCAGAGACAGAATCATACATTAGACATCCAGAAGAATGAATACAAAATTTCACATTTTCCTCACAAAGAAATATCAAAATAAATGCTTTAACGGCAGCTAACACCCCTACAGAGCCTTATGCCAACTTGTAACACTTGCAAATAAAATAACCTCACTATTTCTGATTTGCAGGTCAAAAAAAAAAAAAAAAAAAATCAGAATGCCCTTAGGAGGACAAGATACAGATACTTCTGACCAATATGATTATAATTTATCATGTCAATTACATTTACAGCCGTGGATACACATTTGCAATCTATCAGATTAATTTAGGTAAGTAGGTGTCAGATGTGATTTGAAGCAACAGAAGAAAGTAATGCAATTAGAATACAAAAAAGGCACAAAATGTTTAGCCCTTTTTTGCATACCTTTCCATCCTACTTTTCCATGGGGAGAATAAAAAAGGAAGAAAAAAAAAAAAGAAAAAAAAAGAAAAAAACACTTTTATGTGTTTTGTGAACATACTAAAAGATTTCACTTAGTTCACTGTCACTGACTATCTTGGTACATGCCTTGATTAGCTTCTGGTTTTCTCTGGATTATGCCAAATTTTCCTCAGTGCTGAGGTCAAAGCCCTTTGAAATTCCCAGCTTGCTGTTGTGAAGGGCAAGGATTTCAGCTGAATGTTGTAGTTTGTATTAAAATTGTCTGCTTGTTCTGCTAAGGCTACAGTGAGGCATGAGCTGAATGCACAGCGGGTTTTGGACCACAGCTCCAGAAGATAAGGATCATCCTGCACAACCTTACCTTCAAGCAGTTGAAGAACTCTTGGGTTGGAACATTTATTGGATTTGTGCTTATAAGGCCAAAACTGTACTGCAGGAAAACATACTAACTAAAAATTGAGTTAATGGCTACTTGCTACAATGAAGGTACCCATACTGAAAAATAGAAAGCTGCACAAAGTATCTCAACTCTCTCCACTTATCAATGGCTTTTTTTACCACTCCCTGTCTCCCAACAGGCTTTTCTCTTAGTGTCTCTATTTACTCCCTCAGGGAAATAACAAGTGAGTGTGTGTTTTTGTTCTCTTATTCTACCCCTTGTATCACATTAGTTCTCAGTCACCTGCACTCTCATGAGTACTCAGTCTGATCTTGTGTAGTAACTGTACACATTAATTCCACTGAAACAACACTTTACAAAGACATCACTGGTATAATGTACATAGTACAGAGTCAAGGTCAGGTTGCTTAATATATGCATTTGTTAACTTTCTTCCTGCAAATGTAAGCTTGGAGACTGGGTTAGCCAGCTTGATGGCCTCAGAGATCATAAATGGAATAATTAAAGCTAAGTTTCTTCAGCTGTATCTGAAAAATGGGGATTTCAGGTTTCAACATTTTTTTTGTTGATTTTTAAGGACTTGTGGTTGTTTTTTTTTTCAAAAATGTTTGCTAATACATGTAGAAAAGACATAGTGGTAGAGAGCATTACACTATCTGAGAAATACTGAAATATATGCAAATGGTGGCTGTGCTATAAAGCATATGTGGAAAAGAGTAAGGCTGACTGATGTGGTAGGAAACAGGGCAAGAAGTTAGAGCTTCGGAACAGAGGCAAGTCTGCTATGATAACTAACATGACTATTTTGGCAGCTGTATTTTCCATGAGGAGAAGAGTGCAATGAGGAAACTGGTTAAAAACCCAAGAGAGAGGATGTGGGCTTCAGCAGCAGTAGCAGGAAAACACAATGTCAACTCTTTTGGAGGAACAAATGGCCACAGATTGCCTTATCATGGCAATAAAGGCAATTGAAAAGAAGGAACTGAAAATTTTCCCTAGCAAGTTAAGGGGTCACTGCTTTTGGTACAATTTGGATTGCCTGAAGATGCTGCAAGCACTACCTCATTGCAATCCAGTCTAATGGTGAGAAGTGATGGGCCATCTGGGTAAGAGAAATGCGGAGAATCCATAAGCCCATGCACTAAGCCAATGTTTTCACTACTGCTCCTCAGTTTATAACCTTTATTTCCTGTGTACCTTACAATTGTTCTATTTAGCATATATATCTCCAGGATGAATTTTATTTGCTCAGTGTTTTCTGTATCCCCCAAAGATCCAAATTCTTTAAATATAATTGCGTTATTTATTAGCTAAATGCTTTTTGAGTAGACAACCAAATTGGCTTGTAGAACTTGAGGTGCTAGGACTTGTGAGGATACTGAATTGGCTGTTACAGTGGTGTACATCTCCTTTTTTACCTTCTGCGTTGTGGACACATCAATGAAAGTGCTCTCACCTTGACCCTATCAACGCAGAGACTTTGTCTACAGGATATGTCCTCTATGAGCACAGGAGAAAAGGAAGCTTTACAAAATGCACTTATATTCAACAAGTAAAAGTTACACAGCACGTATCACCAGTCCCAAGGATGCTGCTTGTATGAATTATGTCTCAATAATTCCATTGCTCCTGAGTTAAATCATTTCCTTATCCATTTTTCGATCAGTTTTCTCCATCAAATCACAGGTGCATTATCTAAATGCAAAATAGCTCTAAAATTACCATAGCACACTACAATCTTTTCCCAAACTCAAAGTTTCCATCCTAGATTACATTTCACAAATCAGTCTTCCATCCTGCAACTACTCACTTCCCTTCACTTTAAACATAATCTTTGAGGTGAAATAACTTCAACACTTTTGAAATAAATCCTGCACAGAACTTAAGTTTAATTTCCTCTGCTCTGAACTCATATACATCATCTATGCATTTCTGCAGGCAGTAGAGTGGTCATTTTTTTCTGGCAGTTCTTGTCATTTTTTTTAGCAAAAGAGAAAACTGGAGAATAAAAGAATGCAGTGCTCAGTGTGACTTGTCTTAAGAACTAGAAAAGGCTTCAGGCAACTACAGTTTAATGCTACAGTGCCTAAAACTGACACACCTGGAGCTGAGTGTAATGCTGGCAGTGAAAAATGCACTCTGCTACTGAGAACTGGAGCACCTGCAGTGGGGTTTGCAATACATAAAGCCAGCTGTCCCTGTTCCCTTGAATGAATGGGATGTCTAAAATCCTACAAGAGGGATTTGCACCTTTCAGCAGGTGAAACACTTTGATGCTTAAGCCAGTCTAGAGCAGAGAGAATCTACAACTCTATTTCTGCTGCAGGTACGCATCTTAAGGTAGCAGATAGTTATGGCTCATAAACTAGAATATAGACTCTGTAGCCCAACTTTTGAACTTGGCTACCAAACTGGGTGTTGACCGACTTTTGCTTGATATGTTGTGAAGGACACATGACTTATAGAGTACAGCACTTAGCTGGAGTTAGTAGTCTCAGAAGAGTGTCCAAGCCAACAAGAAGTAGGTAATTGTGAAAAGTTGTTGGTAAGATAACATTTCTTTCTCTCTGTTGCCACTGGTCAGCCAAAAACATGAAAGACACAGATTCAGTTTGAAACCAAAGCCAGAAAGTCTCGTATCTTGTGTAACTTGTGAGCACAGTGCTTTGTGTTTACAACATTCACCTGAGAAAGAGTGTACTAGAGGTTTCCTGCCAATGTCCTTGATTGTAGGTACTCAGTATGTTCTTTGACCTGGAGATAATTGAAAAGATAAAAAGTAAATTCACCCCGTGCTGAGGAGGCATATAGGCAACATAGTTATGTTACCTTGAAGCACTAATCTTCAAAACAAGAAGCAGCTGCCTAAGAAGCTTGGATGCTACCTTGAATTTAAGTTTGGAAACATTTGGTTTTTTCAATTTGAACTCTCTTAATGTTCACACTTAAACTCAGCAAAACTCAGTGCTTGAACTTAGCACTGAGTGGATGCAATGTATTTGGATAGCCATGGACCACAAAGTCAGACATTATATGATACATGATGCTTGGTAATGGAGATGGTATTTTCAAGAACAACTATCCAGGCTAGTATAGATTTGCATCCCTTATCATCTAACCCATAAATACAATCAGCGTGGCTATTTTTGGCTCCAAATTATAAATTTTATAAATTATAGAGACTGCATGATACTTTCTAGAACTGCACTAGTTTCTTGAGACCTGAAAGCTCTTCTACATGAGTGCTGGTTGTCGATAATATTTTCTTCATTCACATAGGTACAAATACAACAACAAACATCTCTGTAAAGTCCCCTAAGGGTCTCACCATCATTAAAAAAATTAAGACTGACTAGTATCACAAAAAGGTACACTATGCTACATACCTGTCTTTATTAGGAACTAAAATGCTTCACAACACTTTAACTCTTTTTTCTGACTACAACTTCAGCTGGCATCTAAAATTAAGTAATTTAAAGGGAAAAAAAAAAAAGTTTATGGCTAAACTGAATTCCCAGTGTTTATATAAAATAAATCTGCTTTTTTAACCTCAGGTGGTTTCTTTCAGCATCGTTAAGCTGATTGGCAGTCCACACTGTTCTTCAGAAAAGCTGAGAGTGCCATTTCCACCTCAAGTTCTTCGTTGTCACTTTTGAAAGATCAAAGAACTTCCTTTACTTTTTGAGCTGAAATGGCATTCACTATGACTAAGAAATTGTTTTTACATTTTTTTTCTCATCTAGGTATCTTAATTGGACTTCTTATTTTTGACAGTTTTATGCTTCTTTTCCATAGTTCCAATTCATTCTGATATGTAGTATTTGTTTTGCCCAGAAATTATCCTTTTGCTATGTTGCTTGGTCTCTAATATATTTTTTCTTCTGATATTTCACATGCCTTTATTTAACTAGTTATGATATGAATCTACTTGGCTCACAAAAAAGCCAGTTTAATAATATGTTCTTAATTAACTTACTTCAAGACACAAAATAGGTTTAAATATACTTTGCAATGTAAACCAAACATTTTGTGTAAATTAATAGCTGGAATCACTGTTTTTTTCCAGAAATCAAAATACTACAAAGATGTGAGTAGTCTTTACATGTGTAGAGTTAAGCACATGCAAAAAGCATTTTGCAGGAATAATGTCAAGACAATAATAATGTTGTAGATATTTAGAGAATAGAGTTCTGGAACAGTCTGGATTCAAGTGCCAGATTTCTGGTTTGCAAAAGAAAAAGGGAAAATATATACATATTTCTCCACACATGCATTTTTGTAATTTTTGACACCTTGATCTAAAAAAAAAAAAAAAAAAAAGCATTAACTTGTCATATCTGTAATGTGGACAACATCATTTAAACTTGTGTACATGTGTTAAAATTTTATTTCTGCTTTAATTAAGGGTTCATGATTAATTCCTAAATCAAAGCTTATAAGAATATTGGCCTAAGCATGCATGCTTGTATCCTGTTTCTTTTAAACACACCACAGCTATGTGTAAGTAGATACAGTAGGCATCAGAGCAAGCTTGAATGAAAATCTAAAACAGATTTGTTTGAATAAGGATTACATGATCAAGTTATTTACTAGTAGGCTAGCAATTATCCAAGGCTAAAGGACTTTAGCAGGAAAGAATACTCTATACAAACAGTGATGAAAGGCTGAGATTTATGGAAAATATTATTTTCGAACTGAAGAGCTGTTGTCTCAGAGAGATATAGCAACATTATTTTTCTGCTATATTTCAGCAGTGGTATATGCTATGACCCTGACCTACCTTGGCCCTAAAATTTTCATCTGTATGTATTAGGGCAAACTTTATTTCTCATACCTATTCCCTGCTCACTGTTTTCTGTTATTATTCCTTAAAAGAGGGACATGTGACACACATGAGCTGTCAGTGTTAGAGCTGGCACAATGTAATTTACTTTTTGATGGATTTCTCTCTCATCCACCATAGACGTTTAGGTGGTATAGCACAGATTTAATAGGTAGAAAACCTTTCTTGTAAGTAGTTATAAAATCCTTAAATCTACTTGTATGAAACTTTCCTCTGAAATAAAATGCTTTTTATGTTGCAAATGGGTAGTTCCAACCAGCTCAGGTTTGTACTTTTGGCAGAACATTCTTTACAGAGAAGTGATTTATGCTACCAAAAGAATTATATAGCTAGTCCAGCTTTTAACACCTACACCTCAAAAAATAGTTGCATTGCAAAAAGGGTATTTTTAGTACATATGCACAGGAATTAGAATAATACACCTCTATGAAAATTGACAGAAAACCTGTGTCCCACCTGTCAATATTGAATTACCAAAGAAGACACTATTGCCCTGCTGGCTAACAGAAAAATCTAGATTCACATATATGAATGGAATGGGTCAGGCAGTAAATAAAAAATAAAAAATAATAATAATAAAAAAAAGTTCCTTAACCTTCAGAAGAAAGAAATACATGGGTATTCATTGCAATCTGTCAGCAGAGGAAGGGGAAAGAGAGCAGTGAAGGAGAATAGAGAAATCAGAAAACACTTAAGGTTTAAGTTTAAAAACATCTTGTTTAAAAAATTGTCAATTCACTTTTAAAATAATGAAATAAGGAAGACATTAGATAAAAGAGTTAATAGTAAAGATCACTATAAAGGTCTCTATGATGCAGCTTTGGAATTCCACCCATAGGCAGTAGCACTTCTCTGTATATGCCAACTCTTGCAGAGAGGGTGAGAGAATGTTTAGTTTTAAATAAAATAATTACCTTTTTTTTTTTTTTTTAAATCCTGTTAGTTTATAGGTCATCTCTAGATAGATTTAAACTCACCGATATTCATTATACACTACTGAGCTGCAAATTAATAGTCTAAAGTGTTCAGCAGTTGCATGAAATGTAGGTTTGACCTCTGCAGTAATACCACCAAAGTTTTATTATCTTCATAAAGAAAAATTTTCACTTTGCACTTCTGCCAGAAGTTAGGAAAAGGTCAGCAAAATCCAAAGCCTAATTTCACTAGCACCACTGTGTATTTTCCCAGAGACCCGAGTAAGAATATCATTTGGCTTGGCTACTAAATCCTCCCTATTTGCTACCTTTAAGCTACAGAGAACTGATCAGATGGAAGTAGATAACTGCAGAGACTAAGCATGGTCAGAACCATTGCTGTGACAGCCAGTGCCTTATTTTGACTGAAGTTTTTTGCAATAAAAAATACTTATTTTCTTGAAAGCAGAGATTTCATTTTTCTCAGTGATCCAAAGACCACAGAAGTAAATGGTTTGCCTGTCTTAAATTATCTTTTCATGGATTTCTGTGGAATGTCAATTTGTGGTTAAAATAAATAAAAAGCCTTGTTGTGGTAGAAAATCCTTGTCTGGAAGTACATCATGAAGTGCAATGGTCTCCTAAATGACATATTCCTTTTTTTTACTATTATTATTTGACTTCAGACTTGGCCATTTTTAACTCTTAACACTAACGAAAAAAAAAATATGATCTGACAACAATATGGAGTTCAGATTAATGTGATTTCCACTGCTTTCTCTAAAAACTCTTAAACAGTCACACTGTAGCCTTTCATGTGAAGTTTTGGTTATAGGCACATTTAGACTACAGCACTAGAAAGGTGCATGGACCATTTTGCATTGCAAAGAGCCCGCTGATTTTACTGAGTTCAGCTAAGCCTCTGAGCATGTCTTTAAAGGATCAAAGCTTAGCTGATTCAGATTTCAAACAGTAATAACATGATGTGCCTAGGTCAAGATTCTCTTCTGTCTGAACAATCTGTTTAAACCTATAGGTGGTTTGTTGTATTTTGTTTTTTTAAAACTATTCTTTGTCCTGCCTTGCAAAGTTAAAGTTATAGCTCAAACTTGGACTTATATAGTGATTTACTGAAGTGAAACTGAAACTGGCTATGCTGGGTAAGTGGTTTTGACAGAAAAACACAGAAAGAGTAAAGCAAGTTCAATTTTTTGCAGGTAAAATGAAGTCAAAGCAACACATAAAGTAGCAATACAGAAAACTTGAGATTCATTCAAAGACAAGTACATAAGAAGTCTTTGAATGAAACTGGAAAGGCAGAAACAAAATTGTTTATCCTCAGATTAAGTGCCTATGAATCGCACAACGCAAGTATTTCCCAGATATTTCTACTTTGAGCATAGCACAGCTATTTTTCAAAGCATGAAATTGATCCATAACTGGACACAAAATAAGCACATGGAATATGCACAGTGAAATAATTTCTTTGTTTCCCTCTAAGAGAGTCTGAAAGTACAGCTAATCCAATGACACTTTAAAGCATTTGCAGGTACCTTACCACATGACTGTCTCATCTCAGACTATTTATCTCCCTTTCATCTAGACCTATTCATACCTTATTGCTTAGGTAGGTGGAAAATCAATGTCTTTCACACTGACTTTCTGATCTGGGAGCTTTGCTTTGTAGCTGCAAGGAAGCATATTCTGACTTTATGTCAGACACTCATGAATCAAGGTCTTCCTATGGTAGATGTTAAACTGCTGATTCACCACAGATAGAAGTGACCTTTACTGGCTAGCATAGCATCTAACAGTTTAGAAATGTCCAAGAAATCTCCAGATTACAAAATGGTTACAGTAATATAAAGAGGATTAATCTTGTCTCTTTTTTGGTCCATTCAGCCTTCAACTTGATTAGTAGCTTGGAGAATACTACACACAAGACAGCACAAGTTGTCTTTGTGTTCTTGGTCCCCAATGTCAGCGGACAGAGTAAACTGTAGAATCTGGGAAAAAAAAACCTGTAGAAAAAGCTTTTTTTGGTCTGCACAGTTCTAGCATGTTAAACCTAAGTTTAATTAGATTATTTTTTTTTTCAGAGAGATTAGTAGCTGTACTGCTGAGCATAAATAAACTGAAACACCTAACACAGAAATATCCAGTTCAAATAACTGCAAGTTCTGTAAGTTTACCAAAGTGCAAGGAACAGAAAAATAGTATCTTCCAACTGAATACATCAAGTATTAGATCTGGCTATGATAAATAACATTATTTTAAGAGTTTGGAAGTTGACTTTTAGGCAATTCCTTTTTTTTTTTTTTTTTTTCCTTCATAGGACATTAAAAATCCTCAGTTGTGGGACTGATTTTTTTTTTATTTATCTAAGATTTCTTCTAGACTAAGTGAGCAAAATAATTGACATTCTTCCCAAAACCTTGCCTTTTGTTTCCTGGTTTTGGTGATCTGTGGGCTCTCCCAGATGGTGAATAATCTTCATAAGAAAATAAATCACCATTTTTAGGGACATGGTTTAACACTGGACTCGGTAGAATGAGATTAATGATTGGACTCAGTGATCTTAAAGTTTTTTTCCAAACAGAACAATTTTGTGATTCTGTGATAGTCAGAGAAAAATACTACAGCTGGAGGCTGAATGGGACCAGTGTGGATTCCTAATTCCTAAGTCTAATGATCTTCCAGCTATGCTTCACATACTGGAGCTACCTGATCATTCATAATACACTTATCCTACTGTTTCCATATTCTGTCTTCCTAGCACTGAAATCAGCACTTCTGTTTTTCAAGCTGCTCTACTGACTAGTAATTACATACAGCTAAAGACAATTACTTACTTTATAATTCATCCATGCAACTGGGCTGTTTTATTATTGTTTCAAACTGTGCATGGTAATCTCTAATATCAAATATGATATAGAGAAAAAATTGTGGTGGTGTAGAGGAATTTAGTTGTGCAACTACTATTCACATTAATAGAAGTCACACAGTTTGATCCTTTTAAAGCTTGCTGGAATTGAAGGACTTAAATATTCTAAATGTAGGTTAGGAAAACAGGTTTCTTCCAACCAATTTCCATGTCAAATATTTATCAGTATTTAGGCACCTTGATGCCACACTCCTAAGTCTTTGCTAACTTCACCTCTGTCAAGTGTAAATTAATTTCTTTTGTATCAGCTTTGTATTATTTGCCCAAAACTCTAGCTTTGTTTTAGGATAATAGTGTCTTTTGAATAGCTGATTTTTATTTTGTTTATTCACTGAGCACTTTCCAAATTTTATGATGAGCGAGTCAGAAGACTTTTGGGAAAAACAGTATGTGATAATGTAGTGAAAGATACAATATGCACATTCACACATAGGTAGACTAAAGACTGATAAGCAGGTTTGATTCTGGTGTTTCCTAGATCACAGTGTTTTGGCTTTCCAATCTGAGTAGCATTCATTGACCTGGGGTTTTTTTGTGAAGAACTGATTTATGTGAGTAAACATTTGCAGCAAGTGCAATTGAGATAAAGAATTAAATACTCTGAACTAAATTCAAATGTTGCATAACTTCCCAAAGAAGGTGATTTCATTATGCATCATGTAGTCTAAGCAACTTTCCTACTTTGCTTTCAAAAACCACTCACTTGACATCATCATGTTACTCTATATCCTTTTTGAGCCTCTGAGGCAACTCTGCTCTTCATCATAGCATGTAATTATTTACCTTCCTCACAGGTATGTTTATCTGTGGCTTTTTATCTATTTAGCTTACAGGTTAAAGAGCTCACTCGACTGAACTTCCAAGTTAGTTTACAGTAGATCAGTATCTGAACTTGTAGTTTAAGGAAGGACAATAGCAACTTTGGAGAAATTCTTTTATGCTGTTACTCAGCTATGCCAGTTTTAGGTTGAAAAGAGCATCTTTAGTGCAATTGGTTGCATTCTGAAGTAAAAAATACACTCCAGGCCTATGAAAGCTAGATCCTAAGAATCATATAACCTACCATTTCTTTTTCAGTTCTACTTTTGGATGTGTTCTGCCTTGAGGGAGCTGAGATTTTTTTCTGATAAGGAACCCTGGCTCAGTTATCATCACTCACCCCAGCAGCTTGACTTACACTGACTGAAGATGAGTTTATTAGCTGTGAACAGATATGAAGGTGATGGCATTTTTTGACTGCTATTCTGAGATTACGTTTGCATCTGCAATTGCTTTATTAAAATTAAGTGGGAAAATAAAAGCGCACAGGCAAATTGCACATATAAACCCAAGCTATTGGGTCATAAAAAGATTACATATTTACCATAATTTTAACGGTGCGAAACAAGCAGCAGATATTGATCTTATTGAACAACACTGCATCCTTTTCTTTGCATTTGGACTGGCAGATTTCTAAAGGAACAATGCCATAAAAGAAAAAGGTGTCTGCCATCTGTTCTGTTTATGAAGATTATTTTCTGTCTTCTAATCCTGGAAAGTTTCCAGCAAATGTTCCAGCAAATTTGAGCATAGAAATAACCAGGTATGAGGCATATGGCCATTATTGTGTCTGATGTGTTATAAAACATGAAGCAGCAAGGAAACACAAATGAGAAGATAAAAATAGAGCACCAAACAGAATAAAACAATTGGAAACTGAGACAAAGTATATTTGACATTTGTTCCATTTTCACCGAAAATTCTTAATTCTGTGTATACAAAAAGGTAGTGTTAAGGCTGAGTTTTCAAACACTTGAAAGCTAGAAACTATGCTCTTGGAGAAATCCTGATCAAATGAAGCAGGTCCCTGGTGGGTTTTGGAAAAAATGCTCTTAGAGGAACTCAAGTGACTGTGAGATAAAATAGATGGCAGTAAACAGCTCTAAAAGTGGATGGAGGATGGATGTCATGGATGACACTTTAAAGTAGGAAGAAATTATTATAAAATTGTTAGTTTTGGAAGAAGAATTGACAACAGGTTAACAAATAACATTTCTATATAATTTTGTGAGGTGCTGGATAAATTTTAGCTTTACTGTGTTCACTTCAGTGTTTGAGGTTTTCCAGTCCTCATGAAGAACTAATGATGTCCTCTTGCTGTCATCTCTTCAAAGATTCAGCAGAAACAGTTTCAGACTTTCCAATAAAAGGTTTTCTAGAAACAATAATAAAAAATACAGCCAGTAAACAAAAATAACATTGTTTTGTGATCTGGCATTAGATGTTTAGTTAGTGCCTCTGGAATCTGGAATAGAGGTAATGGAAGATCCAGGTTCAAATGTTCATGAAAAGTAAACTGAAAATATTCATGAATAATCTCAGATAAAATAATATGTAACAAAGGGTTACATATTACCTACATATGCTTTTGAAGATGCATCATGAGAAAGAAGAAAAATGAGGCAATGTGTCTTTGTACCACTCAGGGGAGGACAGAGTCCTGTGCACGAAAGCCTTAGAGGATATTGATGAAAACAAAATGAGACCAGGAAATAGAAGCATAGCCATAAAGAGTCTTGAAGGAACTGATTTATGAGGAAGATCAACAAGGTAAAAGAAATCTATGGCTAAACAGTGAGTAAAGATAAAAGAGAGCAATAGAAGCTGGCATGCTTCACAGTCAAGCAGTGAAATGTTACTGGAGTAATATTGAGGGGTTTGGGGAATACTAGTTCTGTGAACTCATTTCAAGATGGGCTGATAAAAGAGCTCAGTAGGCTGATTAACAGTAGACAAACAATGGGAGGAAAAAAAAAACCCACAAAAAAGGTAATGATTTGATACAGATGACCAAAACATGACTAAATTTTTAATTTCAAATTCGGTAGCATATTAGTGTTAAACTAGAGCAGGAAGAAAGAACTGATGGTGGTGGCTGCTATAGTGGCTGGCTGCAGCCTGTATCTCTTGCCTTATTTTAGTGATCATCTCTATCACACTGGCAAGGAAAACTTAAGAATCATGTGTACCTATGATGCTAAATTGCTTGTGAGACATGAAAGATACAAAACCTTCATTCAGCCTAAATTCAGCACATGGGGCTGTGGAAAGAATTGAACCTCACTCACTGTAATTACTGCCTGACTCTGAATTCATCTGCCATAATCAAGCATTGTATGAGGACAGATAAATGGCCTCTCATTCTAGTAACCACAGACATGGTGCCATCAGCTTGGAAAAAACCCCTTTTTTTGAGCCTGAAATGAAATACTGAAGAAGTTTATGGTGTGTGAGTTAATGGAAAGGTCTTAATGCCAGCCTCCAAAAGAGCACTCCTGAATTTGTCACATGAATTACAGAGTTTGGCAGGTATATCTGTAAGGTAAAAAAGGCAGGAGGGTGTTAACTTTTTTCTATTTTGGATGAGATGAAACCCCCTGAATTCTCTAGTGAGTGAAAACCACAGCATGAATATGTATGGACCTGTCTGACAATGACAAGCCTGGCTACAGGATTTCTAGCACTGACAAGCCAGTAAGTGGTATTTATGAAAATTTCAGGAGGATTATTCCTAAAATAATAAAAAAAGTATTATCGGAGTATTCAAAAATCCTCAATACTGCTTTAAATGAAGGTGGCTTATAGCCTGTGTTCTTCTGAAGCAGCCCTTCAGAAGCAAATCAAACTCCAAAGTTGTACTTAATCATCAGTGAAGGTGGTGTGAGGGCACAAGAAACAATGCTTTTAGTAAAAAAATCATGCTAGTGTGGACTAAGAATGGCTTAACCTCTGTAAGATCTCCATTTCTGACTGTTAGGTTGGCTTGTGAATGACCATTACACCCACCCACACCAGTTACACCAGCTACGAAGCTGCTGCCCTTCACACAGGATGTAACTCTTTCTCCAGGAGTCTCTTGCATTATTATATGCATTAATAATATATGTTAATATTAATGATACGCATTATTATTACAACAAAGGTACCATACAAGTTAATTTGTTATGAACTGGATTAAACTGTTGTTAGAGTGGAGGCATATTTTCATTTCTGTTTGTTGTGCTGGGTTATGAATCTCTGTACCAATTTGTCCTTTCCTCCTTTTACTTCCTGGAAATTATCCAAATTATAGCTACATCTGACTTCACACTTCTTTTCTACTTATTCTCTAATCCTCTCCTTATTTTCCCTTCTTTGGTACAGATTCATCTCCCTTTTGTTCCAATCCATGATATTCACTACTCTTGGGAGTGGAATCTGTGATATCTCACAAGAGATAGTATCACAGAGCAACAGAAGCATGCAACCTATTGAAAAGAATGGAGAACAATTCATTATGGGAGAGTGGCTGAGCTGAAAATATGTGGGAAGTCCTCACTGCCCCTTAGAAATCAGGAGTCTAAGATTGATAGATAGAACAACTGTGTAATGAAACATCAGCACTGAGCAGATCTTGTGGTGCCCCTGTTCAAGACAAATAGAGGAAGGTAATGTCATAATAAAAAAAAATTACATATATATACAACATCATTACTATTGTATTTCCTTTCTTGGTGCTTCTGTTTTCAGAGCTAGAAAATCTCTAATATTCTTTTCTGCATATTTTGATATTAGAATTTATCTCTTTTTAAACACTGTGTTTCAGTTATCGATTGCACGTGTTCACCACAGGTAGCATAATTAAGAGACTATTGTAATTATCCTAAAATAATGAACAACATGAAAATTAAATTGTCTGTATAAGATGTATCAAAACATAGTAAAAAAGTCAGAGCACTGCTTAAATTTCATGATAAGAACAAGACGAATTATGTACAAATACTACATGAAAACCAGATATCAATCTGTTTATTACATCTATTTGCAGAAGTCATATTAGAAACATGCTTCTGAAATTAAGTTCAGATACAAGGGTATATACTTTTTATCAGAAGGAATATGGCATTTCAGTTTTCTGATGAAACCGTTATTACATACAATCACCCCCATTGTAAGATGACAAGAAGTGTATTTTTTTCTTAAATTGCAGTTAAGTTTGTATCACATTTAAGATGGTGACATCTATTGTTTGAAAGATGGGTAGTTCCCAGATTATATACCACAGGATTTTTAAAGAAATCTATCGTGCACTTAAGCATAACATGAGTTATCATAACAGTTAATGAGAATATTTTGACTGCAAAATAAAAACGTATAGTAAGTTTATTCAGGACAGGAAAAACTGTTTTTTTAACTGAGAGCTAAAAAGAAAAAGATACCTTTTATAAGGACTTGAAGTACTTATACTTCATTTGATTAGACATTAAGAAGAAGAAATTCTTTAGTGTGAGGGTGAAGTCACAGAAGTCACTGTGCATTACTTCTTTCTCAAGCTGATAGTTTTTAATATAGTGACTTACTGAGATTTTAAAACATGGAGTGTCTTCCAAGTCTGACATTAAGGAACAAAGAGTAGAATCCTTATTTCTGCCAGTTTAATAGAACAGTTAAACTCATAATAGTTAAACTCATTAATCTTCATTTCTGCCAGTTTAACCCTACTGCCATAAACCCCAAGGTCTAGTGGGTTATATGAGCCAGACTTCCCATGAGAATTTAGGATCAGGTTTTAGCAAAATTAGAATAAGATAGCAAGCACACACCTGAAAGAAGAAAGAAATACTGCCCATTACTGGTCTACTGTGTTTGCTATATGCTGCTCAAATTTCACAGGAATGTAATTTGGGTTTAAAAATTAATTAAACAAGTGGGTGTGGGATAACATACCATGGACAGACAGTTTTTAAGCAAGAAATACTCAGAATATTGAGGAATTTGCAGCTCAGAATGGGGAAATACACTCTAACTCCACAGAGATATTTGCAAACAACTACCCTGTGCAGTTGACCTTAACCAAATATGCTATTCAGCTCTCTTTTTAAGATCCCTACTAGCCATTTTTTTTCAGTCATTAATATTCTATGAACATCTTTATGGAGATGGAAGATGAGACATCAGTGTGTGCCATCATACACAAATTATCCCAGACTCTCAACAGATTCTTTGCTTTCAGTGCTTGTGTTTTGATATCCTGCCAAGTGCTATTGCTTCTGTGATGGCCGAAAATGCCTTCATTTCCCTCTTCCCAAGTGTTTCTTTCCTCACAGTGACTAGAGACAACACAGACTTTTGACAATGCAGGAGAGGAAGAGACAGGTCCTGTCCTGACTACGAGAGAATCTGCAGGAGACATCCCACTGGTAGTCCACACTAACAAAAAGCATGAAGACACATTATTTTTGTGACCCAAGCTATACTTTACTAAAAGGAAAATTACCTCTTAACATCGTATGCCTGACACATTTTTAAGTATGTGTTAGGCACAGACATTTTAATTAGAATTTTGTGAACCCAAAAGAGAGAGGTGTCCATGAGATGAAGCAGTGCTTCAAAAAGGGCTTTTACATTTTGAATCGGGTTCTTGGAATTAGATGCTAACATTCTCACCATGTTCTCTGAAGTGCCACGAGAGGTGTCTTTATTTGTAAGATCACATGCCATTTCCCAGATAAAATGCTATTATATCTCCAAAAGTGCAGAGATGATCTTGTCATTATGCCATTTGTTTTTCTTAGTTCCTTTTTTTGTCAGTTTTTAGGCTAGTGCTACATTTCATAATTCTAAATGCATTTTATATTAAACCACTTCTTTTACAAATTATATTGATCGGAATTTTATGTGATCTTCCCTTTGTTCTGATGCATGTTTTAGTAATTGTTCCTATGTACATTTATTACACCCTTAGCAGAAAATATTTCTTTTGCAGATAAAACACTAACCTTTAATCTATTAACTCACGATTTCATATCTTTTTCATGTAGCTCAAAGCCTAGGTATAATTGTTTTTTGTTTCTTTGTTGTCTATTCTCTAGTCTCAAAAGAAGTAGATACTACTACATCCTAGGATTTTAATCTGTGTGATAAAAACAAACAGAAATAAACAGTGAAAAGACACAACATGCTTTAATTTTAAGTTTCAGGAAGAAAGCTGTACCATGGAAAATAGCTCCTGGAGAAGATGCAGTTACAATTTATTTCTGAATGCATTGCCCTCTGTAGTTAAATTGTAGTTAAATTGTGCCCACGTGGTGACTTGTAGCTGTGTTTCACTTACAGAATGATTATTGGAGTTTTTCACAGAAATGGTTTACAGTTCTCCATGAAAATGCACAGCTGACTTCCTACAAGATTAAAAAAAAAACAAACAGTGCCTGAGATGATGTTTGATTTGTGCAACGTTTTTGAAATGCAAAGCATTGCAACAATACACAAATCTTGTAATGCAGTCATTATGACATGTAAGAGTAGTTTCAGCCTGTGGAGTATTTACAACTATAATAATTATTTTCAGATAATTTAGGTTTATGTTCTACATTAATTTACTGCTGAACAGTAACCTAAAAAGTATCCAAAGAAGGGATTTTTATCTAGGGCTATGGTGCTTTTGGAAATGTAAAGAGACAAAGGGACATGGTCCTGTTCATCTAGGTCAGGAGCCTGAACTTGTGCAGGCAAACAAGCATCTTCATACCCATCTGGATTTTGCAGTCATCTTTGCTTTGCTGCTAATGGGGTTGAAGTTATTTGCCTGCTCAGTGAATCTCAGGTGCAAAGCCAATGCCTTGTCCCTGTCCTTCTGAATTTTGAGTATGGAAGCATGATGGGTAAGACTCATTCATGTACCTGCCTAAAGACTTAGCAAGTAAGTTCTATGAATTGAAACAACGTTGTTAAAGAAGTAAAGCACACACCACCTCATTTGCTAAGAAGAACCAAAGTCCTGTTTCTTTTTTAAATCCGGTTCTTGGCCACAATGTATCACAAGGATTGAGCAATTTACTGAATGCTTAATCATTTGAGTGTGGATTTTCTCAAGTGCCTAGCTAATGAGTGTAGCAAAAACAAGGAAAGGAATAACCAGAAAGCCATTCAACATAGGATGAAATTTATGAGATATTTTTAATGTCAGCATTGCCTCAGGCAATTTGCATGTGGTGATACCTGTCTATATTGCTTTTTTTATTCCAACTGGAAAAGATATGCTTTCTTTTCACCTTTGATCTTCTCTATTTTGTTGCTATGTGCTATTGATCTGATGCTGAATTTCAGCTCCAAGATGTGTTTTTTCGAGGCTTCAGTTAACTCAATGTTCATTAAACAAAGGGCAGATCCTTCAGCTTCAACTCACAGTCGTGCCCCTTATTTGACTCACATTTATATTCTTTACTCTGGGGTACCCAGACATAAGAGTAACAGTTTGCAAAAACGACCTTTACAGTTCTAAAACAGTTTCAGATGAAATGGGAATTACGGTTCTACAGCAGAATGCTAGGCCCTCTACTGCATCCTGTTGTTTCTTTCTGTGACCAGTACTATAACACTGAAATTCTAGAACCTCCCATTACTAAATATATTCTTTCCTCAGCTATCTTTTCTCTCCAGATCTCACAGCTAGATACTTAAGCTTCAAATCATGAAACCTCAGGACTTCTCATAATGTCTGTATGTAGCAACAGTAATAATTATGGCGGGTCTTGTATTTTATTGCCTTTTTTTTAAATGACACAAGATGCAATGCAAACGTGATCATCTCAGGGTTGTTCTCATCATATTACATCTCATGTAACTGCTTACAGCTCTGCTAAAAACCTACAGCATCAGAACTGTGCTGGTCTATGTCTATTCTGGAATTACTTTACACTGGTAAATAAGTACACTGATAAAAGTAAGGGGAGAGAGAAGACAAAGAATCAGACCTCCCCAGTTTAGACAGAGTTGAATTTTGTATGGCAACTGAATCGTTTAGGTTGTGTAACTGACAACTGAATTGTGTGAGTTACAATCCAAATAAGCTAAGCGCCTACTAAATTATATTTCTTGCATGAAATTTCAGAGGCTTACTTCATTTTCCTTACAATATGAAATATATGTTTCTAACTAGATAGAAATAAGATTTTTTAAAAAATGTGGATTACTAGAAATTATTTTAGAAATTATTGTCATAAAATAGACTCACAGAACTATTAAAAAAGCCTTGCAATTTTCATTCTGCTTTGGGAGAAAAAACCTGGAACAATGAGAGGGGCAGGCAGAGTGGGAAGCATGTTGGTTGAACATGCCAAAAGGGTAACCAACAGAGAAAGAAACCACTGACCCTTAAAAATTGAATCGCACTCTGTGTGCTGTGTATTTTATGTCCAGGCCTGTTCTTTTTGCTGTTCTTGAATTTCTTGTCTACTGTAGAGAAAACAGTTATTAGTGTTACTGATCTGGATTAATTTACACCATATTTCATAGCATATATTTTGACAAAAAAGATTTTTATTCCAATAATCCATATTAACATGCAATTATCAATCACAGCTTTTGTTGGGAATATTACCAGTAAATTTCAAATTAACTGGCTGCCTAAGAAATGAATATAACTTAAATTCTAAATAAATATACTATAATTTCTATTTCTGTAAACCTTTGAGATCAATATTTCTGAGGCTATGGAATATTGTAGCTGTATGAACATGATGTGAACTAAGTCACTGCCATGACTGATGTGCTGAAATGTATTATTTATTATTTCTTTCCAGTCATATTGAAATTTTTGTCCAGTTCTGATATGTAACTCAAATTCTTCTCATTTCCCCACAATAACAATCTGGCACAGCATACAGAATTCCTCTCAGAAGAGTCTAGGGCAAAACTTTATTTGCTTCAGTAGTGAAAGGTAAATTCCAGTAGTCCTAAAAGAATAGATTTGTTTAAAAAAATCCATTTCTGAACTGATCTCTTCTATGCTTAAGATATATTCTCTGTAAATGTGTGTGCTGACGAAAGACATGCATGTGAAACTGAGGTATGTATGCTGGTTAGTTTGTTATTGAAATATGAAGATGGAACTGGAATTTAAATGTGATGCTAGGATGTGTCCATAGCCCTCTATTTCTGTGTATTTTTGGAGCCCTGGCACAGACCTGTGTGAATATAAATTCCATGATCTTTGGGTCAGGCAGTATCAGCTAAAGCTGATGAAGATGTGGAATTTTATAACATTCTGTTTCTATGCTCTGCTATGCTGCAAACAACATCTGTTTACCAGTATTCCTACGTACATTTCTTCTGTCTATAAAGAGACTTCAAAGAGACAAAGATTTCAGCTTGGCCAGAAGAAGGCAGAATCTGGAGAATGAAGAAACAACTGCTCCAATACGGCACTACGACTCATTTGGTGGATATGCATCAAAGAGAAAAACATGTACAAATAGAAACAGTCACAAGTTTTTTGAGAATTTTATGGAAATGTAGGGGATGAATAAGAAGAATCTCCCAAAGGGGAGAAGGCGAGGTCTTACCGAAGAACCAGCTTTATGATCAACATTGGCTGGCAGCCTAGGAATTTTGAAGACATTTCTGAGGCATCTAGGCTGGAACTAGATAAAGACTACAAGTCTTGCAGATCTGCTCTAGGTCTAGACTTAAATGGTAAGTCACTACAAAGGGTAGAATTTGATTTAGAAACAACCTAGCCCACTTTTTATGATGTCCAAAATACTTTTAGCAAGACTTGACACGAGTAGTAGAGTCTACTAAGTCTTGCAGGGCAAGAGGAAAGAACTAGAAGACAGAGAGAAGGGTAGAAATGAGAACTGCTGTAGGAAATATGTAATACTGAGTGACCTCAATAAAAGATAGAGTAGAAGAGAATGCACATGCTACTCTAGTTTAGCATGTTGTGTATTGCTAGTGCTGGTAGATAAGTGTGTTGTCCTTAGATGTTAGCTCAGCAACAGGGATGTGTAGAGGAATGAGCTCTGATTTTATAAAGCAGAACAATGGAAGTAGCTGATGGACTGGACTAATCATAATGCACATGTGAGCATATACCTATGGCTTCACCAGACCAGGACTTAGATTAGGATATGGTGGTGTTGCAATGGGTTAGAAAGGCAGCTTCTGACTGCTGGGTGTGTATAAATGCTCAGCCATAAAATAGCATTAGTGAAGACCCTATGTATTCTATTTCCTTTTTCAAAATGATGAGTTGTAACTGTTCCTAAGTAATACTTAGAAATAAGTGTAAATAGTTACATAATGTAAAATTCATTTTTGCTTCTTGTGCACGATAAAACTGGGGAAGAAGGAAGAACCTATAATTTAAAGGTAAGTATTTTCTTGCCCTCGGAACAAAACAAAAGTCTGTTCTTTGGAGCAGATTTTCTTTGGAGAGATTCTCTATAACAAAATAATGAGTTGGCAAAGCCAAAACTGTTTGGTTAAACTACACGTGTTTTATTTGGGAAGTGCTCTGCAACCTAGAACCATGAGCGTGACCAGATTCCTCCTGTCTAGCTGATTCTGAACCCAGGATGGATGGATTAAGGTCAGATATTGAAGACCCAGATCAAGTATATGATTCAAGAGAGACATCTGATGGCAATGAATCTAAGGTCACACATATAGAACAAAACCCAGGCCAGAGGTTGGGGATGACTTATGACCACAAGGCTGTGCACTTTTTCTCCTGAAATGGGACAAATTTGTCAATTTGGCCAGCTGAATTGAGTCTGTGTTGAATCCTGAACCTGTTGAATCCAGACCCTGAATTGTGTGTGTTTGACTGTTTCTTAGCACCAGAGAAAAAACAGAGAACATAATAAAAACTGAGAAATGCAAGATGATGCTAATGACTTAGGTTTTTTGCTGCTATAGCCTCAGTGTCCAGCATTCCAGTCTTCCATTCATTTTAAGGGTCATTATTTTTAGGAATTAAACAAAATGTTAAAGTTCCCTCTCAAAAGAAATGGGCATGAGAAGATCAGCTCAAGACACTTCAATACAGTCACTTCTGAATTGCTGAGTACAAAGGCAGTGGCAACAAAGTATATGAAGCAGAGAGAAGAATGGTGGTGTTCATTTTGACCAAAGTAATATCAGTACTGAGAAAGGCATTATCCTAGTTTTCTACAGCTGTTATATAGAAATCTGTCACAAGTCATCAAACATCCACGTGACAAACCTCTCCCTTTTATTTAGCGGTGTCAGTATTATGCTTTCAATAGCAGAGAATTTTCCTAGGTGGTTTTATTCTTCTAATTTACAGTGCTTGTTATTCAGGCATTTGTCAAAACTGATGCTGCTGCTCTGATGCTTCCTGATCTGGAGCTTTTGTGTTGGAGCTGGGAACTTCTATATGACACAGCAGTGATCTGCAGACCCTTCCTAGGGTTGGTTGAAGTAGCACTGTAACACAGATGGCTACCCTACAGCACTACGTGGTCTATTAGGATGCATATGTTGTTTTCTCCATTGAGCACCACTGCCTTCATAACCAAACATGCAGGACCACAAGCCCTATAGTTTAAGCTGTTTAAGATGTTACAACTTGTGCTTATATTGAGGCAGTATTCTACTTAGTCTTTTAGGTGTTACTTTTAGACATGTGAAGCATATTATGGAAAGGAAACATATTGTGGAAAGGAAAAGGTTTTAAGGTTAATGAAGGCAAAAGAATTCTGCCCGACTTTTCATGGAGTTCTGTAAATTATTTTGACCAGACAGATGAGCTATATCTTACTTTGACAGCTTAACAGCACATCACTCTATGTAGATTGTATAAGCATAAATTCATACAATACTTTGTAAACCTTGTAAGAGCTGTCATCTTGTACAATAGGAAAGCATATTATTAAGAATTGTTTAATCTAGACATTGCTGATACATTGCCACAGAATAATATTAACATTTCACCAGCACTTCTATTAATCAAGTCTGAACTGTCAACTCTTTTAAGACTGACAGGATTTTTGTGTGACTTTTATAACTGTACATTGTGATAAGAATGTAATTTAAAGTGATTCTCATGCATGTGCAAGATCCTTTGATACAGCTGTGTGAGAATTTTTTTTGTGAAGAACAAAGTATGAAAAGATAACAATTCAGAGGGGTTGCTGTAACATATTTTGAATGAGATCTGTCCAGACATAGTCTTCCCTATCCAGAAAGATGTCACAAAGAGATAGGAGATACACCTTCCATATTTCTTCCTCCTTTCTCTGGAGGATCCAGGAACTATATATATTTATAAATGTACATACATATAAACTCATCTTCCATTAGCATTTTGTCAGCGTTCTACATTCAATAGGAGAAAATTATGTTCATTATGAAACCAAAATGAAGGTTCCTCAAAAGAAGCACACAGAAATTACTCATATTTTTAAAACACACATTTTCCTTAAACTCCATGTAATGTATAGTTGTGGTGAGAGAAAATATTTTGTTGTGAATATCTCAAAGGTCACTTCTCACTGCACAGCCTGCTGTATGTAGAATAACTAAAACAGACAAAAGCATTTATTAGTATTCTAGTGACCTTTTAGACAGACTTCATGGAAACCCTGAAGGCTAATTTACAGGTAAATTAATTAAGATAGCACATAATATAAAAGGTTAGCTTGTGGTGTTTCCAGAGAATTTCTGTCTGAACAAGACAGAAATTCTGACATTAAATTCTGACATAATCTGACATTAATTCTTAATTTTACTCTTAAAAAAAAAAAAGCTCCATGTAGGGTGCAAAGGAGATCATACTGAACACGTCTGTGAGGGGTGCTGAGTTCTGCCATTCAATCATAATTTTTTCAATATTTGTTCAGCCACCTTTTCTTTAAATTATAAATAAATGCAAACATGTGAATGATGCATTAGTTCAAAGGCTGAGGTGGGGGGTGAGGAAAAGTGAGATATGTTATGTAGAAGGAAAGGGACAGAACAAAAAACTGGTAAACCAGAGCAGTGATCACAAGCTACAGGAAGGAAAAGCGCACACCAGTTATTAACGTCTTAACTGAACCTGTTACATTCAATAAAGAAAATTGTAAAATACTGAATTTAAATCTAAAATCAGGAAGCACAGAGTGGGTAGATATGGTAACTTTTTGTCTTATGACTACTGGAAGTTTCCCCAGGCTGGTGGTGACTGGCTGGGCCTGTCAGATCACATGGGGGCTCCTTTTCCTTTCATAATCTTTACTTTTTTCCACAACTGCGGTCCTGTAGCAGTCATCGATCACTTCATAGATTTTAAGGCCAGAAGGGAACTCTACAGTCATTTAGTCTGACCTGTGATGTGCCACAGGGTAAGACCTCACCGAATAACATCTATAGACATCATATAATTTATGGTTGAATTCAGTAAACCTTTTAGAGGAAAACAGATATCGATTTTAAAACATTGTATGATCGACAGAAAATCTACTACTTTCCTTCATAAATTGACCCAATGTCAATTTTTATCTCTCACTGATAGAAATGACTCAGATTTCCACTTTGACTGTGCCCATCTATAAACTGTAGGCAGTGATTTTTGTTGTAGTTATAAATAACATGGCATCCATTAGCCCTCTCCTACTCCATATTCATATTTTATTACTATGTTATAGGTTGGACTCTTTACTTTCCCCCTGCCAGATAAGCTGCTTCCTCAGGTATTTTCTTTGAGAAACTTTTGAGCCCCATGATTCATTCTCTTGTGTAACAGAGCCAGAAGATGGGCTTTCAGCCTGCTCCTTGGCACTGTGAACTAAATCTTTGATGTATAGAGACAATATGAGGTTGTGAGTCTTGTTTGGTACTTTGCTTTACATACACAAATAATTTAACGTAGTATCTGTCCTAAAAATCTTATGAAGATGACTGTGACCCTTGTAAATGTTTCTCTTAAGAGGGAAACAGCACGTGCACACTGGCAAATGGGATATAAATCGCAGATATCTGAGTATAAAGAAAAATGACTATATAGTCTGAAGAGGTTTCCTTACACATCTGAGCTATGGGCTGCATAAACAGAGGTTATCAGGAGGGAAGAGGATAGAGAGAACTGAAATATGTAGTATTTTCTGGACCATAAAACCTACAGCATTGGCACTGGAAATGTCACTCTGATTGTAGCTTATCTTTGTACAGAACATTGTTAGAAATGCTAAATATATATTTTTTATTTAGTATCCACTTTAAATCTGTGCAGTTTCAGTATTATTAAGTGCTAGAAATTATGTCTAAGTTTGAAATATTCTTAGCAACCCCTCAGATAAATGCACTAGCTAATTTTCTGTCCTTCTAGTCTCCTCAAATATCTTGTAGAGGTCCTCTTTCACAAGGGCCAGTGAATCATTTATTCTAGATTTGGATATTATTTTTAGATTTTGAACGTTTTTTTATGAGTAAAACTTTCTTCTTTCAGGACAACAATTTCTAGTTTAAGTCACTCTTTTCAAGCAACCAAAACTATATGAGACATGCTGGATTTTCTGAATTGTTTTACTTGGATAAACTGGTTTCCAACAGAAGACAATGGGAAATTTATCAGTTGTTCTGATGGAAGATCAAATGGTAAGTTAGAAAAAAATTCTAACCACAGCTTTTGTATCTATGCTAGTGGGGCCAAGTTGAGTTGTATTGAGGAGCCAACCTAGAACTGGCAGGATACTTGAGGCTGCAGCTCCAGTCCATCAGAAGCCCTTCTTTTTTGAAACTGATGCCAAAGTTTTAGCTCTTGAAACCTCTTTATTTCACTTGCTGTAGGAGCTGATAATGTTCAAACACTCAGTGAAGAAAATAGCCCTGTGTTTAGAAAGGACAGTATGAATAAATATTTCTAGAACTATAAAAGACCAATTTTAGGATTTGTTAAATCATATTTTAGCAGCATACAAGCAATCTAAGCAATAAACTTCTAGAGTTGATGGAGGGAGATTATAAATCATGCATGACTAACCTGGTTGCCTTCTATAATAAACTGAATGGATCTATGGACAAGGAAAGAGCAGTGGATGTCATTAGCATGGGTTTTCAGCAAGGCTTTTGACTGCCTCCCACAGTGTTGTTGTTCCTAAGTTAGGACATTATGGTCTGCTGGAGTGGAAAACTCTATGGATAGAAACATGTCTGGACGACTCATGGCTCAGAGGATTACATTTAATAGGTCATATTGAAGGCCATTAACAAGTGAGCATCACAAGGGTCTAAATGGGGATCTACTCTCTTTACCATTTCTATCTGCAACCTGGAAGAGGTGATGGGGTGCACTCTCAGCTTACAAATAGCACCAATCTTGAGGTACAAGTCAGTTGACTTGAAAGCAGGGTTGCCATCCAGAGGGATCCAAACAGGCTGGAGAAATGGGCCAGCAGATAACTTTGAAATCCAATTAAAATATGAAGTCCTGCACCTAAGAAGGAAGAACTGCTGATACAGTCTGGAGACTGACTGGCTGGGCAGTAGCTTTGTGGAAAAGTACCTGGGGAAAGGCCAACAGCATCAGAAAGTGTATCAACAGGACTTCAGCCAGAAAATCAAGGGAAGTGATTACCTTCTTTTCCCCAATATTTAATAGACAACATCTAAATACAGAGTCCATCTTTACTGTCCTGGTTTCTAGGCTACTTCTGTATACACTGAGCTACCCTTTGTCTTTATCAGGACGGTCTTCATTAAAAATTCTCATCCTATGGATCAGTCTAAGCAGATAGAAAAGCCAAAGACCAAAGTGCTGCTGGTCATGCTTTACTCAAAGAGTGCCTATTTCTCCCACATCTTATATGCTAGCTGCCAAAGCCAAACCTGGCTTCAGGTCCAATGTTCTTACAGACGTCTCTGGACTATCATTTGGATTTCAGCCCCTTACAACTAAGAGCTATTAATTGATTAATATGAGTAGTTAAATTAAAAATACAATGTCCTTGGGTGTCAAGAAATACAAATACTGTCTTAAGTGACAGCAAAGTCAAGAATAGTATCAGGGAATATAATGAAAATTATTGCCTAGAGTACAGACGCAAGGTGATGAGAAGAACACAACAAGGGCAACTGATAGTCTGAAGAGAAACTTAATAGTCAAGGACATTTAATTCTTGTGTGATTTTCCTAACTTTATTAGGAGAAATAATATAAGATTGAAATAGCCCTGAAGAGCTCTGTAAAGAGACTATCAGGAAGTGGCAGATGTAAATATGCATCCTGTCTCTGCTTCTTTACACAGGAAACTTGGGAGCTGGAGATGTCTATGAACAATGTGAAAATTTCAAAGAAAATGTATGGTTATAGTTGTCTAAAGCCTCTTATTGCTGTTCTTTCCATTCAGCAGAGGAAATTAGAGATTTTAATTTATAAATAACCAGTGATTCTTTAATTTACATGATTCTACCATATATACATTAAGAAATGAACACAACTTTGAAGAACTCTGTCTTTTCTTGTTTTTAACCTTACAGTCATGCCATCTGGTCCTGTGAAATGGCTGCTTAAATCATTCATTTCTTTTTTAAGCTGAACTTGGGTTGACTTCTTCACATTCCATATAACTGATTAAATTTAGTGTCACTTATTTGCAAAAATTCTAACATACTCTCAGTCCTTTTTCATGTACTTGCCAAAAATCTAATTTTAAAATATAAATTTGTACATGTAACATTTTGCTCTTTACTTTGCATGCATAATTATACTTGCACCACTGTGCAGACAATTTCAGCATGTTCAAAATGGATATAAAGATCTGCCTGTAAATGTATTCACAAAGGTGATTTTGGCATCATCTTTCAAGCATATAGGTAACAATGAAAAAAGGGCAAACATATATTCTTAAAAATTAGAACTGTGGTAATACACATATTCCAATAGATTAATGTATCAATTAGTGTAATCTGTGAAATATCATCTCAGTTATCTATATTAGAAATTTCTTGAATCTTTGTCATATGCTGAGGCATTCCTAATTCATTAGGTCTGTTGAATTACTGAATAAAGTTTAAATGACATGTGGGCATTCTGTCTCAGTAACTTGATGATGTATTGTCATTTGTACTTAGAAGTTATTATAAATTAATTGAAAAACCATCTGAAACCCCTCAGGTAATTTTCAAACACAAGGAGAACCTCCCTTGTAGTGATACTGCTGTTCCTGTCAGTCTGTGAAGATATTTTAATCAGACACATTAATTTTGCTCCACTAGAATGAAAGGGGGGAAATATATGATTATGGTTTGTGCCTACTCTCAGTAATGCATAAATATACTGGCATAAATAAGATGCATAGGGTGTAAGTCAATGGCTCAAACCCAGTATATTATATTACTTGAAATATAGCAGCCTATAACAAGGTAAATCCACTTTCTGTGTAGGCTGGCATGAGTAAGAAAGCCAAGATGGAGAAGGAATATTTGAAACCTCTGGCAACTAATACACATATGTGCTGTGATGGCTCATGGAAGTGAGTGACAACAGGACCCTCTAAAATAGCAGTGTAGCTGAGATGCTCTAGGATTGCAGGAAGGCCACCCATAACAAAAGATGTCTGACTGAAAGCTGCTTCTTTCTCCACCCCTGTCTCCCAGTCTTACTCCTTGAAGTTCTTGACATATAACATGAGCTGTGATACTGCTGGATGGACTGGAAACTGATTCTCCTCCAGTTTTCTCTTGTTTTGGTTTTGTGCACTTCAGATATCCACTTCTGCTTCAGCTGATTTTGCTCCCAGATGCCAAATATCTTCTTCTGGGATGGGTCTTTTACTACTTTCCTGCTTATGCTGACTCCTCTGTATTAATAATTAGCCATTGCAAATGGTGCTCCAGCCTTACTTTAATTTCATTATATCAGTATGGAGTCAAGGCTCTAACAGATTAACAGTTGCTTTTTGTGTCACTGATTTTATACCTGTGTGTATTGACCTATTACTGTCTGTTACTGCTACCAAAAATGAGAGTGCATTGTCTTCTGAGTTGCCACAGTTCACATCCCATGGCATTCCCATAAAATCCATTCATTTCTGTTCAGGATGATATGGTGAGCCACAATGTGTTTTGACCAAGAGGATTATATATATTTACTTCTGCTGCAGGGGCAGAAAAAATCTGGAGCAAATAAATAAGGATGGCAATTTTCTAAAATTTGTCACGAGGAATTAGGACACCTCATTAATCACAGCCATCTCAATTTTTGTTTTTGAAACTGTTGCATTTTCCACAAGTTTGCCTGAAGAACTATTTTCTACTAGAAAGAACTACTAGAAGTGGTTCTTCTAGAATGGGGAAGGGAAAATAATTACTAGTAGCTCAAAAAGTAAAATGGAAAGAAGCAACGTGTTCTCATTAGACCTGATTTATAGTTTAGTGGAAGCTCTTAGTAACTGCAGCAAGTCTTGTTGCTTTAGACATTTCTAATAAAGTATAATTCTTATTGTTGAATCCTGATTATCTGCTGTGGATGTTTATATCTATAATCTTGGAAAGTGAAATAAAAGTAAAGTAAAAAAATGACAAAAATTCTCAGTTCCCTCATGTTTTGCAGTTTAATATTCTTCATAATTTTTTTTTAAGGCAAAAATCCTGAAATTTTCATCCCACATGAAAATTTATATGACAGCAAGTGTTAGCAAACTGCTCTGTACAAAAGTCAGTACTGATTCAAGCTTTTTTTCCTGTGATTGTGCTGAAACTGCGAAGAAGCAGTGCAGAGAATGGAGGAAAGCAAAAGACAAGGGGGCTCGCTTTTGAATGATCAAATCAAGTAACTCTAACAGTTTAGTGCTTGAAGGAAAGCATTTATTTTCCTGGCAGAGGCACAACGATTGCTGTTCTGGTGTCCTATGAAGTTAGGTATAGATGTTTCTAAAGTCAAAGTGAAGCAGATTGCAAACTATTTTACTATTTTATGGTTGATCCTGTGGCTGAATTCCATGCTCCCTCAAAACTGAAAATGTAAGGTAAACTGGACATGCAAAGTTGTGCCATTTTTACTTTAATTTTACTTTAATTAGCCTTTTTCTTTATTTTTTTTTTTTTTTTCCCCTTAAAATCAGAACATCATTAACCAACACAGGACTACACCCACTGCCTAGTAATCTAGAGTGTTTAAAATTCAGTTTGAGAAGAGTGTGTTAAGTAAAACAAAATAAAACAAATATCACATATCTAGACATCTACAAAATTAAAGTATCTACAAATACATTGGTTTGGGGTTTTCCTATTTACTTAAAAAGTTTTGTTTTTTTTTAAATTCTGCATACTATCTTGGTTTGTGTCTCAAAGGAAACAAATCAGATCACCCAAAGAAAATATCCAATCATGAAGAGTGCTGGTGATAGTGCCCTCCTCCACATTCATAAAACAAAAAAACTTCTCAGGCACATTCTGTAACCAGATTTAAGAAAACAGGACTTGTTGAACTTAAAGTTTTTGACTGGTCAAACAATACTCTACCCTGAAGAATATAAAGTTGCTTAATCCCTTACTAAAGACAAGGAAAGGCCCTACAACTTGCAATCAATCCACCATAAATGGAAGACAAAACAGAAATAAATCTGTTAAGTACAATGCATCACACATGAATGGTTTAAATTTGGGTCTGGACAGTGAGAATCCCAAGTTTCTAATTAACTTGCATTTTGTTTGCCTCAAACAAACAGGAGATCAATAGTTTAAAAACAACAGCTAGAACCAGAGAAACAAAGTACGGTTATTGCTGTGATCATGCACAAGAGCATTTCCACAAATCTCTGTCAACCATATGGAAAAATCAGCTGAGTAGTGAATAAATTTTTGCATGGGATATCCTGGAGAGAGACAGAGAAAATGGGCAAAGGACAGAAAAAACAGTGCATGGAGAGAAAAGAAAAAAGAGGACACATAAGAGAACAGAGGAAATAAGGAGATGAACTGGAGAGGGATAGAAAGAAGAGAAGGAGATGAAGGGAGAATATCTATGTTAGAAACACAGAAGCTTTTATTAACATTATTCCTTGAGTTTAAATTTGTTCTCTGTTTTTGCTCATAAGGAATTCAGAAGTATGACATCACATAGAAATGAATTCAAGGAAATTTTGTAACTTTTGTTAGAATTTCCACAGTCCAATAGATATGCAGGGAACTGTGTAAAAGAAATTAACGTCAGGTTCTATCTTGAGTATATATGGAATCGCAGATGAAAATAGAAGAATTAAGAACATAGAAGAATTAAGTTCATCACAGCATATCTAAGCTCACACATAATGTCTTCTGTGGAGTTACTTTACTTTCAGCGTAGTTAAAGACATTCACATGAGCTGATCTTCCTGCATCTTCCAATGCAGTTACAAAGCTCCAGACAAATGACCATGCACAGACCCACTAATCATGCAAGGTACCACATTGGATGCATTTTAGTTGTTTTGGAAGCAGCACCAAAGCAAGTATCACTGCAGGGCTCACAGGCTATGAAGAAGGCTACCAAGCTACTGATAGTGTTTAATTTGAAGAAAGGAAACTGCTCAAATTGCCCAATTGGGAATTCAGTTAATTATGTCCTGTTAAAGTCAAACCGATGAGAACACTTTTCTTATAAAAAGTCATTTAATTTTTCACTATTTGCTCGCAAAAGACAGCACTGGAAGAAGGCAGTGTTTCCAGGCTGAGCCAATTCAGGCATAGTTTATACTTTTGGGGACCAGTGATGCTCTCATTATCAGCAAAAGAAATTAATTTTTAAGAGGTGGTTGAGTCAATTCAAGTATACTTTATTCTTTTGGGGACCAGTGATACTGCCATTATCAGCAAGAGACATTAATTTTTAAGAAGTAGTTTAACACCCTCAATTACTCAGAGGAACTGATAGTAAAATAAGATACTGGTAGAACACCATTCCTGTTAAAAGAAAGTTACTTCTAAAGGTTAATGGCATATCATTTACAATAGATCTGTTTTCTTGACTTTGGTGAAACGTGCTGAATTCTCCCCTTGCACAGACTGAAAGCATACTGATTCACATTTTTTTTCCCCAGGTCTTGAAATTTCTTCATCACTTTACTCTCCCAGAACTTCTGTGAAAGGTACATTAGTGAAACACATTAGCTATAGCAGTACTATAGCTACAGTCTGAGGTTATAGTCTTGTAAACAAGTATTGTGTCATTTTAAAAACAGATTCTATTGCTCTGTCACTTTTAGAATGAGATATTTTTAAAAAAGGAAAAAAAGTTACACCTTATTATTCTTAGAATGTGCTTTATGGTGGTGAAAGAATCCAACTGAAAAAGAATTCATTTTAATTCTGGTCTCACTTTAAGTGTCTGAACTTAAATTTAGTCAGTAGGTTAATGTCCTCCAATTGGATCTCAATTACATACACTTCAGTTCTTGCATTTAGATCACTGTTCTCTTTAACAAATCCTAAAATTGGTCTTTTATAGTTCTAGAAATATTTATTCATACTGTCCTTTCTAAACACAGGGCTATTTTCTTCACTGAGTGTTTGAACATTATCAGCTCCTACAGCAAGTGAANAAAAAAAAGGTGTTGATGTGTGAATACCCCGAGACATTTTTATATGCAAGTGAAGTGTAATTTTTCTTGAGAAAATAACTCTATATTCATGAGTATCAATACTCAAAATACAGATTAAATAGAACAGAATTCCTATGTCGTAGTTCCCACATTCTAAACTTTATATTTAATTAGAAGTATTGTAAAGCGATCATTCTCTTTCTCTATGATTGATCATTGTGTTTTCTTTCACTCCACAAGATTAATGTTGTTTTGTGTTGTTTTTAGAGATGGTAATGAATGACTTTTATAGATTAATAATATCATGTAACAGCCTACTTTTGATCTTTCATTATTTTCATAGCCTTACATGTATTTTCTCAGGATGTTCCCTTATTTTCAATTCAGCAAACTTTTTCTTACTTCTAATTAAATATAAAGTTTAGAATGTGGGAACTACGACATAGGAATTCTGTTCTATTTAATCTGTATTTTGAGTATTGATACTCATGAATATAGAGTTATTTTCTCAAGAAAAATTACACTTCACTTGCATATAAAAATGTCTCGGGGTATTCACACATCAACACCTTTTTTTTTTTTCTTTTTTTTTTTTTTTCTTTTTTTTTTTTTTTTTTTTTTTTTTTTTTTTTTTTTTTTTTTTTTNGCACTTCTGCCTGTCTCCCTTTTCATTTGTACTTCAGTTGAATACTGAGCTTCTTGCAGGTTGGGAAGTGTTGCTTCAAAAAAGTGCAAGGGAGAGGAAGAATGTTCTTCCCTGCAGGCAACTGCACAAAGCCCAAGCACATAATTTTTTATAGTACTCATAACAAAACCCAGATGTCTCATTAGCTAGTGCCAGAAGAAATCATGACCAGCATTTTTCCAGAAAACTAAATTAATATCTGTGTTAAATGTACAGCATGTAAATCATATTATAGAATATCACCAGTTGGAAGGCATCTGTCAGGATTATTGAGTTCAACTGCCTGCCACCCAGGACTACCTGAAGTTAACCAGATGACTAAGAATAGTATCCAGACACCCCTTGATGCTGACAGGCTTCATGCTGTGGCCACTTCCCTGGGAAAGTCTCTCAGAGAAGAACTTTTTTTCATGTCCAGTCTGAACTTCCCTTCATGTAGTTTCATATGCCGCTAGAAAGTACCATTATTAAATAAGTAAATACAATTATTATAACAAAGACACAAACAAATTAATTATTTTTGGGGAAGGTGTTTTGATACTTTGGGTACTTAAAATGTACACAAGATGGTCTGTACACAACTTGATAGCTGTCAAGAGCATAAAATATGAAGCTTTCTCAGCAATAAACTGCATAAACAGAGTTAATTCATCTGTGTGTTATTCTCAACTTTCTGGGCAATCTGTAGCTGAACTTGGAACCTAAGAGGTGCTAAGATATTGAGAGCTGTCTCCCTCCCAGACTTAACTGATTATCAAGCAAGATGGGAGAGGGGATTGAGAAAGTGCTGAACATAAAACACCTCTTATATTAGGGTTGTCTCTCTGATTCTTTCTTTTCAGCTTTGGTAATTTAGGATATATTTTTTAAATTCAATAAGACAATTTTTGTTAAAAAACAAGCCAAATTTCATTATTTTAAAAAAGAAAGGAGACACCAGCCACTTAGGAAAACCCTGACTTGATCAAGAGAATGTGGTATTAAGCCCTAATAAAGCTGCTACTTTCCATATTATCTTTGGAAGTTTTTTCCCAAAATAATTTTGTCTACGATGCAACAAAATAAGGACAACAACTAATTGTATTTGTAATGTGTTTNCTCTCCTTATCAGGGAGGAGAGGGGGATTAATATAAAAATCTGTTTTTCGGTTTAATTGCCGGGCCAGTGTCAAACCGTGACAAGTACAGAAACAGCACAGCAGTTTTATTTCCATATTAATTCTGATATCACAAGTAAATCTTGCTTCAGATAAAAACCCATAAATATTTGTGATTTCTAGTCTTTTATTCATTGATTATATGACAAATAGTTTCTCCTGGACTATCAAACACATTAATAGCCAGCCTCAGCCAATATGAAATTATTACCAAGTTGTCTTAAGATTTGATTTTCATATTCAAAACCCCCATGAAGCTGAGATAATGCAAAAGGAAGCTGGAAGGGAAAAAGAGTAGAGGTGTCTCAAATAGTTTTTAGGATTAAATACATTGATAAATGAAAGACCTTACAAGTCAGTGTGTTAGAGAAACCTTGACAGCCTCTGACCTACTAACTCTGATAGACAGTACCCTGGGACAACTGGGCTCATTGGAGGTTGATCCAGATGATACAAAAGGGGAATATGGATACACTTCCAGGTATCTGACAGGAAACATAANCTTCTGGAAGCACAGTCTCTGGTCAGTGATTAAACTGCAGTTTGTGTTCCATCTCTTTAAGAATTCAAACAAACTTCACAGTGATGGTTTTTAACTTCTGAACAAATGTCAAATGCTCTTTGGGTTGATTTTTTCCACAAGTGACTGAAGAAACTAAGTCTTGACAAAATATTATTATCCACTTTCTAGTCCTAGCTGAAGAATTTTATTAATCCTTTGCCATAAAAAAATTATTGAGCGCGGATTCAAAACTAAAGATAGAAATCTGTACTTTCTACGTTAATGTCATCTTTTATCTGTAAATCACATATTCTCAAAACTGTGTGGATATTTATTTAGCAACTTCCATGTTCCTTCACAGACAACCAGTTTTTCTGTGACTTTTTATTAAGTTAGATTCACAAAGTGATTATTTTTGTTGTAGGTAAATCATTCAGAGCTTTTAGTCTTTTAAAACATTTGGAATCTGCATCATCCTTCTCACAGTATTCCTCTCTTAATTTTTTCTTCTTATTTTTTTGTTATACAAGTGTATAACAACTATTACGATAATGTAACTCAGAAAGAAAAAACTATTTTCCTGGTGCAGTGGAGGATCTGTTGTTTGTCTTCTTCACTGAAGCATTTCACTTTTGTGCACCCTCATATAGCGTATTACATTTAATCAGCACTTTGCAAAACTCTTCTCCTTTCAAGTACTTGTTTTTTTTTTCTGACTGATGACACTTTCTGCCTCATTTGTTATCGATCGACTTGGAATCTCTTAGTGACTTTCGAGAAGTTTGTCTTTTGACAGTTTCATTGCTGGTTTGCATCTTTGATATAAAAGCATCCAAAAGCTGCTTCTTTCTACTACAGACATTCTGTAACATTTCCACTGTTAATTGATCTATAGTGTCTCACTTCAATGTGGGGGTTTTTTTTGTTTGTTTGTTTTGTTTTGTTGTGGGGTTTTTTGCTATGTCCAGAACTAAAACAAGGCTGTGAATCTGGGAAGCTCTCAGATCCTACCTTGACATTTGGAATTACTGAGGTTCCATTAATAACAGACACTTTCCATGGTCATCTGGCCAGATCTAAACCACCAGCATCTTCAGTTTTAGTCTGATGAATGTAATATTTGTACTTCAAGACTGAAACAAAAAATACAGATATTGTAAAAGAGAAAAATAAATAAATAAATAAATAAATCTACTCCTATCAAGTGAGTAAGAACAGTGACAGCAGATGTGCAAATTAAAATGATACTGTGGGATCCAATTTACCTTTTAGAGAATTTATTTTTAAAGCTATTTGTGTGGAAAGTTCATTGCATGAAACATATAGTAGATACACAGAAAAACTGGTCACACAGAATTTCTGTTACCTCTAATGGTACTATTTATTGGCTCATCCTGTAGACTAAATTACTTAGTTGACCTTTTTAATGGATAAAAGTCAAAAGACAGAAGAGACTGTGAATGAGGAAAGAATGTGTACATCAGCTGAAATTTCAAAACCTGTCCACAATATTTCATAATCTGCCATTCTCGGGCCATCACTACTACATCAAGAATAAAAAGAAATAGACATTTTTTCCATTAGTTCTCATGAAACAAATAATTTTATTTTACATTTCAACTAGTAAAACTTACAAGTATATTAGAAACATAAACTCATAGTATGTAGGGATAGTTATTGCTCTACATTTCCATTTTATAGTACCACAGATCTGATGAATATTTGTAACTCACAAGGTCAAAATTATGTAGAAATCAGTCTGATGACATAGTCAAATCAAACTTGTAATCAGGATTACAAAACCAGGTCCTTTGAACCATGTGTTCTTGATGGAGAAAAAGACCAATCCTTGACCTCTCTACGTGGGATATGGTATAATTCCTAGAATCATAGAATAATCTTGTATGGAAGGGAACTCTAAAGGTCATCTACTCCAACCCCCCCTGTAGTAAGCAGGGACATCCTCAATTAGAATCATAGAATTAGCCGGGTTGGAAGGGACCTCAGAGATCATCTAGTCCAACCCTTGACCCACCGGAGCAGTTGCTAGACCATGGCACCTGTCTGCCACATCCAGTCTTTTTTAAATGTCTCCAGGGACGGAGAATCNATCCCTTACTAAAGACAAGGAAAGGCCCTACAACTTGCAATCAATCCACCATAAATGGAAGACAAAACAGAAATAAATCTGTTAAGTACAATGCATCACACATGAATGGTTTAAATTTGGGTCTGGGCAGTGAGAATCCCAAGATTCTAATTAACTTGCATTTTGTTTGCCTCAAACAAACAGGAGATCAATAGTTTAAAAACAACAGCTAGAACCAGAGAAACAAAGTACAGTTATTGCTGTGATCATGTACAAGAGCATTTCCACAAATCTCTGTCAACCATATGGAAAAATCAGCTGAGTAGTGAATAAATTTTTGCACTGGATATCCTGGAGAGAGACAGAGAAAATGGGCAAAGGACAGAAAAAACAGTGCATGGAGAGAAAAGAAAAAAGAGGACACATAAGAGAACAGAGGAAATAAGGAGATGAACTGGAGAGGGATAGAAAGAAGAGAAGGAGATGAAGGGAGAATACCTATGTTAGAAACACAGAAGCTTTTATTAACATTATTCCTTGAGTTTAAATTTGTTCTCTGTTTTTGCTCATAAGGAATTCAGAAGTATGACATCACATAGAAATGAATTCAAGGAAATTTTGTAACTTTTGTTAGAATTTCCACAGTCCAATAGATATGCAGGGAACTGTGTAAAAGAAATTAACGTCAGGTTCTATCTTGAGTATATATGGAATCGCAGATGAAAATAGAAGAATTAAGAACATAGAAGAATTAAGTTCATCACAGCATATCTAAGCTCACACATAATGTCTTCTGTGGAGTTACTTTACTTTCAGCGTAGTTAAAGACATTCACATGAGCTGATCTTCCTGCATCTTCCAATGCAGTTACAAAGCTCCAGACAAATGACCATGCACAGACCCACTAATCATGCAAGGTACCACATTGGATGCATTTTAGTTGTTTTGGAAGCAGCACCAAAGCAAGTATCACTGCAGGGCTCACAGGCTATGAAGAAGGCTACCAAGCTACTGATAGTGTTTAATTTGAAGAAAGGAAACTGCTCAAATTGCCCAATTGGGAATTCAGTTAATTATGTCCTGTTAAAGTCAAACCGATGAGAACACTTTTCTTATAAAAAGTCATTTAATTTTTCACTATTTGCTCGCAAAAGACAGCACTGGAAGAAGGCAGTGTTTCCAGGCTGAGTCAATTCAGGCATAGTTTATACTTTTGGGGACCAGTGATGCTCTCATTATCAGCAAAAGAAATTAATTTTTAAGAGGTGGTTGAGTCAATTCAAGTATACTTTATTCTTTTGGGGACCAGTGATACTGCCATTATCAGCAAGAGACATTAATTTTTAAGAAGTAGTTTAACACCCTCAATTACTCAGAGGAACTGATAGTAAAATAAGATACTGGTAGAACACCATTCCTGTTAAAAGAAAGTTACTTCTAAAGGTTAATGGCATATCATTTACAATAGATCTGTTTTCTTGACTTTGGTGAAACGTGCTGAATTCTCCCCTTGCACAGACTGAAAGCATACTGATTCACATTTTTTTTCCCCAGGTCTTGAAATTTCTTCATCACTTTACTCTCCCAGAACTTCTGTGAAAGGTACATTAGTGAAACACATTAGCTATAGCAGTACTATAGCTACAGTCTGAGGTTATAGTCTTGTAAACAAGTATTGTGTCATTTTAAAAACATTCTGTTGCTCTGTCACTTTTAGAATGAGATATTTTTAAAAAAGGAAAAAAAGTTACACCTTATTATTCTTAGAATGTGCTTTATGGTGGTGAAAGAATCCAACTGAAAAAGAATTCATTTTAATTTTGGTCTCACTTTAAGTGTCTGAACTTAAATTTAGTCAGTAGGTTAATGTCCTCCAATTGGATCTCAATTACATACACTTCAGTTCTTGCATTTAGATCACTGTTCTCTTTAACAAATCAATAAATATTTCAGCTCCCTAGGGAATAAACTATTAAACCAAAATCCAGTGGAGAGGTATGTTTGAACTTTCTAAATAATATTGGAAGTCTTTCAAGAATTATTGTGCAATGCTTGTACAAAATCATGCTGTTGATGGGACCACCTTGCAGTTACATTGACATCACCTATTTATTTTGCCACTACAAGCCATTATCATATAATTTATTTTTTCTCAATTTTTTATTTTGGTTAACAAAACCAAAATGGTATTCTCAGTTTTCCCCAGCTTGAGTGAATGCTCTTTTACTTTGTACCAGCCAATTATAATTTTTCATTCATGACACATTCCAAAGTGGGCTGTGTGCCAAAAAGAACATTTCTCAGGGCTGTGAGACCAGTGGTGGACCTGATTCTCTCTGCCTAGCTCCTCCAGGGCTAGTCCCATCCTCCCAAAGTGCAGGAGCCCATTTTAGCACCCACCAGATAGAGTAGGGGGTCTCTAGCTCTGTTCCCCAACAGTTATTTGGATTTCTTGGCTTTTCCTAGGCCCTTTATTGTTCCCTTGGTTTTGGCTAATGTTCATCAGGTCATCCATCACCTGTCAGCAGATCCTGTTGCCATCACCACCGTTTGTCTCATCTGGGCTGGGAGCTGTGGAGCTGCCCCTTATCAGTGTGAGCACTGCCCCTGCACTATGGCTGCCCTATGGCACCATGGCCTTGAGGAAGCCACAGGCCTGCACAGCACCCTGGTACTGAGCTCAGACCTTCTTGAACCCCGAGCTGGGCACCCACGTGGTCCCCCATGGTGATCCCATAGCTCCTGCTGTCCTCCAGATTCCAACTCCAGAACTGCCCTTACCCCACACTGCCCCAAATGCTGAATAAGAAAAAGTATTGGGATTTCTTTGTGAGATGCTGTGAACACACCCTGCTTTACCCTGGGGACAACAGGGGATCAGCCCCCCACCCCAGCACCATTCAGTTCTGGCTCTCAGGAAAAGCCCTAATCTATATCACCTCCTGTACTGAGCCAATGGCTACCTGGAACTGAGCCAAAAACCTTTAACATGGAAGAATGCTGAGAAGAGATGAGTATGGAAGATGTGCTCACAATGCTCAGAGAAGAGGATAGAAAGTGACCACAGTTATAGTTATAGTTAGTTATAGTTATAGTTAATTGTAGTTGTTATAGTAAAGGAAGATGAACTTAAACAGGGGAGTTGAACTAGGTGTTCTCAAGAGGTCCTTTCTGTTCTAAAGGATTCAGTGATTCTGTAGAAGAGGAAATTCTCTTTGGCAAAGAGAAAGAGAGTAGTAAAACCAGAACTGGCAAAGCATCAAGTGAACTCCAAGGCTCTTCGCCTCAGCCTATAATGTTCTACAATAGATCTCTTTCAGAATTTGCATCTTTGATATAAATAATGTATACAAATACAAAGTTATAAAACACAAATTGAAGAGTAAACAAGCCTAAAATTTTGACTCACTTCATGCATTAAAAGCAAGAAGTATAAAATTTTACCTACTCGAAGCTTGATTTACTGCTTTTCAAAGAGAAGCATTAAATTTTGTGGTGCTTGAGAGGACTTAATTAAATTCTGGAATCACTCAAGCCTATGGAAGGTTTGTCACTGACTGGAAGAATTTTGTATAATTTATGGGTATTACCCATAAATGTTGAAATTCCTATAGTCCAACTGTAAACATTTTAATGGATTGATTCCTCCCATTCCCCTCCAATTTTAAGTTGTCTTAGTAGTGTGTGCATCTCCTCTCATGGAGAGTACACTTGCTGATGCACTCTGTCTTTTCCATAGCCCCAGGAAAGCTCTGACCTAGTCTGTACAAATGTGTCATCACTATAGCACCATTAGCACCACAATACTGAGTTACTGAACACACAGCCTATACAACTCAGCACTTAAATGCAGCATTGTAGCTGCATGATACATCTGGATTCTTCCTCAACAACTTTGCCAAGACTCCTCAACCATGCAACAAAGTCAAATGAGCAGAATCAAATGGGCTTTGGAAGCTCCCCATAACATACTGCAGTTTTCATCTCTGAAACACAGGTGGGCCCCTAAGCTGATGAGGTCTCCACCCCACCATGCTATGGAGTGTGCAGGAATGCTTAGAGACCCATGCTTTGGCTGTGCACTGCGGAATTGTCTGCCAGCCCTGGTGTCTGCTTCTGGGGACAATTCATGTTCCCTATTTATCTCTACACATTACAACAATAAGACACTGAACAACTCCCAGTGACTGCAGTGGAACACAAATCAGGAGTTGAATTCTATTAAAGATAATAACTCATGAGCAAGTGTTAGGAAAAGTAGAAAACTGACAGATTGGATTCACCCTTGGCAAGATGTGACATGCTTCACCACTGACTGATGTAAAGAAGGAATTGTGATAGAGCAGACTTCTGTCTAGTGCAGTTTGAAAACCCCATGCCAGGAGGGGAGTGATGAGAAGCAACGGAATATTTCATGTAAGCAAAATAAATAAGTGAACAAATTAATAAAGAGGCAAACAAAATCAAAACATTCAGAAAAACTGTATTATAGAACTTAATTACTGCAAATCTGCTGTTTTCAGCACAAAGAAAATTTACCATCATGTCAGAAAATCTAATTCTGGTAGCAGAGCACAGTTATAGACCACAGTCTCTAGTTGTAATGACTGATGAATTTTCAATATTCTAGTCTTGACTACTACATATCTGAGACCATCAATTTGCCTTCGTGTGACACAGGAACTCAGGATAGCAAGGGGTTTATTTACTCCCTCCGGTTCTGCAGTTCATATAGCTGAAGAACAAATCTGTGTTTCTGAAAGACTGATGCTCACCTTTTATGCTGTCTATTTAGCATGAGGTATGAAACACTTGTGTAATGGGTTGTCACACATTATCTACAAGACTGGAAGGGTACGCCCCAGGATGACTATAGAGATTAGAGGTTTTATTCTGAAGAACAATTAAGTGTCATGAGCAAGTGTTCCTTGGGGATCAATTCTAGGGCCAGTTCTGCTCAATATATTTGTTAGTGATCTGGATGCAGGAGCCGAATGCACTCTGAGCAATTTTGTTGATGATACCAAACAGGGAGGTGCTTGTCAGCTCTCTTGAGGCCTTGCAGAATCATAGAAGTGTATGGCAGGGGTTGGAAGGGACCTTTGGAGATCGATGTAGATAGGTGGGAATTTTGGGCAATGATTGAGGGGCTGAAATGTAACAAGTCCAAATGCCAGATTCTGCATCCAGGATTGAGTAGTGTTGAGCACAGGCATAAATTGGAAGAGAAGCATCTGCAGAATAGCTCTGAAGAAAGGAATCCAGGGATGCTGGGCAGCAGGAGGCTCAAAATGAGTCAGCTGTGTGCCCTGGCAGCCCAGAGGGGAAAACTGCATTCTGGGGTGTATCAAACACTACATCACCAGCTGATCAAAAGAGGTGCTCATTCTGCAATATTCAGCATCGTTGAGGTCTCACTTTCAGTGCTGTATGCAGTTCTGAGCCCTACAGTTTAAGAAAGATTTGAAAGTCCTTGAACATGTCCAAACGAGGGCAACAAAGCTGGTGAAAGGATTGGAAGAAATATTGTATGAGGAGCAGCTAAGGACTTGTCTAGATTGAAGGAGGAAGCTGATGAAACACCTCATTGCTCTCTACAGCTTCCTGAGGAGAGAAAGTGGAGAGGGAAGTGCTGAACTCTTCTCCATAGTATCCAGTGATATGACGCACGGGAACAGGTCACACTGGACATTAGGAGGCATTTCTTTACTGAGACGATGCTCAAACACTGGAACAGGCTTCCTAGAGAGGTATCTGATGCCCAGAGCCTGTCCATGTATAAGAGGCATTTGGATAATGCTTGTAACAGCCTGCTTTATTCAGGTTAGCCCTGAATTGCTCAGGCAGCTAGATAAGATAATGACATTTTAGTTCCCTTCCAGCTGAAGCAGTCCTATCTTTATTCTATTCTTCTGTTCTTCTATTCTTCTATTCTATTCTATTCTATTCTATTCTATAAAAAAATAGAGCTTATAAACTACAGATTGCAATGGACTGACTGTAGATATGAACTTTCAACCAGAGCTGGAAGCTTCACCCATGTAGCAGCAGTTATTTCCAAGAACTTCTGCTCAGTACAGAAGTATCTTTTGATTTCTTCAGTTCAGCTTCCACTGGCTGCTCTCTGTTCCTGGGCTCACTGTGTCTATGTGCTGCAGCTGCTAACTGTTCCTGCCTCAGTCCCAAAGGAAATGGAAACAAAACTGAGATGATACTAAAAGGTTGCTAGGAAACTGCCAGAGGATGAGGATGAGGACGATGAGGACAATATCCTGTCCTCTCTTCTTCAGGATATTTCTTTACCAATTTTCAATCAAGATTGTCTCTGATGATTTGCCAATTACAGGTGTAACTAAAGAATTATATTAAAAAAAAAAAAAATAATCTCAAGAATGCACTTAAGAAGAGAAAAGCAAAATTGTCTGACAAGATTTTGCTGATTTCCTGATCTGTAAATGGAACTATTCTTAAAATTCTTTCTAACTTGGGCTGATTCATAATGCAGTTGATTATTTGACAAGTTATATAGCACATTTATTATATCTTTTTATAGTGTACTCACGATGAATATTTGAGTGTCTTCTAGTAGTGCATTAGGGAATGTGACTAATGCTTGTTACATGTTTATTCTTTCACTCCTCTCCCCAGGGGAAGATGTGTCTACTGTGCAATGTTCTGTTTTACAACATATAATGCTTGTCTGACTGTTTGTCTAAATGTTTATGTTGCAGAAGGGAAGGTTAAGAAAATCCAATTTTCACTTGGAAAGGAAGGTGGCAGTCAAACTTGTGCTGGTGCTTGCCTGCTGGAGTAGTTGATTTCTCAGTCTCAGACTGGCCCTAGCAAAAGCACTTCTTTCTATTTAATACAGTTTACCATCCTTGCAAAGGTTTCCCTTTGCCAGTAGAACAAAATTGGCAATCACTGTTTTCTGTCTGGGACTTCAGTTTGGATACCCTGGGACCTGGTGATGAATGGACTCAGAAAAGCTGCACAACTTTGAATCCAAGTCAGTAGTTGATGAGACTGGAAATAACTGAAATTTCTGAGGGCACGTGCTTTTGGAGTAATGCTTATCTGTGCAGGAAGCTTCTAAATATGAAAAATAGAAGGACTGGCAGCATCTAGACCCCCCTCAAGAAAATCAGATTCCTGGAGAAAATAATAGTTGTGAAGGATAATAAAGGATTTATGGTCCTGTTTGTCTTGGCACACTGTGAAAGCAAAAAACTTCTTTGACATACCTTGTCTAAGTGATCTTTTTAACTAATGTTTCAATGTAAGGTAGAATTATTTACTAATTAATTAATGTCTTGAATCATAAACCACTAGAGACTTATTTTAAACCTTTGCTAAGTTTGTAGCAAGCTGCATGAAATTTTGTAAAAGGAACGCATAGAAGAGATATTGATTTCAGTTTTATCTTTACTTTACAAGTACTCTTTAAATAGTACAAATTTTGTCATAAAACACTTGCTTCATGTTTTATGGTATTTTTATACTTTAGTTGTATTACTGTCATCACTGTATATTTTATATTCCAGAGAATATACTGTTTCTTAGAGCAATAGCAATGTCTTTCCCAGTAACAGGCAGTATCATAAAGGCCCCTGAAGGTGTGGGATAATTTCTGGAGATCGTCTTTGAAACCATTAGGACCATGTTAGAATATCTGGAATGGCCATGATGATTTGCATATCAGTGAAACTGAACATAAAGGGTTTGAGCAGATGTTAGAAAATCCAGAAAAAGGGTTACCTGATTGAAGCAGTGCTTCTTTGCTAATAGATATAACTTTTGTTTGCCTTTGTCTTTGTATGACAAATAACTTCTCATGATAGTTTTCTTTGCAACTTACAATAATCTTTAAAGTGCAAGAGTGTAATGGATCAAACATATTTTTACAAGTATTTTCCAGGGGAAAAAAGAAGCATGACATTTTACCTGTGCTGTTCTCCTTTTATATTTGAACAGATATTAATTATAGTTTGACAAATCTGTATATGAAATACCTGTACTAATGAAAGAACACAAAAATAAACCTTCTGTCTACTATATTTTACTACAGAAAAACACCCCCAAAACATTCTCTTTTTATGTCCTGTGTTTAAAACAGGACATCAATGGGATATACATAGTCAAATTAAGACTCCTTTTCACATCTTCTTATATCATGTAATGTAATTTGATTTGTGCAAATATATTTCTTAAAGACTGAAGTTTTTGTGATCTCACCAGTTAGTTACAAGTAAATGAAACAAGGATAAAAAATCTGACCCTGGACCCTTGGTGACAGTGAGTGACCAGTCATTTACTCCAGGCATGGGCATGAAGCACCATGGCACACGGGCACCATGGTTAATAATAAAAATAATGATACTATGGGCCATAGAATTGAAAAGAAATGCTGAAAAGAGTTTACAGATACTTCAGTACTACAGAATTTGCTGTTGAAAACAAATTCCAAAAATGGGTGCTTGGAAAAAATGTAGGAGGAAAAGTCAAAGTTATTTTATCTTCAAAAAAGAAATCTATTGCAAATCTGGAGATCTACTGCTGTTATTTTCCTTACCAGACTATCCTCTTCTCTGGTACTCCTTTACACTTCACTGCATTCCAAGCTGGATGAATGAAAATAAGTATTTCAGGCTGCTATTTCTTAGCTGATTCATATCTGCTGTAGCAACACCAGTCTCAGAGGACTAATCCCAGGAAAAAATCTATCTGAACTAGGGTCTGTTTTATAACATGAACCTTCAAAAGATTCCTGTAATAGCAACTTTTGTAACATCTATGTAACATCTGACACCACTTCATTTCCCCTTTCTAGGGACTTGAAAAACTGGAATTGATGATCACCTAAACCTACCGTGTTTATTTTTCCACCTTCAAGTTTGATAATTTCCAGGAAAAATTGGCCATCACGTTTTTCCCAGTTTGAAAAAAAACTTTTTTTCCCTCTGTTTATATCAGACAATGTTTCTATTTCAGGAAGTAAAATTCTCCCTGGTAAAGTTCCCGTACAAACATTTTGAAATATGGTAGAGGTTTCAATCCTTTCCACTTAGGTTAAAAGGGAGGGATCCTCAGATAGGAAAAGCATGTGAAAAGACTTAGTATGATGATCTGAGCGACTGATGAAATATATTTGTTGATGAAAATAGAATCCTGAAAAAAAATTAAATCAGAGTATATGGACTCTGGATGATGGAGGGTTTGGGAGGGAGTGTTGAGGATGAGGGAAAATTATAGGAGCAAGTGACACTGAACTTGAATTTTGAGGATAAAAATTGATCCATTCTTTATGAGAAGTGAGTTGAAGTCTATCGAAAATATTTCAGCCATTTTATGCAGCAGACAGACCAGACAAAGCTTTATATGTGGCTTTCAACACTAAAGTTGAAACAACACAAGAAAACAACACTGTCCTGCCTTTTTTAATTATTATTTGGGGGAAAAGGATGATGGATGAAACAATATCCATGAAACAACATTTTTATAACTGTCAATTTTGGATGTAGAGCCTTCTAAAAACTACGTAAAGACAAATACATCAAAGACAAATACATCACTGCTTAGAATCTGGAAAGTTGGGAAGTGGAGAAAGTATAAGACTTCTAAACATCACCATTAAACAGGAAATACATATGCAACTAGATTACCTCAATTTATGTATTAATTACAAGCAGTGTTTGCATGCTTGTATTGATTGATTTGCACTGCTTGATGACTTTCCTGAAAGGCTTACCCACCCCTTTTTATGCTCAAAATTACACAGAAAATTGGTATTATTAGGCAAGCAGTACAGACATATCTGTCAGAAAATTCAGCTTGCAAAATTTAAAAGGAGAAAAATATTGTTGGGAAATGGTAGGCTTTTTATGTTTGATCTCAGACCACAGGCTATACAGGTTTTTAAGAGTACGTATCTTCTCCTTTGTCATGTATCTAGCATGGAATCCAGGTTTTTACAAAAATGATATCTTACTCCATCAAAATCCATGGGAGCTACAGCATTTTCTCTCTGTCTCTCCAGACACAAAGCAAAAGAATATCTGGTACCATTCTGCTGGAGAACACACTAAAAACTGAGTAACAGAATCACAGAATAATTTTAGCTGGAAGAAACATCTAAAAGTCACCTAGTCCAACCCCTCTGCAGTAAGCAGGGACATCCTCAACTCGATCAGGTTGCTCAGAGCCTCATCAAGCTTCATCTTGAATATCTCCAGGGATGAAGCCTCAACTGGGCAACCTGTTCCATTTTTCTACTACCCTCATGGTAAAGAACTTTTTCCTTACATCCAGTCTAAATCTACTTTTCTCTAATTTAAAACCATTTGTAGCACTTTCATACCTTGTTCTTTGGAAAAGAGCAACGAAAGTGGGACTTTTCTGGGGTACTGCATTGGATTCTTGGCCACTTGCAATCAAAACTAGATATTTATTCAGTAGCAACAGACACCAGCTGTCTGGATGATTTTTGCTGCTTGTTCTCTTCCCAGTGTTAGTTTGACTTTCTCCCTTCTTCATTGACAACAGCTCTTCAAAAAGTGAGGAGGCTTAGCTGGGAAAAACAAGTTTGGTTTTGTTGGTATGCATGCCCTTCCCTTACATCCCAAATCCTTCTCCCCTGCTAAATACCTCTTCAACATTCCAGTCTTACTCCTGCTGTAAAAATCCTTCATCAGTAGAGAAATATCTTCCTGTCGGGTGACCTAGACCCAAATTTCTATTTTAGTGCTGACCATTCCTTGAAATGTGTTCTGCCTTTGTCATTCTACAGACTGGACATTGCACAGGCTTTCAATATTTGGGAGCACTACACTATGCCAGGTTTTCCTGGAGAAAGGGAAAAATCATGTCTTAGAATAAGCTGAAGATTCCCAGTCACTTGAGAGTCACTTTTACGTATCCTAACTACAAACCTTCATTCCCAAGACACATACTTTACATTAATCATCCTACATTATGCAGCCATCACTTATACAGATGATGGAAGCTGTGGCCTTTATGAGGTTGGTATTGACAAGTTTTGCTCTGCCTCTGTGATGAATAGCTCTTATTTTTTGCCTCCTGAGCCTGTTTCTCAGAACGAAGAACAATATTTAACCTTCAGGGTATGTCATAGGTTCAGCTATAATTCTCTCTTAATTAGACACTGTTAGTATTTACAGGAATGCCCCTTTTTATTGGGTTTGAATATCTTTGCTTAAGCATGCTTTATGTAGCAATTACTGAATGTGAGTTCTCTGCAAAGTAGCCATAATTCAGTTTCTCTCTTTTCTCTGCTTACATAAAATACTATTAGTGGCTCGTTTAAGTAAACACAAAAATGTGTAAAATATATCCTTAGCTGGAATATAAAAAAAGAAAAAAATAAATATTTCTGTAGGATTATGCCTGCTTTTCCCACACATTTCTCAATCTATTTTCAGCTTTTTTCTCATAGACACAAGGATTTCTGCACTATCATAGCTTCTTCTCTATACTCAAAGGAAATAAAACTGCAACACTCTTTTCTATTAAGCTAGCAGTGAAATAAGTGTGCTGATGAGATGTTAACTTTTTAAATGTTTTCTCATTTTTTATTAACGCTACTTCATTCTAGATAATTGGCCTTGTGTGCATTTGTTTGTATTTTTGCACCCTGACAGCAATTGTGTTATTGCTTGTTTTTCTTGTTTAAAATATTTGTGAATTCATCCCTTAATACTTGAAAAATTTATTTATACATTTTTCACATGGCATTATTTTACAGCATCTAGGTTTTATTCATTTTAAAAGGTTATGCTGCATTCAAAGTAACGTCAAATAATTCAATTATGTCCTTAAATGTAGTTTTTTCTTGTTTTGGAAGCAAGCCAGATTCCCACCCTTTGCTCTCTCCCTCACTGTCCCTGTCCACTAATTCCAGTGGTCACAAAAAAATCTTTTTCTTTCCTGACTGCTTCTACATTGAGTGCTCCCCTCTTGTTAAAAAAAAGGCAATCATTTCCTACTAAAAATTAAACTGACATTTTTTATTATACTGCTGATGCTGCTGAGTGAGAAGGCCCCAGACAAAGGGAGCTTGTGTAAGGGAACTATTCACAGGAGGCACCTTGTTTCTAGGGAATGGGAGAAGCTTTACCTAGTGACAACTGAGGGCAGCAAAACAGAACAAAACTGAATGCAGTAACAGAGCGTCAGATTTCCCAAGCTGAAAGCAAGAGTGATCAGTTACAGGCTCTAGCACTGACCCTGTAAAGGCAGCAGATAATGAGGCTGAATATCAAACAATAAAAGAAGGTGGTTTGGCCAGATGATGTGATATTTCTTCTGCTTAGATTTTAATGCTATAATCATTAAAATAAAGGTACAGAAAAAGGAAGACAGAAAAGGTTGTAACTGCAGATGAGACATTAAACAGATTGCTCCCTGCTAGTAAGAACATCAGCAAGACTCAAAAAGGGATGAAAAATTAATGTATTTTTGCTAGTAAATCAAAACTTAGAAATTACTGTTCTGACTAATTCGGTATCCAAACAGTTGCCCCTGCCTTGAGCTAGTTTGGCTGCTCTCTTGGGCTAAAAAGAAAGAATTCTTCACCTGCTATATTTGGCTTTAAACAGAACGAGTGGGAATTATTTTTATTATTCATCAATTTGTTTGGCCAGTTTTAGTCCTATAGTTATTAACTGGCACAGCGTGCTAAAGGGCCAAACACAACCTCTTTGTTTGAAATATTTCCCTGCTCTGCCCTTTTCTTCAGCCAGTCCAGCATTTTCCCAGTGCTCATGACCAGGACACAGGAATTACAACTCTAGGTATCAGCTACCTCCTGTCTGATGATGATGAACCCTAAATTGAGAGAGGGTTGCCTCTCCTTTTTACTTAACTTCATCTTTGCAAATTAAGTTCCACCAATGTTAATGTCATCAAAAATGAAACAGACAAAATTTACAGGTTTTTCTGCAATGTAAGATTTCAGAAACAGTTTAGCATAAAATCTGTCGATTTGTTTAATTTCTTTATTAAAGAAAGTTATGACTTTGACTGCTTTCAGAAGTTTACCAAATTAATTTTGCATTTATTATTTAAGATTTCTTTAAATATATTTAAATATACAAGATCTCTTAGATTTTCTGGCGCAGAAAAATATATTGAGTCCTGTGATGATGGGATCCCAGAATTTGAAAGGTCTTTCTAGCCCCACAACTATGTTTCACACACTGCAGGACTCCACAGACGTTTGGCGTGGAATTTTGAGTTTATCAAACTCTGCACATGCATAGAGAACAGCCTGCTCTTTCAGCTGGCACCGGTCCATATCAATAGACATAAAAGATGGTCATCTAACTGGAAATTATGTAAGGTCCCATCCCCTGACAGTGCCTAATTCTTTGATTTCCTAAAGAAGAACAACCTACTGCTGGCATAAAACAGATTTATTTTTTCCCCACTGCAAAAGAGAAATGAGAAATGTATATGCAGTGAGGTAACTATCATCCATTCATCGTTTAATATTTGAAATAAGTGTAATTTCCTGCATATCTTGGGGCACCAAATGAGACCATCCTCTAGGTTATGATCCACTTCTGGGAACTGGGAAGGTCAAGGGGAAGATGAATTTGCCTCTTAGCATGAGGTAGCCTGGATGAATCTTCTATGGACATGACCACTATAGCTGCCAGTCACACTGGTTTTCTTCTTTTCTCCTTTTAAACAAAGTCCAACTCACCTCAGTCTTTTCAAGTACTTAATATGTGATTACTCTCAGGATATTTGGCTGTGACATTTACACTTGAATGCTTCAGAAATCAGGCTGTATAAAAACTACATATGACGCAAGTATCTCTTTGTAAATATTTTATTTCTTAGAATTTATGGTAACATATATATATATATATATAGATTTATTTTCATTTCTTACTATTTATAAAGGAAATTTCTACTTCTTTAACTGGAAATAAATTTAGAAATTATTTTGGCAACTCAGCCATGGTGTTTTCAACAACTTATCTGCAGTAGCTGTTGCAGTCTTTGGTATTAGTTATTCCTTCTCTCTTTGCTAAGTATAAAAATGTTTTATTTCCTTTTTTCTGTCTTTGTTTTCTTTAAGGCTCCTTAAGGCTGGATGAACATTCTTGACAATGGATGAACATTTATTGATAAGAAGCTCAACGTGAGCCAGCAGTGCACTCATGCAGCTCAGAAGGCCAACCAGATCCCGAGATGCATCAAGAGAAGCGTGGCCAGCAGATCAGCAGTTCTGCCTCTCCACTTGGCACTTATGAGACCTCACCTTGAATACTGTGTCCATTTCTGGTGTCCCCACCATAAGAAGGACATTGATCTGATGGACCAATCCAAAGGAGGGACACAAGGATGATGGAGCTGGATGGTTCTGGAGCATCTGTGCTACGAGGAGAGGCTGAGGGAGCTGCAAATGCTTAGCCTGATGAAGACTCCAGGGGAACCCTATAGCCACCTTCCAATACCTGAAGGGAACCTACAGGAAGGCTGGAATGGGACTTTTCATAAGACTGTCCACCTGTAGGACAAGGGGAAATGGTTTAAAACTGAAGGAGAAGAAGTTTAGACTGGATATTAGGAAGTTATTCTTTAGCAGGAGGGTGATGAGACTCTGGAACAGGCTGCCCCGAGAAGTTATGGATGCCCCTTCCCTGGAGGTGTTCAAGGACAGGTTGGATGAGGCTTTGAGTAATCTTGTCTAGATGAGAGGCATCCCTACCCATGGCAGGGAGGTTGGAGCAAATGCTAAGGTCCCTTCCAACCCGATTCATTCTATGATTCTATGATTCTTGCTCTGTTACACGCTGCCATTGTTTCTAATTAATAAAAAGACTTTATCCTTACATCTTAGCACAACATGGAAAGATCACTAAGTCACCCACTTTGAGTGATAAGTTCATTATAATATCTTACTGGTAAAAATCTTGAATCATGAAGAGACAAATCCTCTTGGACATAAAGTTGTCATTAACTGACAAAATTTCTGGCAATTTTTAAAAAAAGCTGACAAACCAAACCCAAACCAAACAAAACCTTCATCAAGATGGATTCACAGGGAAATTCTACCTCCCTGAGAACATGGAAAAGCAAGCATGTTCATAATCATTCAACTACAGTCAAATTTTAGGGGCCTAAGTTACAATGCAGAGATCTGAAAAAAGAAAACTCACATCTTATGCTTGTCTTTATGCACTGCACCTTCTGTTTTGTGCTGACAAATAACAAAGCACCAACCCCTTACGCCCATTCCCCACCATCCTATTCAGGTTCAAGAAAACTTCTATTCTTTTAATCACTGAAGCTGTATTTGCTTTTCTTCTGCACCAGTCATCAGAGTTTAAAGGTCCTAGAAAACAGCCTGTGTGAACAGTAGCATAAACTATCTCAGTTCAAAAGGAATTGAGCAAGAAACTGGTTTTGGTTTTTATGCTCTGTATAAATGATGCTAACTGTATAAATAAGAAAGGTCTGAAGTTAGAGTTTAAAAATAGATTCTTAATCATTAGTGCAATAATTCAACCCAGAAAACAGACATCTTAGACCTAGTAGCACAGCAACTGCTTTTTATACTGCCTCCAAAAATATATGATGAACTGGATTTAATTACTTTCTTAAATAAATTATTATTGATGTAAAGAGATATTAAGAATCAAATATATCTATATGAAGAAAGAACATATGAAGCAAAACTCCTTTTTTTAATCCAATGAAGACATCTTTACATAGTCATAAAAATAATTTCCAAGGACTGAAATTTATCTCTTTTACTAAGACTCGACAAGTTCTGATGAATAGACTGACAACTGTACTATTGGCTGCAATACCCAGAAATCAATTGACAATGAATGCAAAACATTTACATTTAAGAGAACTTAATTTCTCTTAAATAGTATACAACAAAGATGACAAACACTATTTATGAAATATTTTGGCTGAATTTGGAGATGGGGTTTCCAGTTTTTCCTTTGAAAAAAAATGCATTTATTTAAGTAGAAAATAGTTTAAATAGCAATTTTATTCAACAGCTGTGAAGATCAGATTATCAGGATTTCTAGGACAGTTGTTAAGGGGCCCTTTCACCTTTGGAAACAGGCATTTACACAGGGAGTGGTTCTGCAGTCCCTGTGAAGAAGCAGCATTATCCCAGACCTTCCAAGGCTATTTTAAGAGCCTGGCATGGTGTTAGTGAAGTACCTGTTGGACTAAGTCCAGAGGAGGGGCACAAAGATGATGGGAGGGTTGGAGCACACCTCCTATGAAGACAGAGTGAGAGAGCTGGGGCTGCTCAGCCTGGGAAAGGCTCTGGGAAGACCTTACAGCAGCTTTCATGTACTTGAGGGGGACCTACAGGAAAGCTGGGGAGGGACTGTTTACAAGGGCTTGTAGTGAAGGGGTAATGATTTTAAGCTGAAAGAGGGTAGATCAGGTATTAGGAAGAAATTCTTTACTGTGAGGGTGATGAGACACTGGCACATGTTACCCAGGGAAGTTGTGGATGTACCCTCCCTGGAAGTGTTTGAGGTCAGACTGGATGGAACCATCTGGTCTCATGGTAGGTGTCCCTAGGTGCTCACGCAGGATGGTTGAAACCAGACCATCAAGGGCCTAGATCTTTAAGATCCCTTTCAACCCAAACCATTCTATGGTTCTATGATTCTGACTGTGAGGTTAAAACGTCTCCCTTGCTCCCGGTGATGAGTTCTTCATGACAGATCCCCAGCTGATGGGTGTTTTCAGAGAAGCCCCAAAGGGCACCTGGGGCAGATGGGTGGGCTGCTGCTGGCTGCTGTGACCCAGCATTACCAGCTTCAAAGCAGCAGGCAGTAGCAAATCTTGAGTACATCAAAGATTCTTTCTTACTCTTGATACTCCAACACATCTGTGATGCTTTGACCTTCCAGAGGCAATTGGGTCATACAGAACAGTGGGAATGATGCTGTGAAGTTTTTTCCTAGGGGCCTGGCACTTATTCTATGTGTTTGCAAGGCTCCCTAAATGGAAGACAATTAAAAAGAAATAACAGGAAGAGTAAGAAGCAAAATATGTTTCCTTTGATACAATTTACCAATGTGTGGTCAAAATTATGGTAACTGCAAACCATGACAACATTCAAAAAGATAAAACTTTTCACAATATATATCAAAACTGAATTTCCTTGCAGTTACTCTGACGTCTTGTCTCCAGCATTATTCTTGTGAATCTCATCCAATGGCATCTTATGAAAACTGTCCCACAAAAGGAAGGTAACTCAGTGTTCAAAATTCTACAAGGACTTTCTCAGTCTTTCACTAGAAGTCAAAAGTTGAAATCTATCTAAAAATCTGTAGACGCTACACTGTCGAGCTACGAACTAGTTAGATATCACAAGAAATAAACTTCTGTTTTCTAGTTTCAAAATCCACTTGCCAAAAGAAAAAAAAATAAGAGGAGGGCCTGTGTACCAGACTCCATTTTACTGTCACTGTAACATAAATATTTTAGAAATTGTTGTGACTTAAAATTCAATAATCTGAATACAAAGCCCCCCAAAACTTTCCTGAAAATAATAGAAAGAAACAAATCTCTTAATTTTGTATTGCTGTGAAATAATTGATTTTACAAGTCTTTAGAATACCATGGTTTGGATGTAGAATGGGGATAAAATTCAAAATTGAAATGATTATTTCTTGTGGTTATTTTTACCACAAAGAATATGAAAATATAATTAATCTCTAAAATTATAAAGTAGATTATATATTTAATATGTTACAGCCATTTTAAATAAATTAAGAATATGCAGATGCCGATGGAGTGAGAAGTTCCTAAAACAGTAAAAAGCACATAAAGCTAAAACTCAGATACAATCCATTGTGATTAATGATAAAAGAAATTACTTAGTAAACATGCAGTGTAAGTGACAGAAATACTACTACCTTTTTTCTTAGGCAAAACTCGAACAACCTCCTCTCCTGTGAAAGTGGGAAATCATCAGATGCACAAGATATTAAACAATACCTCCTCTGTCCATATGGAGGGCTCAGAATGAATGTTGGCAGGACAGCACCAAGGACTTGAATATTTTCCAAGTGAAAGCGATAGTCAGAGGAACATTTCCAGTAAGAGCCATGTGCTCATGTGCAGACCTTCAGCTCTTAATAATAATGATTTAGCTCTCAAAACGGCAATAGAAAAGTTCATGTCTAGTATCCTGCACCTCTGCTATTTCTGTTACACTTGAGCACACAGTGATTCAGACTGCTTTCTCCCATTTTTTTCTTAAATTATTATTTAAACTTCCACTCACGCTTATCAAAGCTTTCAGCAACTTCTGCAAAAGTAAAACAGAAAACACAGATGAAAATACTTGACCATCTGGGAACGTACAGTAGAATATGTACAATGAAGCAGTAATATACAAAGAGCAAGACCTAATGAGCAAGTAAAATATGCAGAAAATCAAAGGCCCAGTGCGAAGCATCGTGTTTGTCAGAAAAAGCAGCTGCTCTGGGAAAGCTGCAGCTCATGGCATCAAATCATAATGAGTCAGCATCACCAACTCCCCACACCCTGCCCCATAACAGAAAAACACACAGAGTAACCAAAGATGCAAGTATAAGGTGTAGCTTTAGGCATGCAGCAAGAAGATGAGCAGCCAAGGGGGGTATTACTTTGCAAAAGATTGTAATTATAGCATTAGAGGTTTCCATCTGATTACTCACCCTGATTTATATTCCTACTGGTGAGTAGTCACACTGATGTCAATAGTACCAATTGCCTAAGAGTGTGATCATCAAAGTCTGGGAAGTAAGCTGAGATTAAGATTCATTAAGTTTCAGATATTCAAGTTATATCTCAAAGTAATAATTTCTTATCAGCTTACCCATGAAAACTCTTCTGTGTAGTGGTTTTATTCCTACTGGTCTTGATTTTTGTTGCAAGAACTAAAACTTCCATAAACCAAAAAGATGCACTTGTTTCTCCACAACTTCATAGTTCTCATAAGGGTTGAGAAAAAAAATATTTGAAGATTTTTCAAATTATGTAAAGAGTATATGTAAAGTAGAAAAGCCTTCTGGCCAACTTCTGAAGGACCAATTTATCTTACTTCAGTGGATTCACTCAGTATCATTGTCTCTCTCCATCTTAACTGCCAGTGTACAGATTGCTTTGTAGAACTGCCAAAAGAGCTTAAAAAAGGTAACTGCAGCCATGTAAGACTATGAGATGGGCTCAAAAACTATCTGATTAAAAGCAGAGGCATGTGGACACTTTTAAAATACATTTTCCTTAATTTTGTTTTGTTTTCTTATGAAATGTATTTTGAAGCTATTGTCTACACTCATAGTACCTAGAAACCTAGGATTTGGAAACACTTCAACCTACATCAGCCTGTGGTTACAGATATGATTAACTTGATTAACTACCACCTACATTCAGCACTCTGTCAGCTGAAAGTTATAACTTCTGTGATCCAGCAGTTGAATTGCTCACATTAATATATGCTCAAATAACTTACTCAGAATTTGTTTCAGGCTAAAACATCTAGTTTAACATAAGTACTTTAAATAGCATCTGTTTGCTAAAAGAACTGAGAAGACAATAATATTTAGTAGGCCTAGAAGCTGAAAAGCATTTTGCATAGAGAGTGTACTGTGTATATTCTCATCTCTCTCTTTTTTTTTTTTTTTTCTTTTTTTTTAATCTTCTCTCTAATTTCATTTGAGATTTTCATGCAGTGCTGTAATTTTCTAAGTTGGCGCATTAAGAAAAAAAGTCACAACACATATCATAAAATAATGAGATAAAGTATCACCAGCCCTTTCATGTGCCCATAAGGAGTAGGGAAATTAAGCAGTGAATTTGTAAGAGCAAAGTCAATGTAAAGATATTGCTGCCATAAAACCAATTTTAGTTCCTTTTTTTCTTGTTACATTTTCTTCTTACCTTTCTTCTTACATTTAACCTAAAAGTCCAGTAAGACACTTGTGTATATATTAAAGAATTGAAGTCAACTTTCTACTCCAAGAAGACAGAGAAAGATCTTAAAGATGCTGTCTCCATGCTCTTCTCCTGGAGAAAAGGCAAGTTAGGGAAGCAGGAAAAATTCAAATGCTCATCCTGTCCTCACAGTTCATGGGAATGGGAACCCCCAGTTCCCTCTCAACACATCAACTCCCAACTCATCTCTGCTGAGAATAACAGTGATAAAATTTTTTGAGCCCTACAATTAATTGGTTTAGGATTTCTTTACATATATTTTGACTTCCAAAGCCAGAAGGACCTTTTGGTGAAACAACATGGAGGAATCCTTGTTAGAAAGAGTAGTGAACAAAAATGGGGAGCAGTCTCCATCCTAATATAAAAGATGTTTCTTTTGGCAAAGACAAATTTGATTCCACTTTGTCAAAATACTTCCTCTTACAAAACAGCATGTAGCACTAATATTACTAATATTAACATCCATTCAGCTGACAATAACTGCACAGAGTCAGACTTTCTTTGCAGGCTTTCAGAGAAGATTGTAGTTTTATCCTTCACAGCCTTGCAGTTCTAAAAAGAAGTATTGATATGTCATGAACAGCTTCAGAAAACCTTTCTAATAGTACTGCAAGCATTTCTTGTGAAATCTGGGTTGTGTGTCTTTTTGTTTTAGTACTAACTAATGCCATACACTCATCTATTAGCATTCAGCCTGTATTCATTCACAGAAACTAATGAAAGACCTTTTCTCCAATTAAATTAAGTAGCACTATTGCTATTACTCCAGAACTGAGAACCAGGATGTTCTCACTTTTTCCCTGATTGGCATATTGCTTAATATAGATGTGCATACATGTAGAAATAGCAGGACAAAAGGAATGATTGCACTGCTTCTCAGGAGAGCATATATTTCCTAACTGAAAATGGCTTGTACAAGATGTCTCTAAGCTTGCTGAATTTTTGTGATCATTTGTTTGAAACCAAGTAATAAGCTGGAAGAAAGTGGTAAACTGGAAGACACTTGCTAAATGTCTAGATTATTCTACTGATCTGTTTGCTATAAACAATTTTAATACAAATTCAGGTGTTGTGCCAGTGAATTAGGCTGGTTTCAGCAGTGTTTCTTAACTCAGTGTGCAGTGTTGCATGAACACAGCTGTGCTGCTCCTAGCTCCGCAATGGCTTGTGTCTGCCAGCTCAAATATCTCTGTACGGTACCACTCTGCTTCCCCAACTTCAAGGGTTGCACAGCAAGCTCATCTGGCTCTGTCCCTGCTCGCTATACATAGCCCAATTCAGCCACAGGTGATGACATTGGAATCTGAAAGACTTACATAAATGTAATATAAAGTCTTAATTCCATCGTACTTTTTTAAAAAAGTGAGACATGTTTTCCATGGTACTCACTGGAACTCCTTTATAGTCCAGAATAGACTCTCTCCTTTGCTCTTATGAGACCCCACCTGGAGTCCTGCATCCAGTTCCGGAGGCCCTTTTACAGGAGGCACATGGATGTGCTGGAGCTTGTCCAGAGAAGGGCCATGAGGATGATCAGAGGGCTGGAGCACCTCTCCTATGAGGACAGACTGAGAGAGTTGGGGTTATTCAGTCTGGAGAGGAGAAGGCTCCGAGGAGACCTTATTGTAGCCTTCCAGTATCTGAAGGGGCCTACAAGAAAGCTGGGGAGGGACTTGTTAGGATGTCAGGTAGTGATAGGACACGAGGGAATGGATTCAAACTAGAGGAGGGTGGATTTAGATTGGATGTTAGGAAGGAGTTCTTCACCATGAGGGTGGTGAGACACTGAAACAGGTTGCCCAAAGAGGTGGTGGAAGCCCCATCCCTAGAAATTTTTAAGGCCAGGCTGGACAGGGCTCTGAGCAACCTGATCTAGTGGGAGGTGTCTCTGCCCATGGCAGGGGGGTTGGAACATGATGATCTTAAAGGTCCCTTCCAACCCTGAAAATTCTGTGATTCTATATAGAAAGAAGGGACTCATAACACGGAGCTCCAGAGAGCACAAATTGCTCTCTGGGGATGTCTTTCTTAACTACAGAGGAAAACTTAACCTTTAAATTCATTTTGGGAGGCAAAAGTTAGGTGAGAACAAAGCCACCCATGAGTACATTTTTAATCTCTCCAGGCTCAAAACTTTGTGTCTCTTATTACAAGTAGGATCATGACACTGAGTGATAAAATACTGCTAAAGAATATGGGAAAATATAGAAGACAAGAGACAAAGGTGTAGATTAGTAGATGAGAAAAAAAGAAGAAAAAATGCATAAATTAAAAGACATCATCATAGCTAGACTTAAACCTAAAAATTTAGGTGGCTTCACATGGCAAGTTAGGCTGTCTTTTATATTAGTCACATATTTCATGGTCAAAGGAAGATCTCCAGTTTCACTTATTGCTTTTGAAGAAAACTCGAGCCCTTAAAAATGCAGATATTTAAAGCTGTCTTTCCCAGGAGTATTAGTGCACAACCTATCAGTAGCTGAGGATTTGAGTCAAAGAAGCCACAATGACTATTCTGGCATATATATGCTTCAGAAAGAAAAGCTAGCCTTTCCAGAACTTGGAAAGAGATGTAAAACCAAGAATAATTTGTAAGATTAAGATATTGTGGAATAGATATATTCTAGTCACTGGACTATAATCCTAGGAAGAATTCAAGATAAAGTTGTCCCATCACACTATAATTAGAAAAATAATATTTTCCAACTTGTTACAATTTAGATTTCTTTTTGCCTGACATTTTTGTCTTTGAGAAGATTATAAAATGTTAAGAGTGAAAGACAGCCTACTGCCTTCCTACCACAAACAGATTTGCAGCCATTGATAAAAAAATTACCAATTCTAATGCTACTGTCAACCTACTCCTCCTTCAGAAAGATTTTGGACTCAACAAGGAACAATGAATTTCATAGGTTTGCTCTCCACTGTTATCCATACCAGAGAATACTTTCCAGAAATATTAGGGCTTTCAATGAAATCATATCTACAATTTGATAATGTCTCAAGGAGAATTAGGAAGTATGAATACCTAATTCAACTCGAACAAATCGTATTTTTAAGGCCTTCAGTAAAGCTTTTTCAGTGCTACAGAAACGTTTGTAAGGGCTGGCTTTGTAAAATAAGATGTAATATCTACACTGGATTGAGTTATCGTCTTAGTGCATAGTTGCTTTCTGGGATACAGAAGTAAACATAAAAAAAGAATTAAAAAAGAATTAAAAGAAAAAAAGAATTAAAAATCTTATATAGGAAGATAGACAAGGATTGTTAAAGGGTTTTTTGAGCTAATAGTCTGTCAAAAATGAGTACCTATGGAAAAGTGATAGATATTAACTTTCATCCATATGATAGTTCCTCAAAATAATACATTCTTCTACTCCCTTGGACATTAACTTATTTATGCCTTTGCCACAGACTTGTATGCCTTCTAACAACAAATGGAGACAAAGTAGTGTGGGGAAGCTATATTATTGCTCACTGCACTGTATTTATGATGTGAAAGGAGAGAGACCCTCAGTTTCCCAAACTGGATACTAAGCACTTTCTATAAAACATGACATTTGATGGAGGTTTCCACTATTTCCTCTCTGTATTTCTAAAGGCTCCTAAGCATTGCTTTTAAATATCCTAAAATTAAGTATGGAGATAAAGTCTATCAAGGGATTTAGTTGCCAGTTTGGACAATCCTAAGTTGAGCATTCAGACACTACTAACAATTTCTAGTCCTCATGCTATTCCAGCCCAGTATATCCATCCAAGCTTCTGATGCTCATGTGCCAGGTCTCTCATGCTATGACCCTGCCAAGGTTCTCAGAGTGCAAACTTGCTTCCAAGAGGCATCTGTCTCACCCCACAGAGAGCACCAGTTTTTCTTACCAACATGCTTACCATAGAAGTCGTCACATGCACAAAAAAGCCCGTCAAAACAAAAAATTATAAAATAAAAAAAGAATTTTATTTTTAAATAAAAAAGAAGGCAGGAAGAAATACTTTCCGAAGCCTCATTAAATGAAATTCTCTCTAGATCTCTCTCTTGATCTATTGTATCTATTGAGTATTAGAACTGAGGCTGTCTGCCTCCCAGGAGGTCCCCATTAACCAGGAAGTACTCGTTATTTGGCAAGACAGCTTTTATTTTCCCCTCTTGGAGCTGTTCAGTTTGCTTTTAAATATTTATTCAGCCAAACAGCAAGCAATTGACTCCAAAGACCAATGTTAGTCCACTCTTCTGTGAAGAAAAGGGGTCAGATTTAAGTTCCTCCTCCATTAGCTATTTAATCAATTCTCCAAACTGGCAAAGATTCAAGTGGAGACAGTCATTCACTTCATCCCAAAATAACCATTCAGTCAGTAGTTAAGGCACATTTCTGACTTGGAAGTGCCTGTAGATGAAATTTTTTCTCCAGAAGTGTGAGTATGTTTTTGAAAGGTCAGCCACCTAAATGCTAAGTGCTCCAATTACTGGGTATTTGGACATCAGTTAGCAACGCGTTCTAATTATTTTAGAGAAAAGGCAGGTCTGGCTTGAATGCTTACTTTCAGGGGACAGTAGACACTTCTCCAGTGCTAAAAGTAGATGCCATTGTGTAGGCTGTACTCATATTACTGTCCCATAATTTTTCCTTGAAGCTGCCCCTGCTTCCACTTGCTGGTTACTCTGTTTCCCACACTTCCTCATGTATCTCCCATGCTTTCCACAAAAAGCCTAGAAGTCTTTATCAACAAAGTACCTGTCAGTTAGACATTGCAATGCTTGGTGGTTACATCCAGAAATTTTGGGTACTAAAAGGAATTAATTACTTCACTTGTAATGTCTTATCCCTGCTTTAATTGAAGCATCCATATATAAGTGTTTCTGAGCTGGACACTATCCCCCAGGGAGGTAAGTGGTACAGACTGGGTAGTGGCAACTTCCACACAGAGCAGAGAGCCATGTAAAGTCACAACACTGAATAGGTAGCTTGGTACAGAGAGCAGTGCTGATCATAAAGTCTGTTTTTCCAACAAAAACTGAAGCCTAGACAGATAGGTGCACATCCTTCAAGTTTTAAGCAAAGTGCTTAACTTCTGTCTGGGTGATATTTAAAGCATTTTTTTTTCCCCAAAAAACTGGGGGAAAGATAAAAAGAAATGGAATAAAATGTTTATTTTAAACTAAAAATAAAGAGATGGGGCGGTGCTCTCCTGCAACTAGATTTTCTGTCCAAAATGTTGCCAGTCTGGGGTCAGTTCTGCTGATACCCTGATCCGGCTGTGGCACTGCAACCTAATACTCCCAGAAACTTCTGAGGTAAAGCCCTGGCCACACATGTAGGAATCACAGGGAATTAAAGATTTATCTGCCCACACAGAAGAGGTGATTGATTCTTTAGCCTAGTGCCTGATGAAACTGCCCAAGGCATAGCTAAATGGCTGCATTACTTTGTCTATTAACTGGCCCAAAGAAAGACCTACACAGCCCAGTCTTCAGAAGACTAAAGGCTCTTCTGGAGACATAAAAATAAAAAACTACAAAAACTGGGTTAGAAATGGGCAACTCCAGGGCAAGCTGGTGTTGGAGTTTGCTGTTCAGAGTCTAGGATGATGCACTGCCATATGAGTGGGAGTAGTGTGGGTTTGCAGTGAACCTCGATTACCATACATTGGTTTGGCTTGCAAAGCAGTCCTGGTGTGCATGGATTAGATTTCTTTTGAAGCCAAGTAAATTGGAAGCTCTGCTTACAGTCTGTACCAAATGTACTATAACTTGCAGTGGGGACAAAGGATATGTACTCATTAGCCCTTTGAACAGTCTCAGACTACATGCAGGGTAATAATATTTGGTCCAAGACACCAAACTAAATCCTTTCTATGGTAAAACACATTGATTATATATCTTAAATATAAGGACCTTAGCACCAGCTGCTTCGAGCTACTGGTCTGCTCCTACTCTGCTGAACTACTTGCTAATACAGACAAATGCATCCAAGTCACATTTCTACTGCCTAAAACCCTTAATGTGTTTGGCTGTAAGTCTCTGTGTGGATTTTGACCTCTATCATCACATCACTTCAAACTGCCTTTTTTTTTCCTTTAAAAAAAAACAAAAAACAAACCAAACCAAAACTTTTCACTAATTTAGTCAGAATTTAAAATTTGGAAAATGGTGCAAAGGAAAAGGTGGAAATTGAAAATTGAAAATCACCAACAAAAAACAAATAAAAAATTTAAAATCCTTGTTACAGAAAAAAAACCCAAGAAAACATCACAGAAGTAATGACTAAAAGGGAACAAACTAGAAAGGAAAACGAGTGGTAATGAAGCAGGAGAAAAATACAGTTTTGAAGAAATATTTTGTAGAAAACTTAAAAAATGTTCATACTGCTAGATAGCATCTAGACTGCTCAGTGACTGTTCTCTTGAGTCTATAACAGCCTTTTTACGTTTTTTCTGAAACAGCCTGTGATTATTACATATTATCTTCCCTTCGTGGCATCAAAAATTTTCATCATAATTTGGGGAAAATCTGTACTAAAGCAATTTTATACTGGTGGAGGAGGCATGTCTGGAGATTGGGACTAGGTACCTAGTGCCTCAGCTTCCACTTCTGGGTGGCATCCCTGACCTTCAGAGAGGCATAATTCTGGAGTCATTTTTTCTGCTTACCTGGAAACTACAGATAATCCATAACCATTACACAGCACTGAGCACTTACAGAAGTGGGGCACAAGCATCAAACTGTCTTATTCTGTAACAATCCAGCAAAAGAAGCAACTATTATCTGCATAGCAATGCAAGCAAAAAGAATGACAATGTAGTTAGGTCAATCTAACAAAGTTCAAGAAAAGAGCTAAATTCATAAATTCACTACAGGATATTGCCCAGTGGGAAGGGGGGATGAGGGGGGGGAAGTGTGTGTGGTGGGGATGAGGGAGAATAAGGTAAAGAAGATGACTTTAAAGATGGAGGATTTTAACCAGGTAGGGTGTTTGAGGAGCTCAGATGCTATTGTGGACCAGAAGGGATAGGATTATATCTTTTTGAAACAACTTTTCACTGCAGTGTTATTTTCAGCATACAAAACAACAAATTATTTTGGTTTCATTATAATCACTCTTCTAGATTTATCTGCAACTAGATTGTCCTACAAGCAGAATTACTGACTGAAAAAAAGAACTTCTGTTTCTGTAGAAACATTCAACTTAGGGTTTTGTACTGTTCAGAACAGAAAACAGATGAAACTGTAAAATAACCCATACACAAAATTATATTTTCAGATGGCTGAGCATTTCACTGCTAACTATGCAATAGATTCATAACATTTTTTTCCTGTGTACCTTAGTGTTAAGGAAAACAGAATTCATCCTTCAGAAATGAACACTGTGTATAATGTGGTCCTCAAATCATTATTTGAGAAAGTGAGTCACCTCCATAGATTGGCTATTTTGCTTTATAACAAAATCAGGTGGAATGTGGTGAAGTGAAAGCTAATTAAATTTAGGCTTATTTGAATGTGTCAAGATGATGTGGGATGTAGTAACCTATTTTAATAACAAGTAGTCTCCCAGCTTCAAGTTGTACTTCTAAGACTGGTATTTGTCTCCACATTTTGTAATCACACCTTACCGATGTGAAACAAATGTGGCTGATGGTATCTTCTTTGGTTACCCCCTGATGTATTTCTCACCTTTTGGTCAACTACTTTTTTCTTTTTACTGAACTTAGTTGACTCATTCATACTGCAGTTTATACATACGTATACCAATAAATTCCCAAGTTATTTAATTGATTTTATGAAATTCAGTTGCTCTCATATTCATGCTGAATGTTATCAACTGTGTAAAAACCCCCAGCCCCAAGTTTCATAGTAGTACTGCTCTGTTTCGCTCCAACACGAAACTAGTTTGGAATTCCTTCCCATTGGCTACTGGTATCATGCACTGCTTAAACTTCTCATCTGGAAAGATGTAAAAAACACAGATGTAATTACTTTTATTATTATTTGGTTTTTTTCCTTTTTGTCACCATTTATTTAACAGTGTGGATGTTCTCAGCTGCTTGTACTTGCCTGCCTTAGGACACCAGTGAAAAGAAGGTTCTGCATTTCATAGGAGCCCTAAGAAAACACACATTATTTAGCTATGTGCATTCTAATAGGCCAACATATTTTAAATGAAATTTTGGAATATTTTCATTGTTTTCTCCTTAAATATTATTTAGTTAGAATTCCAAATGCTTTCAGCTTGCTGCAATTGGGCACATGGACCCATGCTGGAGGTCCAGCAGCTCAGGAAGGCATGTACAGAGCATCTGGGCTCAACAAGGTCAAGTAATAGAGAATTTTAGCTGTGACCCCCCAGGAAGTTTTTCTGGGGAAGCAGCTGTCATGCCTTTGCTCCCCATGCATTCTGTACAGCAAGGGTGGCCAGTAAGTAGAGGGAAAAGAGATGCAGATTCCCTCTAGAAAGGAAAGTCTGATTCCTTTCCTGAGCTCATCCCTCACAAGGCTAATATCAGTGCTAATATTTAATGTAGGATGTCTCTTAGCAAAGCTGGTTAAGCTGAGTATTGTTTGAGTTAAGCATTCTCACTAAAAACTCTCCTAATTTTTTTGAGTTCTAGAATTAGCAAGTTTGTTATGCCCCAAAATGTTATTTGTATATCATTGTATTTCCTTTCCCCATTCAGCAACAGTGTTGCTTAAAAAAGCTCTTTTTAAGTCTCGTAGTTGCAAGAAAGTAATTAGCATTTATGTCAGAAGGAGCTTACTTTGGTATACTTAAAAATTGGCCTCTAAACTATGGGTATTTAAAACTGCTGAATAGCAGTTTTAAATAGTTAGTTTGTGAAAAACTTGCATTGCCAGCTTAAATAAATTGTAAAATTGGGATAGCCTAGGTTGATAGTCTTGGCTGTTTAGCTGACAAATTTTATGTGAAACATAGCAATACAAGCTGTAATAATAACTCAAAGAGCTTCTATGTGTAGTTTGATGTCCTTCCATTTTATTTAAATGGAATATTCAGCAGTAATGAACATAAAATATTTCCCATTTCAAATTCTGAATTTCAAAAGTTTTCCATTTTTCAAGTTAAATTAGGGATCTTTTATTATTGACCCATAATATGCCACTTCTAAATTAAAAGTATGAATTATTTCTAGGGAAAAAAAAATCACGAGAAAATTCCAAATCAAGTTCTACTCTCAGTTCTCTCTCTCAAAGCCAAGACTTCCACTGCTTTCTCAAGGAATAGCAAGGACTCAATCCTGATCAAGTATGTGTCACATGAGTAACCTGATGTACACAATCAGCCAATTTGTTGGAATACACACATTCCTAAAGCTATGCATCTACACATTTTCAGGACTGATGCCTTCATTTAGCATAACCTTAATTTAAAGGAATGTTTTTCTTTTCCTGTAGTTTATGTCACTGAAGAAACTTCACAGGAATCCTATTCTGTCAACATATGCAGTTACACTGAAATTACAATGCTCCATGAAATGGAACTAATTGTGCTGAAAAAAAAAAAAAAAAAAAAAAAAAAAAAAAAAAAAAACCAAGAAAAAACCAAGAAAAAAACCACAAAACCAAACAACTAAACAAAAAACCAAACAACCCCCCCAAAAAAAAAACCTTATAAGACAAACATTGTTTCTGATATGTTGGGACATGTACTACAGTGTTCTGCGTTTCAGTCTATCCAAAATAATTTGGAGAAGAACCTTTGGTTGTTGAGGACTTCTAAATTCATGTCTGCCATTTCTAAGGGAGATGTTTGTAATTCCAAATACCTCTGAAATGTCACCCTGATAAGTAGAGAAAACTGTTTTTGTTGCTTTATGTGTCTGCTTCACCCCGTGGTGTCTGGCATGGTCTGCTTGCCACCTGAATCCATCTGTCCTTGTTTAGTGATCTGCTCTGGGTACCGCTGTTGGTACCTGACTTCTTTGGATGATGTGGTGACTCATCTGAAAGAAGTCTCTGAATATATAGGGAGTTGATACTGCTTAATTATTTTAGAAGCTATTCACAACTATTTTAAACTCTTCCCCAGTGTGTCCTTTTGGGATAAAAAAAAAAAAAACGGGTGAAAAAACGCTGCAGGAGGAACTGTGGGGAAATGTAAAGACAAAAATATAAACAAAATGTGTAGTGATCACTTTACTGCAAGGATGGGAAGATTTCATTCAAAGTGGTTTAAATCATCAACTTGAATCATAGTTCGAATCAGTAACAAAGACATTATCTATTAAATAACTGTTTAATCTTGGACTAGATTTATGCTTTGTAGTTATTTTCTTAAAGAATATTTAAGCATTATTCACTCTGAACTACTAATGCACAGTAATCAACAGTGAAATCTAAGTGCTACACAAAATTTGATGCCTTTTTTTGCTAATCACAAGGAAGCTGTATCTATCATTTGTTCAGAATTTTTTATTTGGGCACTTTAATATGACAAATGATGATTAATGTTTTAATGTTAGCTAGATGCTTTGAGATGGAAGATAAACAAAGTGCAGAAACAATTTCCTAGGGTTGGTTTATTAGACAAATAAAACAATAATCAAGATACTAGATAAATAGAAAATTTTAAAAATCCGTATTTTCGAAAACCCACACTCATTTCCTAAGTGAAAAAACAAGTAATTTTTAAGGAAGTGTATGTTTTCTATCATGTCCTTCAAAGTTTAGACTTTATAGATCACTACCTCTCACCTCCATTCTAACACTGAAATAGGAAAACTGGCTTTCCTAGAGCTGAAACCATCAGTTCTAACACATTTTGTCAGTTTGAAACTGCTGTAGTTGCTGTCCTGGATAAACTAGAAGGAAGAAGACATCTGCAGAAAAGACAAGAGAAGTTTGAACATCTGTTTTACCACTTAAATATTAATTTTCAATTTTCAGTTAGCAGCTTCTCTTAATTCAGTAGCTGCACTGACACAGTAGCTTTGTGCTGTAGTCAAAAATGGTGACAATAGTATTAAGTAGTTTCTTTTTTCCCAGGAGATTAGATTGCTTCATTTATACAAAATAAGCCATTACAGATAAAAAACCAACAACAATAATAATGATAGTAATAATAATCTATTAATAATCATAATTACTGATTTATTATTTATTTGTTTTCTGTAATTTTCTGCTGCTGAATGTCAGACATTAGGGGCAAACAACCCAGTACCTCCAACATTAGTAATGGAATGTTTTAATTTAGCCAGGTATCAAAGTGCATAGCATTGTCTACCATCAGATCAAAAATTTAGCATTATGTGGTAATGAAATATTAACAAGTATGAGGCTGTTTGCTCATGGATTATATATGTATTCCAGAACTAAACATGGACTTAACAGTATCTACAAAAATTAAAAAAAAAAAAAGTGTGAAAGCTTTTTTTATGACAAAGAGAAATATTTCTGTATTAATAATTCCTTTCTGTACACTCCAGTTTGTGAACTACAAGCACGTATTTCCAGTAAGATATCCTTGAAGGACTACATGTCTCCGGGGGGCTGGTAATCACATTTTTGGAGCCTTTCACCTCTAGTTCACTGATTCAAATACAACCAACATGCAACAGTGATGGAAAATCATTGAGATTTGAAAGCTGGTTTGTGGCCTGTGTGAAATGAACTGGTTATTTCACTCCATTTCTTAGAGGATCTTGAAAAAGCACTCAGCACTTTTGAAAGCACCAGCACTGAGAATACTGAGGTCCTTTCAGAATCTGGCCAGGTCCTCACAGAGCCAGAGCTGGGTCTTGTTTCTTTGAGGATGGCAGAGGCAGAGGCCAACTAATAAAACCTCATTCCAGCCAAATTTCCTCAGGACATTGACCATTTGGAGGAAAGATGTCCTTAGCCAGCTGGAAGATCTTGGTGGGTAAACATTTTCTCCACGTCGTGTACCCAAACCAAGCCAGGCTGAAATGGCAGCTCAGTGTGGGGTCAGTGCTTGGCTCTGCTGCTTTCTGTGCTCCATAAAAGCTGGGTTAAACCAGAGCCTCATTTCTGTTTCTGCCAATCTGGTACTTGCCATTAGCATTGAATATACTTAATTTAGGAGCAAAAGCAGCAGAAAGGCACCACAGAAATTACTATGATTTTTGTGTGCGAAAGTGCATTAGTCTCTTGTTTTACAGAGAGGTACATACCTAGCTAGAGAAAGTTAATAAATTGTCCTTTGGCAAGGTCATACTTATCATATTCCAGAAAACCTCCCTGACAATACTTTTTAACTACTTATTTCAGTTCTGTTTCCCAGTGAAGGCTTTAAGTTGCCTCCTTTTTGTTTTGATTTCCTTTACCTTAAGGACTTTTCTTCACAAGATGGTGATCTCTTTTTAAGAAAATACACTAATAATTTTTTTCTGAACATTTAATATGTTGTATTAGGGGTTTCCTCAGAGGAAAGAAAGAAAAGTCTATCTTCATTACCCACTAAATATAAAGTGGTGAAATTAAAACATTTGGATGTCATGTCAGCTATATACATTGTCTTCTATGATGTCACATTTGATTTTCCTTTTTTATGCCTTTGACAGCATCATATTAAAAATTTGATTGCACAGTGACAGTACAGTCTTTGAATTATTCATCTTATGAGTGCATTCATACAGGAAGACTATTTTGTATTTCTTGCCATTTCTGAAAAACTGACATTTAAAAAAATGGAAAAGGAAAGGGTAAATTATTGCTAATAACAAATTAATAACTCAAGCTTGGCAAAGGTAACCTCATTTTAGTAGAACCTCATACAAATTAAAGACAGATTAAATATAACATGCAATGTATTTCAAAAGTCATTTGAAATACAATTCTCAGGGTGACATTTTGGCCCCAGTGTAGTCAATGGAAAGACTCCAACTCAGTTTTGGTGGGGCCAGGACTTCCTCCTAGAAAACCCATGCATTTCTATTCTGGTTTTAGTAACTATTTGTCAGAAATTCTACGGTACTTAAATTAGCTTTACCCATTCCTTTTTTTTTTTTTTAAATACACTCCAGCTATTAATGCTTTCTGAAGTCAATGGGGCTTTTCCATTCAATTCCCATAAGGGAGTCAGACCTTTAAAGCTGAAACCTCTTGGGAAATTTTTGAAATAGCTTTTCAAGGTTTATAGTGTGGATTTTCCTAAGATGACTGAGTTCTGCTAGCTTTCCTTTTTGTTCCATTTTACCTCTGTCTAATGTTAAATAAGTGCAATTGGTTTGTTTATTTGTATCAAGTAATTCAGCTGTAAGCCTTTTCAAAGTGACCAAATTTATCCTTCACTACAAGTTAAGTTTATTTTTAAATTACTAAGGATATTTTTAATCATTATTGCTGGAAACATCTGCTCTTCAGTTTGCTTTAATTCAGCTAGTCCTTTCCTATCAGCACCATAAAACAAATAATGGCATTTTAAGAAACATACTATTCTCATCACCTAAAATGAAATTTTAGTGATATCAGATATGAAAATATTATTCAAAGTCAAACCCTTTTTCCAATTCGCATGGCTACTATTTAACTAGTTGGTCCCAATAAAACTGCCCCTAGCTGTACATACTTTATTCTTTCTCACAAGAAATATTTCAGCTGAGCTGTCTGGGCAGGTAAGAACTATAGGCTTGAGTACATCTCAGAAGAGTAAAGTGTGGAATATTCCACATAAGGCATGAAATAAATCCTTCCAGATACAGCAGTGGGGAAAAATACAAATGATCGTTTCATGTCCTGGTTCCTCAAAAAGGGTTAGCAGAGATATCTTTGATTCTGCTCACAGCAGTGCCTGGGGAGGATTTCATACTGATTTAGCTGGGATCAGAGTCATGACCACAGTTACACTGAGAATCAGACTTGTGTTCCCTCAAAAACATCTGAGGTATATTTAAGAATTTAGTTTGTCATTAAAAATACTTATTTTGCTGGTCTTCATCTTTCTGTTCCAATTTGAAGCTGACAAGAGTACCTGGTTTATAAGTACCTGGTTTATAAGCAATGAGAATTAGTCACCAGTCACTAAGACTACATTATTTTAGTTCACCTATTTAACCTGAATCTAGTCTGTTTCAACACCTGAATCATCCTGGGACAGTACCTTTTTATTCTTAAACGACACTTACACACTAATGCTGCTTTTCTCCTGATAAAAAAAACTTATTTCAAAACGTACAACTCACAACAAGACATCAAAATTCAGTAACATTTCCGCCTGCAATATCAATATCAGTCTTCAAATACTCTGCCGAAAATAAAAATGCTGGAGCTTTCAGGACAAAATCCTTCTATTGTTACCATTTATTGCGCAACCTTTACTTTAGCAAACCCCAGTTAAAGACAACAAACATTACCTATACAAGTGCAGAGTAGAAACTGCAAAATCATACAGCCCTCTACAAATTTCATTTGTTATTAACATCCATCTTCATCAAGGGTTTCATAATCTAAACACAGTTTTCATAAAGCAATAGTGACTAAACTGAAATCAGAGTCAAATCATTTGCCTTACAACTATTTGTGGTTCGACTGACTATTACAGGTGACAAAAAAACTTATTTCCATACTAGCCTTTAAATCTTATTCTTTCAGCCTGCCACCAGCCATGGCAGTTAAGATGTGATGAAACCTTTCTGATGAGTGTCACACTGATTGCTCTCTGTATCACAAGTAGAAAACTCATAATCCCGTGAATTGTACAGAAAAGATAAATCTACAGAATTACAAGCTTTGACTTCCCAAAAATACTGTATATTGCTTGTATGTAGAACTATTTGAATCCCTTTCCCCAGTGTAATGCAGGACTCTGCAAGTGAGAAAGATCATGAAAAAGTGTAAGTGAAACATATGAAAAAACCAACAGTGCTCCACCAAGCAAAAACTCCAACAAAATTTAACAAAAAGCAGGAATTGTGTAAAAAAAAAAAATGTTTTCCCCTAGCATCCTTCAATCTTAAGTGTTATCACAGCAACAACTTCTGGAGAAGAGAATGAAGATTTAGTGTGAATCTTATATTCATACTTGTTGGCTATTTGGTGAAGAGGCAAAAGGTTGCGCTTTTTGTTTTTTTGTTTTTTTTTTTTTAGTCAGTTTCCAGATCTTTGACTGTATTGTAAGCCTGAGATGCTACATGAAAAAAAGGGGGAAGCACTGCTGCCATAACAACCCTTCGACAGGGAACTATTGGGATACAGATAGTTACTACACTACCTACAACCAACCCTGCACATCATGATACATAAAAACTAGAAAACGCTTTTCAGCCCGAGCATCCAAGCATTTGCACCCTCAGCTCCGGGCAGCAACAGCAAAGCAAGCATAGACTTCTTCGTCACACCACCCCAGAGCTTTATTTAATTCATTATTTTACTGGGGGAGGGTAGGGGTAGGAGCGTCAGGAAAGTCCATTTGGGCGCTGAGTCTTGCCCAAAGCCTTTCCTTGTCCCCCCACGGGATGTGCCGCTCTCCGCTGCATTCAACGGCCCCGGGCGAGGGACCGGGACCGCGGACCAGGACCCTTCCCCGCCTCCCGGGGAGCGACTCCGGGGAAGCAGCCAACTCTGCTGACCTGGGTCTACCCCACCTAAAAATGGTCCCTTGCAAAAGTTAAGGCGCTGCCCCCTCTCCCAGGCTACCCCGAGAGGACGGGGTGGATGGGGGCTGCGGACGAGGAAGGGGGACAGGGGCTGGGGAGCGGGTCTGTCGGGGTGCCTGTGCGAACGTCTGTGAGTGTCCGAGACCCTCGTGGGAACGGGCAGCGGTGCTCGGGAGGGTCAGAAGGGCGGGAGCCCCTTCCCCCGAAACCCCCGAGGAGCCACGGGGACATCTCTGCTACCCCGCAGACCTTCCTCCCCCTTGGGGAGGGCGCAAACCGGGGCCGGGACCCTTCGTTCCCCCGGGGGAGGGGGAAGGCGTGAGCGCGGTATCCTCCCCCCCCGCGACTCCTCTCAGCGCTCACCCCCGGGGCTGCTCCGGGCTAGGAANAAAAAAAAAAAAAAAAAAAAAAAAAAAAAAAAAAAAAAAAAAAAAAGGCGGTAAACAAGAGGAAAACATACCGAGTACGATAATCATAGAGTGTATGAGAAATAAACCCTACACTGAAGTACTTCTTCAATTCAGTCTTTCAAGACTGCTACCGAAAACTGAAGGACTTTCCAGATGTTTATTTGGGATCACGAGTCATGATTTTAACATTAAAAAGAAACGAAACAGCAGCTCAAAGTCCATTATGTAAACAGGAGACCTGTAAATCGAGTATGTCAAATAAACAAGCACACCAAAAGCTGGCTATCAACTCTTTATCCTTGCTCTGAACTCTCCCTGCATTACATAATGTTGATAAACTGCTGTGAGTACAATTGGGGAAAAGATACAGAGATGATGAGAACACAGCACTATTTATTAGAGTACACGAGTTGCCTTACCTGCCAAGTGGTTGTTTTAGAGGTTCATCTGTCCTTTTCTCATCAGCCCTCCCAAGTAAAGAATTTACTACGTGCTCACTGCAGACATATGATTCCCTGGTGTCAGTATCTCTGTCCCAGGCGTTTCTGAATGGCTTGTGGATTATTAACTTACTATGCTCTTCAGCTCTGCCTCCTACCAAGAGCCGTGCAGGTATCAACAGCTCCCACTTGTGAAGCCAGGGAAAAGAGAGATTGGGTAGATTTCCACACAGCTCCACATTTCAAACTGCTGGTTTGCTGTAAGGGCTACAGTCACTTAGAGAATTGGTCTGGTCTTCTAGTAGGTTTATTCCAAAAACAGGGACTTGACCCAAAGTTCACTAAAGACAATACAAATATTTCTGTAACCATGGTGGGAACTAATTCAAGCTGCTATGAGCTCACTGTTGGCATTAAGGTATTTCTGAGAGCCACTACTGTAATAAAACTAGTAACACCCTGGAAAAGGGAAAAATTTCTGAGATGTGCATCCTTTTCACAAAATTGCTGAGGGAAGATCAGGCATCTGATACATCTTCCCTTCACCTATTGGTAAAAATATGTACTAGAAAGCAGGTTACAGCTCCGTGCTGGAGGATATCCTCTGATCTCCATGGGCTCAACTGAGCCAGCAAATACAGTAGGAAAGGGGAGGGAAAGAGGGGACATTGCAAAAATATTAGGTCCAGTTATGGGCATCTGTAAAGCCAGTAGGAGCCGGACTCCGTGTTTCCCTTAGAGTCATTGCTGCTCGCAATGAAATTCTCAACAAATTAATCTTTCAGTGTTTTTCTCTTTTCTGGTCTCAGTCCTGGGATCAGATCTGAGCATCCCTTTAACCTGCAGTTTTTTGTTATTTCCCTTATATTCATTGTGTGTGTGCTGTCATCTTCCTCTCCACTCCTCTTCCCCTATTCCTCTTCTGCCTTCAAGCAAGGACTCTAAGCAAAGAGATGGAAGGGAAACTGGGCAGTGGGAAAGATTTAGACTCTGCATAGACAATTGTATCTTTGAGCAAGAATTTATCTAACATGAGTGGCATAGAAATTGGCTTCTATTTTTTGACATAGTTATTACAGGGGTCTAGTATATTTAATTAAGTTTTAACTATAGTCAATTTTTATTGTTCCTCTCATGTTCTGCAGCTGCTGCTGAATGGCTCCAGTAGGGAAAACTGAGCCCAGTGTAGTGGTAGCCTGGTAATTAGAGTGATTCCTAAGAAATGGGAGACCAAATATAAATATTTCTTTCTCTGAGATTCAAGATAGGAAATGAACCACTGAGGTCCTGTCTGTTTTCAGATGAACGACAGTAGCTCTCTCCAGCTTTGATTACAAATTTAGTCTGCATCAAAACAAGCACATCTATACCCACAGAATTTTTTTTTTCCACCAAAATGATTTTGTTGGAAATTTGTCAGTCCCTCAGCAAATTACAGGGCTCACTTCAGGTTCTTGCATGCTCTTTGTTTATACATACATGTACAAGGATTTGTGTTTATGTTCAAGGATTTATCAATATTTTCCGCTTTTCAATTATAGCAGCAGCATTTTATTAATGAAGAACAAAACCATTAGCCCTTACGTTTCAGAGTCACAGTGGTGAACTGGTTAATTCCTGGATATGAAGTTGAATCTCTTCCAGAAAACCTTTGTGTGAGAGTAGTAAGCTTTTTTTTTTTTCTCATTGAAGGGAAAATGTAAGCCTTGTCTTATTATACCATTGCTACATAAATTGTCTTTGCGTAAGCTCGCTGCTGAACTTGCCACTTAGACTGGAAACATACTTATATTGTTTTCTGAAAGTTCAAAAATATTCTCTGAGAGCAGTTTGATAAATTTTCATTCACATAATGGAATATGTGGATATGAATAGATGTTTCCAAAGAAAAAAATACAGATAGTTGTTGATTTTTTTAAAGCGGGATATTGCAAAGGTCAAAAGGAGCAGAACAAAATTACAGGACCCCAACCCCCAATTAAACAATCCCCTCTCCAAACAGCTTCCCAATCCCAAGAGTACATATCTATCAAAATCATATAAAAAGAAAAAAAAGATAAGGCTTTATTTTTTAACTAACATGTTCTGAGCACTTACTAAATAATACATCCACTACAGAAATGTGTGCTCTTCCATTGGTGGTGTTCCCATAAAATCAGTTCCACCAGTGTTTGCAGGGGCAGGGCTTCTCCTTTCATACCCATTCATTTTAGAGGGCCCAGAACCCATGCTCATGGGAGTCTCGAGTGCATTTTCCTGTTTGTAATTGATTGTTGGCTTGGGGGTTAACTGCATCATGTAAAAATCTATCATCCTTTGGCTTACTGTTCTTGACATTCATTAGTTATGGCTTGCCTTAAACTTGGCCCTGATTCTCCAGCTGGATTGACTAATGCCAGTACCTGCAGCTGTGCAATCAGCCTTAATGACCTTGATGAGTGCAGTGGCCCGTTGCAGTTTGTGGAGTTGGGGGATGAGGAGTAGGATCCCAGATCCGGACAGGAACTGTTTTCCAAACTAAGAGCTGAACCCAGGATGAGGCTTGGATATGATTACAGATAAAAAACTCCACCAAATATTGCTAATATTTGAACCTGAGGAAAATCCATATGCTCTCAGTATTTATTTACAGCAGGTTGAACACATTTAACTCTGATATCTGAGTGGTTTAAGTCTCCATTTTTGGGTACATTTATAGTATCTGCTAATATTTTTATTTTCGAGAAAATAAAATAAACCTTTCATTAAGGTATCTTCTATATAAAAATATTGCTAGTAGGCAACATTTCTTTGCTCCACAGGTTTTATCAAGGAAAGAAAGAGCATTAAGTGAGTTTGAGTAATCTATGTTAAAATGGGGTGGCTTCAGGGTCTTTTTGGTGTGTGTGCATAGTGCCATTTTTATTAAGGGTCTTTGCTAATTCAAATTATACAGGACAATCAAATTTAAAATTTTAAATTAAATGCCTTAGCACTATGGTTCATAGGACTGATCCTAGAAAAGTGTTTTGCTCTAACAGACTAAGTAAGAATTTCCCACATTGATCCAGACTGGCTTGGGGTCATGCTATCTATATAGAGATGTGGTTTGCTGCATCCAAGGCTGAATCTCCACTGAGCACAAAGGGTGGCAGTGAAAAGTACAGCTTCTCTAGTTAAGACTTCCTGTCATGAATTTCTTAACACATTTGATCAGTCATACCCAACAAAAAGAACTTTACAGGTGAGCTTATATAAGGTGGTGAAAAAAGAAATAAAGTAAGGGAGAAGAAATGAAATACAGCTGCCCCTTTTCCATTACAGGAACAATTTAGAAGAGGGTAGATATCATCAGAAACCAAACATATAGGCATGGGTATAACTTTCTTCCTATTTTAATCAAAGGTAAAAGAGACACATGATTGAACTAGGGAACTCCAATATACTTACAGATTCTCATAATATGCAGTAAATCTTTACAGTTCTATTCTCCAAGGAGATTCTTGAGTAAATAATAATGACTTTGGCCTCTTGTACAAATGAAGATGGATGTACTGAGAAAAATCTAATTATGGATTTCTTCTGCCTTGACTCCTATCTTGTGCACTGTTATTATATCGTTGATATTTCATATATATATTCCAGCAGTGGTGTATTAAAATAAAGCTTAAGGCAGGGAAAAGGAATATAAACACATCAACACATTTGTTTCTTTAATAATTCAATAGTAAATCTGGTGATTTTGGAAACAAAGCATGCACCAATTTCTTTGAACATTAGTTAGGGCTACAAAGTCAATACATCTACGTTGCAAGCCCTGGTCTGTTCTGTGTATCATCAAAAGAATTGCTCACTAAGGGCCATGTCTTCACAAGGAATGATTTAAAGTTATTTCTCCATCAATATCACCCAGTGTATCATAGCAGCAACTCTTTCCCAATAAGGATGCAGCTTATCTTGTGAAAGCCACATAGTGCATACCTTATCTGATTACCTTGGAGGTAAACAAGCTAAACAGCTAAATAAGTTAAACAGCTAAAAGCTCTGGGGTTCTTTTTGAGGTTTTTTTTTGTGTGGTTTTTTTGTTTGTTTGTTTTTTAAATGCAAGTGCACTTATAACAGGAGCTTCTGGAAGACATTTACATACCAGTGGCTCACAAAACTCTGCTAGTAGAAGTCTACCGTGTAGACTACCTTCATTTCGGATTGCTGCAGACAGCAGAATATTGGAAATGTTATTGAGTGCATTACTGGAAGAAAATATCTGAGGTCCCAGCTTGTCTGGAAATTTTTACTGTTAATAGTGAGGGGAATAGATGTATGCCCTTGCCATGCTACAGCCCAGTCTGGTTGGGGAGAGGCTACAGTTAGAAAAATGAACATGTTTCCTATTTGAAACAAATGTGGTGCTGTACATGAGATTGAACTAAAGCATTAAACTTTTTACAGTGACCTTGTAGGGACGTATTAAGCTTTTAAAGTATTTTCATTCCTGAGAGTTAACTGTCTGTTCTTTCTGAGTGTTTTTCTTCAGTGTCCATTACTACTGATAATGGTTAATTATAGATCTGTCTTTTTGTTTTGAGTTCTTCTCTAACATTTCTGGCTCCATTCATTTGTTGGGAAGGACCATAAGCTGTTTGGAGTCACAAACTGTCGTTTTGTTCTCACATTTTACAGTATGTAGGACAACAGAGTCATGGCCCACCAGTGTGATTCCAAATAACAACTCGAAATAATGATAATGTATTGGCTTCAGATCCTGTATTCACACAGGCTAGACAGCTGGGAGATGTGAAAAGCCTCAAACTCCTTTGATGTGAGAAAAATATGCAACAGAATGGGAAGCAGCCGTGAAAAGTTTGTGTATGCAGACAAGCCAAAGTTGGTAGCCCACAAAGGGATTTGAGAAGCTGCTTTTGTGCTGACTGCAGGAGATGTGGTGAAAAAAACCCACATGATGCTTTAGAAACTTACACCTCAAGTATGTATACAGTCAAAGTTTTTCACTCCTGTTAATGATAGGTTAACGTTCAAACCTTCTTTGAAAATTTGCAAAGCAAGTAGGAGGACATTTCAAACTGTTTATACTGGTTGAAGTTAAATACGTAAAATCATTCATATAGTTTATGAATCATTAAAGAAACAATAATCACAAAAACCCACTTGCATCTAACAGATTGAGACTTCTAAGAAAGTACATTTCGAAAGATTTCAGCTTTTTGGTGAGGGCAGAATAACAAGTTGAACAGTCTGTATAGTTTTGGCCACAAAGTTCCACCTGAGGAAAATCCATACAATAATGAATATATTTTGAGTACAGACAAAGTCCACGACTCCATCAGTGCATTGAGAACATGATCAGTCACACTGGATGTCAATATTCACAAAGTCCAGTTCAATTCACTCTCCTGAGGAAATACTTACCAGAAACCTAGCAGATGTTACTGAATTCCAAACAGGAGATAAATATTAAAATCAAACCTTAGTAATTTGTGTTATTGCTGTTCTGGCTGCAATGGTCTAGGGAATAAGAAGGTTAAGGTCTTGAGAGAACAGAAATCTCTCTTGCAAAACTATCTGACAGATTTGGAAAAGAAGCAGTATTCTCATCCCAGCTTATTAGCTCTTCTTTATCGGAATGGTATTGACTACATAGATATTGTGTCTGATAAATCTGAGACATGTGACTGCAACATGACTATTTGCAGCATGAATAACAAACAGCAAGGTTGGGTCTTGTCAGGTGCTCTCTAAATGCCAAACTGAATAACCTATTTCAAATCAGAGCCTGGATGCTAGGACCTGAATTTATATGAACTCTAAATCCCTCTCTGAATTTTTTTTTTCAGGGGAAAATCAATGTGAATTTTTGGAATGCATGAATTTCAATAGGTTAGCACAAGAAATTTCTCTTTCCCTTTTTTTAGTGGCTACCATCTCAATTGTGACCACTCTTTATTGGATGAAATGCCTTAGTTGAAGTGTCCAATATAAAGTGGCTTGTTCTACGTCCTGGTTTCCTACCTGGTTTTTAAGTTTCATTGAATTCTAAGGCCATACAAATTAGGAAGTAAACCCATGATTGATACAATCCCATCAAAACTAATGTCATACATTTATTTATATACTTATTTATGTTTAAAGCTGGGGAAAAAACCCAAAACAGTTTAAAAAATCTTTTCTTATAATCTATGTTACTCTTGACAAAGAATATAGTCTCTGGATCACCTGAAACATTCAATTAGTTTGAAATAATGAGATTAAAAGCAAATCCAAGAACATGGCAACAGAATTAAAACCAAGAAATGCCATTGCGTATCACTGAACACAAAAAATTTTCATAATATGATGTAGTTTATATTTTCTTTCTTCTTCTTTGTTCTGTTTATCACTTAATTTATGATAGACCAGAAGTTGAGGACAGTGTTTGCTATCTAGCACAAAAATTCATTGCTGCATTCCATCCTTTGGAAAACCCTTCAATGCCAAATTAAAGACTTAGTTATGATAAATTTGCCACTTGCTGTACTAATGATTAATTACCCTGCTTGCTAAAATTTGTTTCTTCTTCCTAATTTGTACTTTTCTGTTTCCAGCTGATCCAGACTCTGAATCTTGTTATGCTGTTGTCTGTCAGAGTGTTGTAATAATCATAAGTCTTCTCCTCTGGGTCTTTATACATCATGATCAAGTTGCCTTTTAAACTTCTCTTTGATACACTAAGTAGGCTGTGAATCAGACGAGCAGATTCATTGATGATTCTCTTGAGTTGATGAAGTCAACTGATAGTGATGTGACATTTGAAAGAATTTCTTAAGAATGTCTGTATTTATTAAGAATTCATTCAAAGTGTATTCACACATTCTTAAAAAACAAAACCAAAATCAAACCCCAAAAAAGTGTGAAGAGAAGCACAGATCCTCTCCTGCAAAATCTTCCTCAGACACCTGATTCTCCTAGCTGTAGCTTGAGCTGTGTTTTGTCTACATTATCCAAACACTGCACTGTGGGGTAAATCTGCACATGATCAGATGCTAACACATTTCAATACCTTTCTCATTCTTCTCTCTGACGGCTTCAAAGCCTTTACTTCAATGCACCTTCCTGACAGCCCAGAGACACGAGATAGTATTATTATCCTGTATAAACAAAAGGAACTGAGGCAGAGAGTGACTTAGAGAAATGCTGACAAAAATATCAACTCATTTAGGCTGCCAATTTTCAGATACTTGGAGACAGACTTTTTAAACTTTCAAAATGCAAGTAGAAAAATCAGTGCAAGGAGACCATTAGCCTGGGGAGATACTAACCCCTCCTCATGAGTGTTAGGCATCTAACTTCTCAAGATCTCTTGAAAATCCCTCAAAACATGATTTTTGCAATTTTTTTTTTAATGGTCTTCAGTAGCCTTATTTTCAGAATAGTTAGGGTTGCTATAGCACTTTGCGTATCAAGAACACAGCTCAAGTGCCATTCACTTGTGGATATGAATGCTCAGCACTTTTAAATCAGTCCCCATATATCTTGGCTTGATTATTTATAAAAATTCTTTCTTCTTACTTGTCTTTCACTCATTAAATCAGTTTTTCTCCAGGCAATGTATACCATCCCTTATTTTCCCCCTTCAATAGTCAGTTTATCTCAGTAGTCAGGTCCTTTGCCAGAAGAAGCGTGATTCTGATGGTTTCTTCCTCCTCAGCCAGGTGTAAATTTGGGGCTATTTTGGCTTTATAACAAAGCCTACACCTAGCTCTTTCTACATGGACTTGCAATTTCAAATTACTTCTGAATTTATTCTATAGGGCGCGTATGACATACGTCAGATACTTTTTCCGTGTTCTCTTGGTGACTCCTAAAATCAGTTTACTGAGCTCCAGGAGCTGCGTTCCTTTAATGTTCAGTAGCTGATAATGGACAAGTTGTGTACACCCCTGAAGCCTCTGCTTTTGAACCTCACCCTTCCACTGCCCCTGCTAGCATCCTGCACTTGCATTACACTACAAGTTTCTTGTTCTGGAGTCATAGACAATTCATTCTGCACCAGTTTACTAACTGTAACCAGGATCTATTACTTACAGGAAATATATCAACAGTACTACAGCAATTGATGCTGCAGCACAAAAATATACACAGCTAAGCAAGGCTGAAATAAATTAGGTGATGTCTCCCTGGTCATTAGGTAACTCCAGTTTCTACTAAGCAAGCTGGAATGTACCTTGTGACTGACAAAGGAAATACCAGACAAGGAGACCCTGAAAAGCTTAATCCTGAGTCCCTGCACTTATAGAAAAGCCTGTAGCCTCTTACTAGCCACAGTGATACTGCATTTACTTGTCTTCCAGGGAGACACTACTTACCTCACCTGGGAATCTAAAATTGGATGAAGTGAATCTAATCTTTGGGACCAAGCTACCACCAGGCTGCTACCAGTGGTGAGAAGCAAACTATATGTTCCTCTGCTATACTAACCATGGTAAAGATACAGCTCTAGAGCTCTTTGGGTTGTACCAGTCCTCAGATAAAATATAGCTTGAAATCCTAAAAGTAGAATGAGCTTTCCAACATTTCAATTACTAATTTCCCATGAATTTCCAAAACTCAGACTCCTGCTGGAGTAGTTGCAAGATGAAACTGATATCTCAGATTTATTTTATTTTATTTTTTTTTTTAGTTTTTTAACTTTAGTCTGAAGTCACTAGTTCCAACCCCCTCCCTGCATGGGCAGGGACACCATTGACCAGGTTGCTCAAAGCCCCATCTAGTTTTGCTTTTAATGCTTCCAGAGGCAGGGCATTCACAGTTCATTGGCCCAGGCTCTGCTATAAACTGGTAGATAAATGCAGGTTGGACCATGAGACTGAGATAAGGAAGGTCTTTGCTGCAACATGCAGTGGGGAGTGTAAGCCATGTCAGTACCTCTGCATGGTTCTGTTTGGCATGGTGTGGGCAGCCTCTGGCTCCACATTTGCATGTGGACCGTAGTAATAGTGTGTAACAGTAAAAGTGATGTCTGCCAGCACTGCAAAATGTTAGCAGAGGAAAAGAAAACAACAAGCTTTGTGGTGTTGCCTCTACCTTTCACTTCATGATTTGGTGGATCAGTGTTTCCAGGTGTAACCTTGTCCAGGCTGCATGTGCAATGGAATAGTTTTCTTTTTTATGTTCACCTCCAGGATGCTGGGGGTAGTCCAGTACTAGAAATCATCTCAATTTGGCTGAAGAATCCAGGAGGATGCTGATGGAGCATTTTGATAAAGCAGTTTTACTGCAGCCAAAGAAAGATGCCTGAAAACAATCTGAGTCTTGGAACTTCCAGTCAAACTATTAAGCAAGAGAGTAAAACCAAACTGCATAGATTCTAGGTTCAAGCTCACATCCTCCTTTTAAATCCACTTGCAGTTCCCTATCTATATCCAGAGGCAGAAAATGGTCTTTAATAGTAATTAAATGACTCTTGTTCTTTGCCATCAGTTGATTAGCATGGTGAATTGATGCAACCTGCGGGAAACCACTCAGCATGCACCACAAAGCACTCTGTAAAATGTCTCTGTATTTCATAACTTGTGAGCCTGCAAAACCCCTGAGGTCCACAGAATCCACTGAGCTGGGATAACTCTCCAGTTGATGACATTGACTATAAACCATCTTGTATTGTAGAAGCATACAACTCGCTTCTTTTAAGTACTAAACCGATTTTGCAGAAGGCACACAGGAATGTTCTTACTTTTTACACTTTCCACCTGAACAATAGAAAGCTATCTTTAAAGACTTGCAACTTTAAAATAATATTTTGGTATATGAGGTAGTAATAAAACATGATTTAAAGTAAGCAGTGATTATTAAGAAATAATATTTTAATTCCTTATGATTAGGTGGCAAAACTGAGAACAGATTTGGAAATCTAGGACAACAATTTAATGTGTATCCCTTAAATCATAGGAAGAGCTTGTTGCACACCTTTGGGATTTCTTTGGTTTTTTGGGGGGATTGTAAATAATATTTTTTTCCCTTCATTTAACATATTTTAACAAAAAATGTTCATGTCACAGATGAAACTTTAATGAATATAACCTAGGTGCCTCTCTGATGAAAGTGAAGGAATCCTTTCTGGAACATTTAAGAAATGCAAACTGGTGGCTTTGTCAAAGAAAGAAGACTGTTATCTACATTCATCTAACATTATCTGTTCTTTGTGAGCTCTCCTTTGGATCTTCTGCTCATTATACTCTGTTCTGTTACAAGTCACATCCCTTTACTCAACAGAAGGTCATCATCTTTCCACAGAACAATGATGCACTAAATGAAGGTTCACTTTACTCAGTACATTGCTCCACACTGAAACTACTCAGATGTGCTCCACTCTGCTTAAAAGCCAAACCATGAGGCATTTCTGATACGAAATATGGTCAGGCTTAAATTATTTCAAGCTTTTCTAAAGTTTGATGCCCTCTCCTTATAATTTGCTATATGATCTGATTGGATGTCCCTCAGCTCAGGATGTAGCCATGGAAATTTTTTCTGTGCTTATTTTGAAATTACCATAAATATACTCCTTGGCAACTTTTGAGCTACCATTACCAATTATGAGATATTAAAAGCCAAGGATGGTGATGGTGGGGGATGATATTTTTGCTGATCGGGGAAACTGGAGATTATTTTGAGACTCAAACATTTCTAATTTAGTTCCTAAACCATTCCACGGAGGAGGTAATCAGAAGATAAATGGCCCTATGCCTAATACAAATTATTTTTTCTTCTATATTTTATTATTTGTGCTGGACTGAAACCAGAGTGACAGAAGAGTCGCTTGATAGAAGTTTCCTTTTATCCTACCACAGACTACTGATCAGGGAGGTTGCAAAGGGATGTAATATGGTAGCTGAGAACTGATCCTTAAGCTTTAGTAAAAAGTGGTCACTAGGTTCTTGAATGCAATTTTTTTTTTTTTTAAGCTATTTCCAAGGCTTTAACACTTCATGTATACTCAGTCTATTGGAGCACATTCTAGGAAGGAGTCAAATGACCTCAGCAATTTTCCTGGACAGTTATTTTTGATCCTCTAGACATATAACCTCACATAACATCAGTTCAATACACCAAATTGTCTGAAACAGCCTAAGGACTGTCTCTTAATGACAAAGGCCTATCAACTGTATCTTCTAAGAGACAATGAAGCACAATATAAAAAGCACTCCTTTATTAGTTCAGATTCAGCTACTATATGGATTACATATATACATTCACAATGTAATTTGTGATCCATTTTATGGTTTTATTGATTATCTTAACATTTTTTTTGATCCATTTGATTATTTTAGCATTTTAATTTTCTTTATGTATTTCATGCCTAAATGCCTAAATTCAAGCTTAGTAGACACTCTTTTTTACTAGACCATGGCACTGAGTGCCACATCCAGTCTCTTTTTAAATATCTCCAGGGACAGAGAATCCACTACTTCCCTGGGCAGCCCATTCCAATGCCCGATCACCCTCTCCGTAAATAAATTCTTTCTAATATCCAACCTAAGCTTCCCCTGGCACAACTTAAGACCATTCCCTCTTGTTTTGTTGATAGTTGCCTGGGAAAAGAGACCAACCCCCCCCCTGGCTACACCCTCCTTTCAGGGAGTTGTAGAGAGTGATGAGGTCTCCTCTGAGCCTCCTCTTCTCCAGGCTGAACAGCCCCAGCTCCCTCAGCCTCTCCTCACAGGACTTGTGCTCAAGTCCCTTCACCAGCCTGGTTGCCCTCCTTTGGACCTGCTCCAGCACCTCAATTTCCTTCCTGAACTGAGGGGCCCAGAACTGGACACAGTACTTGAGGTGTGGCCTCACCAGCGCTGAGTACAGGGGCAGAATCACTACCTTGGACCTGCTGGCCACGCTGTTCCTGATACAGGCCAGGATGCCATTGGCCTTCTTGGCCACCTGGGCACACTGCTGGCTCATGTTCAGCTTCTTGTCAATCCAAACCCCCAGGTCCCACGCTGTCCCCAGCCTGGAACTCCCCATGGGTTTGTTGTGGCCAAAGTGCAGGACCCGGCACTTGGCCGTGTTGAACCTCATCCCATTGGAATCAGCCCAACTCTCCAGTCTGTCCAGGTCCCTCTGCAGAGCCCTCCTGCCTTCCAGGTGATCCACACTCCCCCCCAGCTTAGTGTCATCTGCAAATTTGCTGATGATGGACTCAATCCCCTCATCTAAATCATCAATAAAGATATTAAACAGAACTGGGCCCAACACTGATCCCTGGGGGACACCACTAGTGACCGGCCGCCAACTGGATCAGCACCGTTCAGCACCACTCTCTGGGCCCGGCCCTCCAGCCAGTTCCTAACCCAGCACAGGGTGCTCCTGTCCAAGCTGTGGGCTGACAGCTTTTTCAGGACAATTCTGTGGGAGACAGTGATGCTGTGGGAGACGGTGCATGGTCAGTGCAAAGTGAATTTGCTGCCTCTTGAGGGTTCAGAGATATCTCCTTTTGTGGGTTTATGCAATGTGGCTGGGGCACATGCTCTATGCTGCAACTAAGCTAAGGAAAAAGTACCTGTGTATCCCACTGTGTTTTAGGAACAAACCAGACGCAGTACTGTTCCCTGTGGACAACAATTACTTAATTAAGTGTTGGAGGGGCATTACTGACAGAGAAGTGGTTCTTTAGGTGACTCCTTTAAAGCAATATCAAAATTAAGTTTCTGAAGAGGCAGCTGTTTGATAGAAAACCCTGTTCTCATTTTGACTATCTTTTTTTCCCCCAAAACCCCTCTCTTTCATGCTCAGCATTTAAATCTTGAGATAAACACTGTGCCTGTATCATCTCTGTTCTGATGAGAGGCCAGAGTGCTGAAGGGACAAAGAGACACTGTGATAAAGACAGTTCCCAGACACATCCTTCCAGAGGACAAAAAAGAAAAGGTTCTGGAGTTTCATGCAGAGAAATGATTCATGGGTCTCATTACTGGAGATATAACATGCTCTCTCTCTCCAGTGGCCATTTTGAACATTGGCTGGCAGAACAAAAGGTATCCTGCTGTTAGTGCAACCAGCCATTCCTTCTGGGAATGTTTAGTGATGCTAGTAGTAAGCTGAGTCCCCCTCACTTGAGAACAAGTCATTCTGACTGCTTATATATACATATTTTCAAAATGAGATAGTGCACCTATGACCTCTGCTGATTCTTTGAGAACACACATGGGAAACTTAGAGTCTGGCCCATCAAATATAACTTGATGTTTTATTTCCACCTCACTGGCACCAATCCTGAAAACTTTACTTAAGAATTTAGTATAGTAGAACAACAAAGAGAGTGAACTAGAAAACTTTTCTGTTTCTATTCCCTGGCAGAAAAAGGAAACTTATATTGTAGAATGACATCAAAAAAGTTTTTTTTTTTTTTTTTTTTTTTTTTTTTTTTTTTTTTTTTTTTTTTTTTTTTGACAGAATTACAAGAATTACACTGGCCATACACACTGTCAGCTTGTACTGGCAGTACTCTGTCCTATGACTGGAAGCAGTGAAAAGTGACTTTTAGCAACTGAGATTCTGACCTGTCATGATTCCTTTTAGTCAGAATTCTGACTGTGGCAATTGACACGCTTACTATAAAATGACTGTATGCATATACATGTGTGTGTATGTGATGAGTAGAGAACTGAAAACCTTTTAAAGGATCAATTATTTCCAAAATAAACAGAATATGCTTTTAGCTCTTTTTCCGGCACAGGCATCCATCAAACAATAACACGGCATCTGTTGAATAGACACGCACACGCAATGCAAGCAGGCTTAATTTTTATTTGTTGCTCATAAAAGATGTTGCCGCAGTTTTATAAATTCAATTTTGTATAAACATTTAAGTGAATAAATGAAGAAAGTACAGTCACAATGACTAAATGCCAATAAAGGTTGTGATTAAATACAAAGCAACGTGGCAGGAATTTCAATAGGTTGAAACTGTAGTCAAGTCGACTCAAAGGGGTGTTAACAGTATGCTCCAGACTCCCTGCCGTCGTTTTGAAGCAACAAGGATGCCTGCTGCCCAAATGATTCCCAAAGCAAATAACTTAATAGACTGAATTTCTTCCTGAGGGAAATTCGGGTATTGATTATGACCGTAAACATGGAGTTCTGCTGCGTGGTTTATTTGAATGCTTTATTCATTATTGGTCTTTTAACAAGTTCGTAGGGGAAAAAGTTTGCTGTATTAATAAAGAAGATATCTAGAAGGGGCAGAAGTATTGCTTTACTAATACGTTGGGCATTGCACTGGTTTGGATTACACATTTACTGAGCACACAAATGGAGACTGGTCTTAATACTAAATTTATGTGAGAAATTACCACCTATATTGATGTTGAAGCACCATGTTCTTTAGGAATATATAACATGATTTTTTTAAGGTACCAAATATTTAACAATCTAAATGTTTTTTGCCATATTTTAATTTATTTTTCTATAATTATTTAATATTATTGAATTATTATTGAATAATTATTCAATATACATAATACTTCCTTAAAATTTTTTGACATATTAATTATCAGTTGATTTCAGTGCTTAATATATAATAAACCATTCACAACTGAATCCTAACTGACTGCAAGGATTCAGCAGGTGTCTCAACTCATGGAAAAAACAGGCTGGACCATTCAAGGCAGCAAGTAGCTAGGCCCTCTGAGCTCATACAGAAAAAGAAACATCGGGTCTCTTTGTTGTGTTAATAAACTCCTAAATCTTGTGTCCTATTTGGCAATTACATGCTACTTTGACTTTAAGATGCTGGTCTTCAGTCATTTTAATCAGCTGCTGCCAGATGCTCAAAGAGAAAAGTCTGATAAGAGTTGGCAAATACTCACTAAACTGCTTACATACTAAAAAGTGTACCTCAGCTAGCCAGTTCACAAGAGTAAACTGGGTGTGAGGCACCCCTATGGTTTAATTTACTACAGGTTTAAACATTTCCTCAGCAGATTCTTTCCATGTTCTCATGGCTTCTGCTGCATGGCTGGATGGTTAATTCTAATGTATTTCATTTTAAATGTCCTATGAACCCTTTCCCATCAAATGGGTCAATCACAGGACAACTCCTCTGTTCTTTGCAAGAATTATGGGGCGTTTCTCAAGAAGTAACGACAGCTGATTGATTTTCTCCATGTCCTCAGTTCATGGTAAATGTGTTTCTGTCAGAGCATAACTCAGGGGCTTTCCCATCACAGCCTTTGTAGGTAGTTAGAGTTTCAGTTGGCGCAGGTTTAAATCACTTTAAAAGCAGATTAGAGGCTATTATTTGTTGACAGGAACTGGAGTAGTACTAACTGGCAAAAGCCTCCATTAACTCCTTAGTGAAGGAATCACTAAATGCGGGCAGGACAGTAAACACCAGGGTGCATTTGCTAAATGTCACATTAAACTCACCTGAGAAGTGCAACTGAGAGAAAAAAAAAGGGGGGAGGGCATTAAAGCAGTTTTACCTCACACCTGTGACCTTAAAAAGAACTTCTAGTAAGTTTATAACCTAAAGACTACAAAGTGCTATCCTTTCTTCAAAACAGTTTACAGTTTGAAGAACTGTTCTTGTTACCAGGGAAGTCACAGCATTCCATATTTTTTTCAGCCACCAAATCCTAGGAATCCTTGCAAACACAAATAAAATAATTTTACTTAAAACCCATATCTCTAATAACTGAAGTGTTAATGATATTATATTCAAACGTCTGCAGAATTTGCAGATGTACAACCTATATCTCCTTTCCGTATGACAGCATAAAAAAATTAATGTTCCTGTATAATTGCTAAAATTAATGTATTTTAAAGCCTTAACTGAGGATAAAGACAAAGCTTCTTGATGTTAATAGAATAAGTGTTAATGGAGCTTTAGTTTCATCTTGCTGTTATTTTCACTGCTTATCTGGATCTGCCAGATAAGAGGATCTGCCCATATCTCTTTGTTGGACTTCTGTACAAGGTTCTTTGGACGTAAAATCTGTCTATGTAGATTTGACACAAAAGAAGAAAATAAGTATAAACCCAAATCCTAACACTTGTGCCAAACAGAATTGTCAAGGGAGGTTCTTCAGTAGTACATACAGGACTTCACAACTCCAGAAACTTATTCTGCATGGTTATAAGAAGGGATAATGTGAGTAAATCCTGTATATGGGATCAAAAAAGACCTAGACATGTGCTGAACAAACTGGAGGTACAACCTTGTATATAGTAATTACTTCCCTGAAATCTGCATTTAAAGTTCACAGAGTCATAGAATCATTCAATATTTTCAGTTGGAAGGGACCTTAAAGACCTTCTAGTTCCAACGCCTGTTCCATGGACAGGGACACCTCCCACTAGACCAGCTGGCTTAAATCTTCCATCCAATTTGGTCTTGATTACTTCCAGTGAGGGGGCATCCACAGCTGCTCTGGACAGCCTGTCCCATTGTCTCATCACCTTCATCACACTAAAGAATTTTTTCTTCATGTCTAACCCAAATTTACCCTCTTCCAGTTTAACATCATTGCCCTTCATCCTATCACTACACACCTTTGTAAAAAGTCCCTCCTCAGCTTTTCTGTAGGTCCCTTCAGGGACTGGAAGGCCACTATAAGGCCTCCCCGGCTCCCTCAGCCTGTCCTCACAGGAGAGGGGCTCCAGCCCTCTGTCATCTTTGTGGCCCTCCTCTGGACTCACTTCAAGATCTCCATGTCATTCGTGAGTTGGGGGCTCCAGAACTGGACACAGTACTCCAGATGGGGTCAAAGTTGTGGCATTTATTTTTAATGTTTCTGGAAGCTGACAATCTCTGCATGTCACTAGATTCTGTTTTGAAATAAGACACTGCTAAATCAACAATGAAAGTGAGAGGAAAAAATCCCATTAGTCTTGGAGCAAACACTGCTATAAAAATCCTATAAAAACTCCTAAACAGAGTTCAGAGACATCTCATTGCCATTAAAAGCCACCAGGATAAGAAATTAAAAAGGTCATGTATTTGGCAATTTCCCCTAGTCCTTTTTATCAAAATACCAGGATTATTAATCCTCACACTTGAATTCCACACAAAAAGTATAGCAACAAGAACACATAGTGAAAGCAGAAAAGGACTGAGGTTTTGCAAGGCCTCAGAAATGAAAGTGAAAAATGTGACAATGAAGAAAAAAACTTCACAAAGGCAATTAATGATTCAGCACAGAAAAATAGGTGAGGAATGCAAGTAGACCCGGCAGTCTGTGTAAAACTGTTACAGGGTAAAAAGAGAGTCACTCTACAATCAGTGAAATGCTTAAGCAATACTGGGGTAGTGGAAACTGTGAAAAGAAATCACCTTTATTCTTCTATCTTGAGCTATGAGGGGAGATGAGGTAGTAACTATATAGTATATTAGGCTATTCACAGAGGAGAAATCACCCTGCCTATTTCCACTACGTGTTTATTCCAAATTCTAATGTGAATTGTTACAAGTAGGAGTAAAAGACCAGAAAACTGATTTGACACAGCTCAATTAGTTTATTGATCAGAGCTATGAGACCACAGCCAATCAAAACCATAACATATGTATTACCAACCTCTGCTGAGGTGTTCCAGTGGCTTGGGTGAACCAAGGTATATTTTTCTTTCACTGAGTAATATTCACATCTTTCTTTTTACAAGGAAAATTTGCAGAAAAAAACCCAACAAAACATATTTTTGATACTTATAAAAGTATGAGTCTGTTGCCTGAAAATGTTTTACACAATTTAAAGATACGTTGGTATTTGATAATTTGTACTTTTTTTGTCATTTTTAGCACATTTTGACTGCAAATTTTTGTGCTGGAGCTTGGGCACTGATAAGTGTATCATCAAAAATTTCCAACAACAGCAGAAAGGTCTCGATCAATCAATAATTTAAAACAGCTTAGCTAGCCAAAGATGCTAAAGGTGCAGCTTAGGCATTGTCCTGCAGGACAGGTGGGTACCATAGATGCCATTTCTGTAATTTTTGCATTTGTCCCTTTTTGTAATGGATTAATTCCCCCTTCAGCAGTATTGACAAGGTTATAAACCTGTTATGATTAAAGTTTCTCAGTGATTTCTGGGCTGGGACTCTTTCTGGTTGCTGAAAATATGCATGAACCTTAAGCAGATGTGTTCACGTTATAGATGGGAAATTTAGAGTAGTTTCAGATGAAATTGCCTGGAAAATTTCAAAGGACATAACTAATGTTATTTTTTACATTTTAAAAGCCATCTTAGAGGTATCTTATTATGTGAGGCCTGTTCTATGGAGAAAGGACTTGACATTTGGCAGGGTAATTATTGAGGCAATATGGGGTAGTTTTTTGCTGATTTTATGAAAAAATCTCAAAATCTGAATAAGTTAGAATTTGAAATATTATGAACTTAATTATAAGTGACTTGGTGATTTTTTCTGTATTCTGAAGTTGCTGTTGCTTCAATCTACTCCTTAGTTGTCTCCTGAGCTATAACCCTGTCCCTGCTATCCATAACATCCAGGCATGGTCCAGCCTGGGGACCTAGATATTTAGGAGAATCTTCCTATTTAGGAAAATATTCCTATGTATGTTGGTGATCTTATTTTTTTTTCAACATCACTGTGTGTCCAGTCTCTGCAACTAAGTTCCTGTGTTAGGAGTGGCTTTGAGTAATGAGGAAAAAAAATAGAAAAGAGGTTTAACTGAATGGATGTAGGGGTGGTGGGAAGGGATGGAAGAGATTAATAGAAAGGGAAAGGATGAGATCAGTGAAGGAGCAAGAAAAGAAGAGGCAGAAGAAACAGGGGAGGGGAATAAGGATAAGCTAAAGAGAATACGAGCTGAGAATAGGTCAAAACCACTCTCCTTCAGATGCTGAGCAGTTCTTTGATCACACCACCTTTGACACATAACAAATTGCTGTCACACTACCAACTGCATGTTTCTGTCCCTCTCTGCCTGGTGACCCATACAGAAGAGAACAATCTTCTGAATTGACAGACTAATCTTTTATTTTAATTATTAGAGTGATCTGTGCTGTATATATGAATCCCTTCTTGATCCTATGATGAACAGGCTCATGAGACAGGGTGCTCCAGGAGAATGATTTGAATAAACAGGCTTCCCCAGGAAACCTAATTTCTGTCATTTGCTAGCTTTTGAGAAACTCTGATTTGCAATTTTAGTACTTTTAGCTGAGAATTTTGGTCAGAATGTATGTATATCTGTCCAACTACCTACATTCTCTTTGAAGCTAGCTGTAGCATTTTTTTCAAAACAGCTGAAGTTTAGACTCTTTTTAGACTGTCAATTAGACTAAATCTGTGTGCTCTTTACAATTCCTCCCCTACCCCAGTAAAGTACCTTGAAAAAAGTTGTTTTTCACTGACTTGTTTTGTGGTTGAATGTTCTTTGCAGTATACCTGGTTACTTTTTACAGCATTCAGTTCTAATAAGCATCACCTCCCAAATTCATCATTTCTCTGCTGGGCTGCTTTCTGCTTGTTGTGTGAACGCAAAAAAGCAGCAACCCCCCTGTACCAGTTACATACACATTTTGAGGGAATCTCACACTGAAAAGAGAAAATTGTGTTTAATTTTGGCCTCAGGAAAAGTGATTGTAAAAACTGGAATGTAACCAAGTCCCAATTAGAAGAGGAACTGGCTAAATTTCTTCCATTAAAAAATCAATAAAGAAGCATCACATGTAAATTCATTATTAATTAATTAATACATAGAGTACAGAAAAGTAATTTGTAAATTACTTAAAAAATTTAAACAATTTCATTATGGTACAACCATACAGATAAATTTTAAAATGCTTTAAAATTTAAACAAACGCATAGGAAAAAATGCAGGTTTCTTCAAAACAGCCTCTGTCAGCTAACAGGCTTTTTCAGTATCCAATATAATGTCAAGAGTGCAGTAGACAAATGTGGAAGGTAAAGTGATTTAGAAAACATAATAACCAAGTTCACATCTTTTCTGTATTATTAAAGAGAGGGTTATTATTTGCAGTGACATAGTAATAGACAAGGAATAAAGAATGGCAAAGTATCAGGAATGCTAGGGACAGGGGATGTCATTCAATTATCTGTCTAAAACCTATGGGATTGTCTTTTTCCTATTTTGTTGTTGATGTCTGGTCCCTCCAGCTGTTCCTTTACAACTTTGCCTCACTGTAGCACTTTTAGATATTTTTCTGCATGCCTCTCCTAGGGATCAGGAGTCTCAGAACAATCATAATCCCTGGCATAATGCAGGAGTTTCAGAATGAGGACAGAATCATAGCATACAAATCAGGATGTCTCTTAAGCCCATACAGCATCCATCTAGCATGCTGTGCTTTCACAGGACTGCACCATGGATCTCACACTAGCCATATTAAAGAGGCTTTGTCAGCAGTCATGTTAGAAATATTTTGCCTATGATTTTGAAAATGTAAAAAGGTAGATATTAACCTGAATTGCAAATTTCTTCAAGAAAAGTAGATTAAATGGACTAAATAAGAAAAAAAATCCTCAAGTTCTCAACAGTTTTAGGTAGCAAAACCTGAGGTATGACTTCTGAAACAACAGTGGTAGCGCCAAGTTTTTATAATATTGCACAATTTCCTTCCCCAGTGTTCGTGAAAAATTCTCCTTTTTAACCAGTGCTGAGTGGCAGCATTTTGTGATACTTGAGTTTTTTTCTGTTGGCTCCTATTTCATTCTGTCATTCCTTGACATCTTGGATAGGGTTGGATGCTGGGGTCATTTGAGTACATTAACTTTACTGCCACCTGCTGGGAAGCAGTCCTTTATATTGCTCTGGTTTTGTTGACTGACAGTTGATTACAAGTATTTAATACAGTTCTATCCTGCTCTTGCTCAGACAATTTTGCCTGTTTGGACAGAAAGCCTACTGGTCTCCACATTTTTTCATATCTACTCTTTATGCTCCACAAAATCCTCTCTGTCATCAGATACTAATGCCATACATTCAGATACTAATGCCATGGGGGTTTGGTTTTTGTCCTCACTGATTTACTCAGTCTAACAGTTTTATATTCAGGCACTTCTTTATACATTTTTATTACTTTCTTTGATACATGCCATTCTTACAGGATGCTTTTGCTGAACCACAATAATCCATTAGGTATATTTTCTCTGCTTCGACTGTGTGGAAAACCTAATGTATAATTTCCTTTTCATGATTCACTTGGTTTTCTGATTTCCCCTAAATTTCTTTTCTCTACTCTCTTTTTTTAAATTTTTTTTAATTGTTGTTTTTCTGCAGGCCACCATTCTCATAATATCGATATAGGAAGTAGGCTTTTGGCATCTTTTGCAAAGCAAAGCATTGAACTAGCGATGAGAAGGATACATGTCTTTCCTTATAGTCCCTGAATGCTACAATATAATTAACTAGTATGATATACTACACTATAAGGAGAATTTTTTTTGTGCAGATGGCATCCTGTGGAAGCACTGACTTAACATTACAGTGGAAACAAATAGACTGCATTGTCAAAGTGCAACAGGAAAGTTGACAAATTGCAACAGGATCCTCCAGGAACCTGGAAAAAACTGCAGCAGTTCATCATGTTGTTCCAAGAGTCTGAAGTCACCTCCCAATTTTTCACAGAGTAGTTTCCAAAAGTACTGTCCTGTACCTCCAGCCCAAGTCATTGCATCTCAGCTGCCATGGGAAGCTCTGACAGCATGGCACAGGGAGCCCTGAGGACTGGGCAATTGGTCACAAAATCAGCTGCCTCAGGGACTGGACTTGCATGACTGTGTCAGCAATACTGAAGACTCGGGGCCACTGAGCCCAGGCAGAACACATTCTAGCCTGGCTGTATTGCTTTTAGTCCCCGCTTTTCCCCAAAACAGGGCTTAAGGGAGAGCATGATCAGAAGCAGTGAAACAGAACAACAAAGGGAGGATTTTCCAGTTGAATACATGCCCCAGCGAGTGTTGCAGCACTGTAACAGCAGACATCTGCTGAGGATCTGCCCTCAGCTAGATTGTTTTTCATCCTCAGTGACAGTGAGATTCCTCATATCTTTAAATGGAAGCAATTAAATCTCAGGTGTGATCGGTAAAAACAACATTTTACAAGCATGCCATTGTCATACCACCCTGATGTTCTCTTACTTATTTTAGTACATCATTCTTCCTAAGAAAAGACTATTCATTTTACTGTTGATCACATCTGAACTCAGATATTCAAAGCGGAGTGGCTATACTCAAAGAGGTTCTTAGTTCTGTACCATAGCAAGATTTATGACATTTATGAAAATAAGAAGAGACTTTTTTCTATGGTTTCCTTAACTGTTTATTCCCATTATGCAGGGAAATCTGAATATAATCACATATGTCCATCAACCACTGAACCTCAGACTTTCAAGCAAACATTACTTAACCAGAAGGAATCATGGTGTTTTTACACTTGGAATACTAATTGAAATATTTATAGTGTTTATGGATTCACACATGAGAATATTTTCAAATTATGTAAGGCATTTCAGAATCTGAAGAACATTTTGTAACACGCTATTAAAAACAGAGGTCTAATATTTCCTTCTTGCTCACAGTTTTGGGGACAGCAAGCACAATCTTTCTTACATTCCTCCAGGTGACTAGTCTATAAACTGAATGAATCAAGTGACACGGTAATTTATACTGGTAGACTGGCCTAAAGAAAAAAGATTGAAAATAGGTACTTCCTTCAAATATTATCAATCTGAAATGTACTCTTTTGGAAAGCCACTTCCACAATTCCTGAGTCTCTATAAATTTCTAAAATTTAGCATTCTCTTATTCCCATTGTACAAAAAATCAAGCTGTTACAAGATTACACAGCCTTCTAGCGTGAGTGCTAATAAGGATGGGAATATTTCATACTAAAGGGCAATCTTGTGCCTCAGGCACCTGGCGCCAATTACATTGTACAATCACAGCTTACTGTGATTTAAACAGGAATCAAAGTCACTGAACATTTTATGGGATCAGGCTCTTTGCTGATAATTTGTTCAGTCTACAAGTGCTGCATGGCATTTTCTCCTCCACTGGATCCTAAGAGTCTGAGTCTTCTGTTTATTGCAGAAGAGTTCAGAGCATTTTCCAGGCTGGATCCTGTGTTCACTGATGATTGATCTGAAGAAATATCCTGAGCTGAAATGTCATACAGGATGATCTTCTCCTCCACTGGATCTTCAGAGTCTGAATTTGGGAGACCTGAGTTGGCTTTAAATTCAGTGAAAAAGGTTTCAAGAAATGCAAATGGGATCATTTGCCCTGGCTGTTCAGAAAGAGAAAGTACAAAAGGTTTCACTTGAATACCAACAATATCAGCTCTTGCCTAAACTTTGTATTTATTGAGAAAATTAACTTTCAATAATGAAAACAGGAATAACTGAATGAAAACAGAATAACTGAAATTCTCCTTGAATGCAAGAGGAACCAGTTAACTGCTTTTCATCTATCAACTTCTAATGGAATTTGGACAAGATGGTACATTTTTTGCTATTAGAAATTATGCTTGCCTGATAAGATGCAATACATTTTGTGAAAAGCTGCAACCACTGCTTATGATGCCCTCATCATTTTCTTCCTGTTATACAGTCAAGTTGTTGTGCATGTTCTCTATACATCAAAGAACACCCTTTGACTATAGGTTTTGCAGATTCTCAGGTACCCTAATGCGTGACTGGGAGCTCTAGAGCTGCCACAGGCCACATAAGAATAAAAAGTTTTTAAATGTTTTAAATAAATAGCTGTGGCACTGTATGCTGGACATTAGTAATGATATTTGCTGAATGTTAGTCACATTTCCCCATCTGCTTGCCATTTGCTATAAAAATTGATCCAATGTAGCACTACAAACCTCAGTGGGCTACTGAAGATCAAGTCCAGTCGTGAACTGTGATCCTCATCACGTTCTGCATTAATCCCTTGGATATGCTTTGTATTCATCGCATGCAGTCTCCATATTTCTACTATGTGCTTGGAAATATTAGTTAGGTTTGTGACAGAGTGGGTAGCTGTGGCTTCAGGCTGCTTTCCTTTTTTAAGTTGTAAGCCCTTTTTTATTTTGAATGAAGGAAACAACAAGTGCAAGTGTATGCTTGCACATACTGGGGCTTAGACATTCTGTCTTCATCTTTTTTCCTTACTCATAAAATCTACATTTTTGCTGACCTAGAAGATCTTAAAAGAAATTAAAAAAAAAAAAAAAAGTTTTGCCCCAGGCAAAACAATTGACCCAAACAATTCAATTGCATTTTGACTTGACCACTAAAACAAGAATCCTGAGATTTTCCCAAGTCAGACCAAACACTTGGCATCCCCAAGAATAAAAACTGGGCATACTACAGCTTGTGCTACAGCTTGTCTAGTTGTGGATACCGGGCTTGGAGCTGGAGTGCACAGTCTGAAGCCATTTGAGCAGCTCCTTTTGGCAGCTTTCTACCTCTAACCAAGTCTAAGTAATCACACTGTCTTATGTAGCATCACATCTCCAGGCCTCATCTGCATGCCCAGAGGAATTAGTGTGAAACAGATGATAGGATTACTCTTCCCTGCTCCAGTTTTCCTTAAAAATCTATGCCTCCCTTCCAGCAGCACAACTAAATAGGAATATCTGCCTTTTAACTTTTGCAATTTGCAGCTTCTGATTTCAGTGTGAACATCATTTAACAGGCATGTGGAATAACAAGGTAGCCTGCACACTTCAGCAGTAGCAACAACAACAGCAAGGAACCCTGTGCAGCTGTGCCTGCATCTTTCCAGGACCAGGGCCACACAAAGCCCTGGTGTGACTCAGAGCCCTAATTAAAACACTGCTATTAGCAGCAGTTTGAAATCGAGTTGCTATGACTTAAAAATGCTGACTGTTGAAAGGATGTGATTACAGCTTTGCTAATGAGAGGGGGTGAGGCCAATCAGTTCCTGGACTCTCTTGAAAGCAAGAGTGGGAGGGACCCAGTGTTGCATTGAGCTGATCCAGTGATGGGGCCAAAAAGAAGATCTTATGTTCACTCCTTGGGCTTATCCTATTTACAAGTAAAAAAAGAGCTCCAAGTTGGTGAAGCAGGTTGGTTTGTTGTTTGGGGTTTTTTTCTTTTCTTTCTGACTGGCAAAAATGCTCTCATTTTACAATGTTTTACAGTTAGCCTAATTCTACTTATGACTGTTCTTTTATAAATAAATTGGTGTTTAACAGAGCTTAAAAATGTTTTCAGTCTCACTGAGCACACTAAAGGCCCTGTTTTGGGTGACAGCTACAAAATAAGCAGTTGTGGTGTATAATAATAATTACTCCAATTTACTCCTACCAACCTATCAGCCTATTTGAACATATCTACGCGCTGTTTGGTCAAGTCACATTTGACTGAGGTCATGAACTCTTTCATCCATAGTGGCTGTTCTTCTGCATTGCCTGACCAGAAGAACAAAAGGCACTAGAAATCCTGCCTCAAGGCAGAAAGAGCAGCTGATCATCACCTCTGTTTGAATTCTTGGTGAATTTAAAACTTTTTTATGTGTTCAGGCTGGTAAGTTTTCAGGAAAGTTCACACTGCCAAACCTTCTTGCAAATACTTAACACTTCGTTGCATATTCATGAAACACTAAATATATTTTAGGTCCTGATGCTTCATTAACAAAACAAGAAAACAGGCTGCATAATTCACTGAATATTTAAAATATACCCATCTAAATATTTTACATCAAGATTGGGTTTTTTTTCTTACTCATTATTTTAAAAATAATCTCTTCTCATGTTTGCATACAATTGTATTTTTTCACTATTTTGCATATTTTAACTGGTTTTGAACTTTTCAGTGAAATGTTCTTTCTGGGGAGAAACAACTTAAAAATCAACAGTTAAAAATATCTTGAGAACTCTGTGCTTAGATGCCCTCATTACCATTATCAAAGCTCATGCTTTTCCCCAGCATTAATAGTCATCTGAAAATCTGACTTTCCTTTCCATTTCTTGAAAAGAGAGGTTTCAATTTGAAACAGTGTCAAACTGACCTTTTTCCCCTTCTTACTGAAAGTTCCAGGACCTTAGAGTATTTGGGTCCTCTGTCTGTTAATATGGGAACTGCTGTCCTTCTCTGTGGATAACAGGGTCCTCTTTCTGAGCCCTTACTCATGCTGAAATCAATGCACTGCCTCTTTAAGCATGACCAAACATACCAGTTCTTACCAAAGAAAATGAAGACCTTTGTTACAGAATGATTTAGCTGTAGCTATTTATGGATTCCTCTCTTCTTGATCGTATCAAGACAATAAAGACGTGACAGGGTACAACATGTCAAGTTGTACCTCAGGGATGTCCTACAAGCCCATCGCTCCTGCCCCCATTACCCCCGGAGCTGCAAGTGCCAGCCCTGCCCCTTAAAAGAAAAAAAAAATCAAGGGTTGGACTTGATGATCTCTGAGGTCCCTTCCAACCCGGCTAATTCTATGATTCTATAAGTCTTCAGCACTAGTCACTGGTGATACAAAAATCTGCAGATTATTTTCCAGACTAATAAAGGTTTCTGTGAGTAGCTCATAGCTGTTGTGTGGGCTATACAGTATTTATTTGATGATAGATCTCTGTCTGTATATTCAAAAATTTGTTCCCAGATTCTTTCAGTGCCAAAGGACTTAAATGGCCACGGCACAATATTAGGATAAGACCATGTTCAACAAGGTTACTTCAACACTTTGCATTAAGGACAAAATTTTTCCATCTGAAAGATACAACTTAGTGGTTAGTCTAAGACTTTGGGCTGAACTCCTCAGGAACTACTGGCAATCACTGATGCCATCATCTTTTCACCTAAATGGAAAAATTAAGATGAGTTACAAAAATATGCAACAACACATACTATACAATAATGGGGAAATAAAGGGAAATGCCATTGAAGCCTGACACAGCTCTGGACTTCTCCTCCTGGGAAAAGAAAAGACTCAGAATGAACAAACAACACATGACAGATGTATAGTACTCTGAGTGTGTTAGTAATCACAAGATGACTATGAGTCACTAATGTAATGTGGTAATGAAAAAAACCACAAACCTAAAAGTCAAAATATGCAGCAGGTCAGGTATTTCCAGGACAGACAAGTAAGACATCAATAGAGACAAAAGCAGGACTCCTTCAAACAAAGTATACACAGTTCTGGTCCCCATGTTTAACAAATATTATTTTAAACTACAGCAGATGCAGCAATGGGGGGGCATAATCAGGAAAGTAAATTTATCTTTTGCAAGAAGGAAAATTATAAAAAACTGAATTATTTAGGTGAGCAAAATGCTACTAGGTATGATTGCTCTCTACCAGTACATAAGAAGGCCAGCCACCAACTTGAGGAAGGGAGAAAGCATTTGAGGCTATGCTAGCACAAGACAAATGTGTCAAAAATGGTCAATCAATCAATTTGAGGCCAAATTTAGGATCAAATTTCTAAGCTTCAGACCAGCAAGTTTCTGAAATGTCCTTTTTATGATAGAAAAATGGGAAGCAAGAAGCATAATCAGCTTTAACAGGGATACATTTAAGAAAGGGATTACCTGACAAAATGATTACTGGACTTGGGGACCTCAGCTTATCTAGTTCCATGCCCCTATTTTGTAGTCATATTGCTTGACAAATTAAAACAGGGTCTCATATATCAAAAAGAAGAGTATAGTATAAGGCAACAGAATAGGCAAGGACAGACTATCAATAGGTGTTCTTTAGCATTCTTACTGGGTTTATTGTTTACTTTTTTCCCCTTTTGTTATTGATCAGTCAATACATTTTCAAAAATGTCTATTTTAGGGCATTATGAGCACCAAATACATTCTTTTTTGTTTTTACCACTGCATGAATTGGTTTGGTATAAAACACACCCTCTCCTAATAACCCGTCTATCTCATACCCTTAGACTCTTACTGCTATAAAAGCACTACTACTCAATAACTCAAGAGCATAATTCACTTTCAGGAGAACCAGGTGTTTAGGCTATGCCTGTGCTTGTGAGGCTTGCTGTGTAGCTCATAAGATATCTGTGGGTGGCCAGCACCCACAATACTTTAAAAAAGCAAATGGTGTCTGGACTCTGCTTACTACAAATTATGACTAAGGGCTGTTTATGACTATTATAGTTGGTATGCATTAAAACTCTGACAGGGGTTATTTTAATAATGGAGCAGTACAGAGGACTAATTTCTAATGCCCTGAAACATTGTCTTGCACTTCTGAACTTTCAGAAAGTTATGCTTCTAAGCTGCTGATACGATGTCTGCAGGCAGATACTTATTACATGCCTTATCCTCTAAACAGATCCATTTTTTGCATCTCACATAAAATACAGGAAATCTTTATAGCCATATAGTCATATAGATAGTACATGAAAATTACCATCTTCACAATATGCTTTGTAGAATTCCAAAAATGAGTAAGAGGGTTGTCCACAGAAAAATTAGAACACTAACAAGGATAAATTTGGTGTCAGCAAAAACATACACCATACATTCCTCTAGCAAAACAAGAGTTCTGGAAAGTCAGTGGCTGTTATTATGGAAAAGAGGGTGTTGAAAAACACAGCTGGAATACAAATGCTCAATATGGAATGCTTTACAAGAGGCTTATCTGTAAGGCAGGAATTCTCACATTCACAAGTTACGTACAGTTTGATTAGGTTGTTTCAAATGAACGTAACTAAACAAATCCCAATTCAAAATCTTGATCAAATTAGCTCTCGATTTTAATGAGAGACACTAAGGTCTTTTCTGACCTTATCTGAGTGAAACTCCTATTCCTTCAGCAAAAAACAAAGGCTGATAACGCTTCACTCTTTCTGTTTCTTCTGATGAAGACATCATTTTCTTAACAGAAACTCAAGTAAGTCTTCTGAATGAGGATGAAACCTACCCTTTCACCTCACCCCCGTATTTTAGCATCCGTGTCACTGATCTTTGCATGAAAAATAAATATGCCATGTACACACCCTGAAGAGTGAAGGTTCTAGGCTAGCCCAGTCCAATCCTATCCACATCTTCATCATTATTAGAATTTCCTCTGATTGATGGATCTGATTGTCACATTTATTGTAAACAGTTATTTTAGGATTTTATTTTTAGGTGTTTTAGGCAAGTAATTGCACGTGAAACATGCAAGGATAGTCACATGTCTAATTTTCATGTGAAATTACCACTGTGGCCTGTGAAACCTTCACCTGCAGATGGTATATGCAGAATAGTAATTGCACATGAAAATGGATGACGATCAGTTTCACCTTTAGAAGCGCAGTGTGCACATCAGTAACTGCATGCTTAACTTGTTAAAATCAAGGATGTGGTATTTCATACAGACCTGAATTTATTGCACAGAAATTATAAGCAACAAATGAATTAAGACAAAACTAGACTTTCTAAAATTAATTGGACCCCTGGGCAGCAAATAAATTACAGTGTAGGTAAATGTCAGACAAGGAAAAAAAAAAGTAAGTGCATTAAGAAAGTTATTGCAGCACAGTAGTCACAAGTCAAGCTGAAACTGGCAGGTCCTCTATCTACCTGACCACTTCAGTGAACAGTGACAGGAAGAAAACAGGAAAAATTAAAATAGAAAGAGAAGAGAGTTTTGAATTTAAAAAGCCACAACAAATTACTACATGTTGAAAATTCCCTTGAATTTGGAGGCCAGTGGTCAACTCCTGGCTTACATACTGTGTTGAACATACTCTGCATACAGTGGGACACTCCACGCTTCTGCAGTCAGTTCTTAGATGCCTCTGAAGGGTTGTGTCTTGTCATCATCTGGCAGATAACCAGTGGCAGCACTTATGCTGGTGAGAAACACAGAATAAATACAAACTGTGTATGAGCAAGCTTGATACATCAGGAAATCTTCTGTTTTTCTTCAAGAATTGAAGTAAAACTTCAGACTATGCTGCACTAAGGACAGGTGGGTTTTATTGTTTTTAAGAAATGTCTAATTCTATACAGTGGTCTGTGATTCTGTGATTCTTTTATGCCTTTAACACTATGAGGAAAATATAAGAAAATTGAAAAAACCAGTCAAACAAAAAACAAAAATCAAATTCTATTTCCTACAGAATAGCTCAAATGTTTGCTACGAAGGAAAATGATGGTTTTAAACCTCTAACAATCTCCACAGAATATAATTGTGAATAGTTGAAGAAGTAAAATGAAAAGCTTGTGATTTCCTATAAAAGTAGTATATAGATTGAGCAAAATATAAGGGTTTAAAGTAAATATAATTTGTGTGCTACCAATGCTACCCAAGGAATAGTCTTCAGTTTTAGAAAGCTTTAGTTTAAAAAAAATTTCTACATTAAAAAGTTATATTGAATTTGATTAAATTCTCAGAGACAGCATAGAAAAGAAGAAGACGTTTGAGTGTACACCGCAGAACTGCTTTTTTAGCTCCTCAAAAAAGGATTCAATGGATGCTCTCCTCATGACAATATTTGTAAGAATTTTTTTCTTTTGTTCTGAATCCACATAGTTGCTGAGGCCAGTTTGGCCAGTGAAGTCTGGGCTTCTCAGACTCTGCATTGTGAGAATTTATACCTTTGCACAGCTCCCTCTGGTGCTAGGAATGAAGTTTGGAACTCAAATCCCTACCAGGATTTCATAAAATCACAAAGAATTGGAAAGGCTGTTTGCAACATCAGTGTATTATGGGGACTGGAGATGTCAAATACTGTCAGCTTGTTAGAGGTGAGTTAGACACCTGAAAGTACTAGATGTCCAAATCTAAGTAATTCACAATTCAATATACCAGACCTGAAAGCTGTGATTCTGAAGTTCCCCACACCCTATAGAGAATGGATGTAAGACCTACCCAGATATTTTATGCCCAAGCTGGGCTTCTGGCCATGCTCAAAGTGCTGAATTTTGACTGTGTTGAATTTAGCTGTCTCCCACTGGCAAGATTCAGATGACATATAGAGGTGTTATCCCTCCACATTTGCCAGGTGAGGAGCCCAATTTGGCACCATTTAAAAAAATATGACAAAGAGAAGCAGAAAAGGAGATAGATGTGTTAGTTTCCTTTTGTTAAACAGTCAGTTTACTTGAGACTGTGTCATGCCTGAATTTTAATTCCTTTGTTTTCTTACAATAATCTCAAAAGAAAACTCTAATTAGTAGAGGGTAACCTGGCTGGAGCTGGTGCTCATCCACCATGTTGTTGAATCTGCTTCAAGTTTAACACCATTCCACAAAGAGAAGAACCTCTTCAACTGGCTATTTTAACATGAAGACTGAAGTATTCAAGAAACTCAGACTGAAAGACTCCTGCTCCTGTCCCTCTCCCCAGCAGGTGCCCAAATTTTTGGTTGATGATCCTTTAATACTGAAACACTGAATTTCTCTACAGACACTGAAGTTGCTCTTCTTGGCCCAGAAGAGCACAATGGCTTGAGGAAATTTGCTGGTGTAGAGGTGAGAAAAGGCTTCAGTCCAGTTTGGAGTAGCGTCCTGGGGGGACCTGAACATCACCCCAACAGACAGGAGGGACTCATGGTGGCCAGCATCTTCCCTGTGCTTACACTAGCCAGATGCTTTGAATAGCTCTTGTAGGCAGTCTCACATCACCATCCTGGAGCTCAGGAGCCCAGCAAAGGTGCCAGCCCTTTGAGCTGGGGGCTCTTATGGGTCTGGTCTGAGGCATGATTTAATACTACACAGAGCTCTGCTCAAGGATTTCAGTCTTATGCTGTGTTGTCCTTTGAAAACGATTTTATGAAGGGGCTACTGTCTCACGTGACCTTCCCACCACAGTTTTAAAAGTTAAATTTATGAGACTTTGAAATATCTTGCTTTTGGTGTATAATAGACCCTTAACTCCATTTTGTTTTTCACTCCTTTTGTTGTGCCTATGAGTCTATGACACATATCTCCTAAGCTGGTCCTGAAGTGGAGAAAAAGGCCTGTCCTCAAAAGTGAAAGGGTTGTGAAAAATACACCATGGCAGTAAAACTCCATGACAATTGCACCTGCCTGTGATGCCAGACAAAACACAGAGGTGTAGTTTTAAGGGTTGAGTAGGCAGGAAACCTTGTTTTTAGGATGTGGAAAGAAATAGGGCTGTAAAGAAAAGGTGCTTTTATTCTGATTCTCTCAGCCTGGAGAAATTCAGATTTTTATCAGGGTGAGTGATTTGTGATGGGATAGACACAAAGGGTTGTTTTTTGGCTTTTTTTTCCATTCTGAAACCAGTGTGTTAGCAAGGTAACATTTCCAATATCTGAGGCATAATAAAATGTCAGATAAAAGAGTGAAAAGTTGAACTACAAGGGTGAAATACTGGAGTGATGGAGTCAGAGGGTGAACAGGGTGGCTGGATGAACGGTTGGGTGTTCTTGTGGACTTGTAGAAGGAATTTCATTTTTCAGTCCTGAGGCTGCCAGAGGATATTTCTTCTTATCACTTCCCTGAAAGCTTCCTTCAAAACACTTTAAGTAAAAAACACTCAGATTTTTACTTTTCCATTTCAAAACAGTGGGATTTGTGGATATTTAGAAAAGAAACCCTTGTGATCATTTGCTCTCCCACTGAACTTGTCCATCAGACATACCAGGGCAACAGTTAATGAGGGAGAGTCACAGCACCAGTCATTTATGTTGTTGGTAGCAAGCTACCTGGGTGGAATATAAATATGGTCATATTTTACATTTATCATTTATTTACATCCAACTTATTTTGACTAGTACTCTTGATATAGTACTCCTAATGAAGAAAGGTAGACTGTGTAGCTCAAGGAAAGATAGCAGGAATCACAGATTAATTAACATACAAATAACTCATGCTACACCCAGATTAAAATAATTCCTCAGAAAAATAATTTTGAATGTATTGCTGTTGTTGTAAATTTTGCTTTGTCATACAGCTGTAAGTAATATTTTTAAAGACACTGATTGCGATGAAATTTTCAAGTATAAATAAACCTTCCCAGTCAAAACCAGCTACTTCAGAAAAGAGAAGTAGACCTATTAACTGAAACTATTTCCAGCCAATTTGGAATTTTAATTCAGATCATTCTTTTGCTCAGAAAGTTGTGTTATTCTGTTAGGTTTTTGGTTATATGCTTTTTTCAAAAGGGCAAAAATAATGATAAGGGAAGAGTCAATTTTTTCCTCACTTAAACATTAACAATCTTTTTCTGTTCAGAATTACATAGAGTAAAACCCTTGGGAGAAAAATAAAATCCAAGCAAAAATAATATATATTTGGAAGATAGAAGTATTAAAGAGCTGTGAAGGAGTTACAACAAATAAAAAGACTTATAAAAATTTAACAACCAAACTTTGCATGATGATTTAGTATTTTATCTTTAGTCGTCAAAAGAAAACAAACACAAAAACCAACTTGCCAACAGTAACACTTTCAAAGGTAGCTGCCAGCACAAACTCACTTTCTAATTTGAGATAAAGAAATAATTTTCTGCTTCCTGCACTTTTAAGATTTTCTTCTATTTGCTTCTTGAAAGAAATTTTATCTGACATCACACAAATTAATAAATATGCAGGTATGCAGGTGTATTTAAAATACACTTTTTAAATAAAGGATAGAAGAGTACTTTGCAATGCATTCGTATATCAGATTTAAATAATAAGTCTCTCCACTTTCATTAGAACTAGGGGATTACAAGTTGGAAATTTGAAATCTGCCTTTAGTTTCTTTTTAAATGCTGTTCTAAACCACAGCTAACTAGTAGAGGCTTGTTTAACATTTGGCAAACCTTTGTTTGCTATTTTTCAGACTCTGAGCTTTCTCTTTCTATTGTCATCTTGTGCTGTTACATTCATCATACCAATAATGACAATAAAGTCTGCATTGCTCAAGCTGCATTTACCATTAGTGGCCCATCAGTAAAGATTGCTTATGCATTTGCAGGGATTATTTGTTCACATTCTGTGACAGAGGCATGTTGGCCAGTGAAGGAAAAAATGAAGGCTTGGTATGATGATAGTCTTAGAATAGCTCAGGTTGGAAGGGACCTTAAAACCAACCCTCCTGCCGTGGGCAGAGACAGCTCCCACTAGGACAGGTTGCTCAAAGTCCCATCCAACCTGGCCTTGGATTTGAAGGGAGGTGGCTCTCTCATGTACAGCTACATGATTTCCCAACCCTGATGGCAGCCAAGGTACAGTCCTTTTTGCTTTATAAGTGAACAGAAGTCTGGACAGGAAAAAGCAGGGCTCATGTATAACTGAATTAATCACTCCTTGTCATTTTTTCTCCACAGCACTAATGGAGCTATGAGGTCCCAGGATTGTTGGCTGGGATATGAAGCAGAATTTTCTACAGATCTGCTGAAATAGAAGTAAATGACTTCCACTCTTCTGGAGCTGATGGGTGGGTATGGTTGCACACATGTGACTTGAGGAGTGAGAATGATGCTATGTGGCATGGTTGCTTTTCCTGAAGCTGTTTATTAGCAGAATGTTAGTGGGAAGATGCTGGTGGTGGATGTGACAGAGCTTACTTACAGCTGTGCCAAAAGCAATGATTTGGTCTTACAGCAACTGCTTAGGGTGATTAGATGGAAGTTCTGTAGCATTTCAGTAGTGCTGTCTGCAGCTGTATGGAGCTACTCATGCACAGAGCTATGGTCCTGTACCAAGGGTGGAAGGATGGGCCACAGGCTCAAACCTCAGCTACCCTACTGCATCTTTGACTGCATTTCACATCCCATGAAGAATTTACACAGCTCAGCATTAAACAAACAAACAAACAGTCAAACCCCCCTCTTCTCCAATTTAACACCAATTTCACAACATTTTAACTGTGACTGTGGGTATATGTTATTGTTACAATAAGAATAGAAACTGCGTTGAAATTTTCCACTATTATTTATATCAATAAATACATTAAAAGTTAAGAATATAGTTTTGGGGGTTTTAAGGTTACTGTTGGCAGAAGGTCACCTTACCCAAGTTAGTTAGAGTTAGACTGGCCTTCACAACTGTGTTAGTTTCCCACGAGCAAAGTACAGACCCATAGCTGTTATTTCATATGTACAGTCTTTCCAGTCAGTTGGAAGGAACCCTGTGGTCTTTCTTTTTTCATTCAGCTGTGCCCTGCTACATCTTTTCCTAGGTGACAAAAAAATAAACTTTGCTTCCGATTATAAATCAAATATGTTAAGCAGTTACACAGAGCTGGAGAGAGGTGTAGCATGCCTGAGCAACAATAAAAATAAAGTTGCCTTTCCTAATGGATAAGACAAGTAGTGCAACAGTAGACCACTGTTCTGCTTTCTCACTGTCTCCAGCCCCACCACCAAGCCCTGTGGTCTTGACATATTGGGTTGTGGAGCAAAATTTATACTTACAGAAAATGGGGAGAGGGCTGGCTGATAGCCGACTTACAGTGTAAACCATATCCAGCTTTGTGTGTGGTTCACAGTGGGTATGCAGAGAGCAGGAGACAAAAAGACTACAAACCACATAAAATAAATATTAATACCAAACAGGTTATATTATTTTGCAATCTCAAAGTAATCATGAAGTTTAAAAGCTCTGTTTGAAGAAAGTTATAGAGGTTTTAGGGCCTTTGAGAAACAACTGTTAAAAAATGTACAAAGAACTGTACTCTCTTTATTAGAAAGATATATTAAGAAATGCAGTAATTAATATGAATTTCTAATAAAAAATTAAAATTTCAAACTATGTTTTTAATTCTGCAGTAAGTTTTCTGTTGGTAGATCCTTCCATTCTTACAGAGTACAACTATTCTGAGCAATGAGTCATGAAAATCAAAGCCTTCAAGTCTGTTACAAAGTCTGAATGTAAAACTAATTTTTCTCAAGGAATATATTCTTGGTATTGTTTGTGCGAGCATATATATGTGTATTTTAGGTGAAATAACCAGTCACAAGTTTCTAAATATTCGTTTCAGATTATAAAGGTATTTTTTCCAGTATAATTGAAAGGTTTTGACCTTTTAAAATAATTTCTGTATAAAAATAATTTTTGAAGGAAAAATCAAAACTTTTTATTGCAAAAGCTAACATCAAAAAGTGAAAATTATTTTAAATTTTGTATTAACATACTAACTTCCTGATATTTTAAAGAAAAAATAATTTTTTGCATATTGACAGCTTATAATTAAATGGTACCCACAGTTAATGCGGGTATAGATGAGAGATTGTACAGGTACTTTAGGCAGAATAATAAATTTCTGTACTAGTCAATATGATATTTTCTTTTGAGTTTTAGATTGCACCAAGCTGAAAAGGAAGCATACCTCCCCCATCACTGTCTTGCATGATGTATTTAAAGAGATGGGTTTGGCCAGTTCATACCATTTATTACAAAGAAAACTGGGATACACAGGAATAATGGGAGAAGCTGAAGGACAAAAAGAGGCTGGGAAATGTCTATACAATAAAAAAGCTGTTTTGATGTAGATTATGCAAGATATTTCTGGTACAGTACAGGCCTAAAGCCAGGTGGAAATAAGACATTTTCAAAAATAATGTAACAGAAGCAGAAAGTTTATTAAATAAAATGCTACTGTTGCTGCTTTAGGAAAGAGGCAGATGGGTATTTGCCTTTCAGGACAAATGTATGTATGGGACATCTGTATGATGTATGGGACACCTTCTGTATTTTGTGATAACAGAAGTTGCACTATTGTTCAGTCTCATATCAACACTTCAGTTGTTTGTAGCCTAGAATCTATTATGGTGTAAAGATAAAAATGTAGGCATATGTTAAACAAAGACCATTGACTGCAAACATTTCAAAATAAGCAAGTCCAGGTAATTTGCATCCAAGACTTATAACAGAGATAGCTGATGATCTGCTTGAGTTGTTAGACTTGATTTTCAGCACTGTTTCAACACTCAAAGCATTTTGGTAGTCTCAGAAGTAAACAGAAGATCCAATTCTGTGCCAATATAAATAAGCAGAAAAAAGTGTAATTATAGATTTGTCAGCCTGATAATGATTTTAGGCAGAAGAATGGAACAGATGATACAGCAATCCTGTTTGTTTATAAAGGTAATAAAATTGATGGAACACACTTAGTCTTCTATAAGGCATTTCATTTGGTAGCACACAACATGTTGAATAAGAAATAAAATCAACATGGCACATACTGAATTCATTAAAACCTGGGCAACTGAAAGGTCTTAAAATATTGCTGTAAATGAAGATTCATCATTCTCCAGCTATTTGTCTATGAGATCCACAGGGATCAGTATTTGACTCTATTTAATATCCTTTTTCAATAGTGGGAATAAAATATAAAATGATACTGATAAAGCTGCAGATGAAAAATTGTTGTGAGTATAGGGAACAATAAAAAGGGAGGTCTTTGATGCAAGGTGATCAGCTCTGTCTGGCAAGGTAGGTGCAAGCACCCAGCTGACTTGACATATAGCTAAGCATAAAGCAATGGGCCTACCATGAAAGGATATTATTTCTGGTAAACTCAAATCAGCAGAAATCTACAGATGTTTTCCAAGCAGGAAAAAATTGCAAAGGTTGGTACCGGGCTTTGTATGGCTGGGAGTATTGAACAGGTGAGACTGGATCCGAGTCATCTTGCACCTTGTGTTCAAGAGGACGTCAGACTCCGTGTTCACAGAGATCTCTCCTAGATTTGGAATTTAATAACAGCATGGTTTTGGGCTAAGCCACTGCTATGATGAGGCACTGCTGTTAAATATGATATATGTGCCATAATAGGTCTTCTCTTTCTTCTGTCATCTCTCCACTTCCAGGTGAAAAATTCTTAACACTTCCAGGTGAAAAATTCTTAAATATCCATCAGTTTTTGCAGTATATCCAGAAAACTGTCTAAAACTTTATAATAATGGATATTCTTCAACATGGAGATCTCCTAAGGGCGAGTGAGCTTACTAATACTTCCTGCCATGTCCAGCTGCTAGCTCTAAAGAGGCATTTGGTCTTCTATCCTGCATGTAGTCCGGTGCTACGTGGTAAAGGTACTGCAGATAAAATCAACATAACTGCTTCATACTCCTGTTGTGTCATACTGCATTACACTGTGGAACAGCTGTCAACTCTAGCATTGCATTGACTAACTGAAGTAGCCTAATATAAATTAATTTTGAACCAATCTCATCATACTACTGTGGCTCACGGCATTCATATTGGTCATAGGGGTACTGTGGCACAAACTGGCAATGAAAATGTGACTTTCAGAGCAATTTGATTGCTCCTTCTGTTAGACAGCATTCACAGCCTGGATTCAAGCCACCACCAAGTGGTTCATGTGTGTGTGCTCTGGGAGTGGAGAGTTCCCAGGAAATGAGGAGCATGCCAGTTCTTTACATCTCAATAATCAAAAGGTTTTAGAATGGTCAATTTGGACTGAAACCAAACAGTTCACATGAGGAAACCCTGAGGTTTATGCCAGATATTTGTTGACCATCCTATCTCTTCAGTATGATTTCTGTAAAATGCCTCATTGGTTGTACTTGTGAAGATCTCCATAGGTGGGAGCAGTCCATGAAAGGTACCCAGGTATAGATGGAGTTTTCAATCTAGTTTCAAGTAAATTTATTCTAGTTCCATTATAATGGCATTATAATTTTATGATTCCTCTGCAATAACTGTTTAATATCTATCAGTAATTACATTTGGGTTCAGTTGGAACAGTTTTATAGGATGCATGTGAAGGACATTGTAACGTGTTTTTTGTTTCTGAAAAAGCCATCTGTAATTGTAGCCTTACAGCGGCTTGGGGCTGAATTCTGTCCTAAATGATCTCCTTTGAATTAATTTCATGCAATGTAAGTCAAACAGATTTTGACCTTTAGTCAGCTCTGAAAAGGTGTTATGTAAAAATGCACCTTCCTATTCAGCAGTTCTGCTCTATATTCAGTCACATTTGAATTCAGTGACAAAAAATAAATGTCTTCTACATCCCCCTGATAGAAGCAGGGAGATGATGCAGATGTGGGAGTGTGGTGCGGGTTCCCTTCTGACTCACCATCATTAACAGAGCTGCTGTGTAAGGGCTTGATTTGCCAAAGCCTCCAAACACCCACATCCTCAATTAACTTCAGTTGGAGTAAAATGGACTGAGATAGATTTAAAAAAAATAAAAAATAAAAAAAAAAATAGCCATCTCTATTTGTATTAACAGGAAGATTCCACTGGGACTGTAGATGTAAATGAAGAATTATTTTCTCTAAAAGGGAGACCTAGTGGTAGCAGTTCAGCTAGAAATAAGCATTTAAGTTTCATTTTTAATGGCAAAGATGAAAAATCATTAGCCAGAGGGAAAAAGACATGTTTAGTTGTAAACAAAGCCAGTTTGATCCGAAGTTATTGGGAAAATGAAAGCTGCTTCTGTTGAAAATAAATAGGATTACAGAAATCTGATTTCTGTTGTTTGTGCTAAGGTGTAACACACTATCCCCCAGGGCTCTGGTCTGACTTTTGTCTTCATAATGTGGCACGAAGACTTTGTGGAGTGGAGAGGGAATATTTTCAGCCTGTGTAGCCTCTGAAATCTCTGATTATTATTATTTTTTTTTTTAATTTAGGAAGTGAGGCAATCCTTTCCAAAATACTGCATGGCTAAGAATTTAGAGTTGTTTCAGGGTGTATGTCTGGACTAGATGACCTTTAAAGGTCCATTACAATCCAAATGATTCTCTGATGTTAAGGAAATTCATTATAATGTTGAGTGTTGATACCAAGGAACTCCTTACTCTGAGTGACCTTCACTCTGACTACACAGCACATTTGTGCTAGAATAAGACAGCTAATCATTGTAAATCTAACCCTAATGTTTAAGGCTATAGTTTAGATATTGTACAAACACAGTAGGGTAGGAAGGGGCTTCACTGAGTCCTATATTTTTGTATAACAAGAAGCCAAAAGTTACAATCTCCTTTATAAACCTAGAGAGTTATTATATGTATGTTTCAACTGTATTTTTGAGACGTGTTTAGGAACTGCCTTGTTTAAGGCACATTCTCATGATTTTCAGCCTGCGTGTGTGCAAAACTAATTAATACTTATATATATATATATGTATATATTTCCATGATAGCATTATCTTTAAAAGGATTTCTTTAGTATTTAACATTAGGATTTACTTACAGACATTAAGCATATTCCCTTCCATTCTTTGTTCTTATTTCCATTCTTTGTTTCTAAAAAAATTTAACCTCTCCTCTCCCTTTGAATGATAGGCTTTTCTTACAGCCCTCCTTGAACTTGTTTCAGTTTGTATCCATCATTTTTTAAATATGGAAGACTAGAGTAAAGTGGTGGGAGGAAGGGAGAGGAAAAGGGGTCAAATATTTGCTTCATATCTGATGGAAAGATATTCCTGATGCATCCAAAGATCCTATTAGCATAATTTAGTGCTATAGTACATTAATACTTTAACAGACATGACTTTTCAAAAATATCCAATTCTTAATATATAGCAGAACAGCTCACCATCAGTTCTCACATTTAATCTCTTTCCTATTTCTCCATTCTGCAAGATCACCTCATTCTTTCTATGTGGCATCCTGAAATTTTCTTGTATTAGTGAGTGTTCTGAGTATTATATCACCAAACTTCACAGTCCACTCCTATTTATCACCATTTAAATGTAATTGCATCATTAATACATGTTTAAACAAGATCAATTTCAAGCTGGAGTTCCACTAGGACTTGGGCTGGTATAAACTTTCTTGACACTATCAGTGCCAAAATGCTTTATCATACTCCTCAGACATTCCCTCTCTTTAATTTCCCAGGAACAACTTGGAACAGCTTGTTCAAGACATGAAATATCTTGTAGATTAAGCTTTATCTCTTACTTTTATTTTGCAATCCCCTAGAAAACCAATATAGTATATATTTTATATCCTGTGCTTTGTGTTCCTGGTGACAAGGAGGCTGAGGAGATGCATTATAGCACGCAGTGCTAATTCAGCTTTTGTAAGTGCTTCAGTCATAACAAAGAGGTTTTCCCATTGATATAGCCCAGCTGAGATCTTCCCCCTTGAATACAAGACACCAGCCCATCCTAACCACTTGAAATCAGGAGGCATCAGAACTTCCTGGTCAACTACAGATGAATGAAAGAAGTTTTGGGAGATTCTTTTTACATTTTATGTCATAAAATATCCATAAACTATACACTAGATTGTCAAAAGGGAGTATCCTTATCTATGAACTCTTCACCTAATAGAATGAGGAGAAAAATATATTTATGTTATATATATATTTATCATAAAGGCTACCAATATTTCCACTTTAACATTGACACACACCTAACAGCATTTTAAATTAAAGTAGTAAAAGATAGAAACAGACTTAGATATTTCATATATGTTGTCAGATTAGTTACCTGCAGTATCCACCCCAGTGAGAGGTACTCATATGTAAAAATACATATGTAAAAATATGCTCCTAATGAGAAGATATAATTTAATATTGAATTTTTGAAAAAACTTTTTACTTATTTTTCCACATCCTGATACTGAATATTTACAGATGGCAACATTTCTGTCACTAAGAAAACCTGTTAAAAATCCATAGATTTGTGTCCATAGGAAACCAAACTTTGGCTTTTATTTCCTGATGTTTTAAAACTTAGTCCACCTTATTTAATTTAAGAAAGTATGATACAATGTTATGATAGGAATATGGAGAGTATTCAGAAGATTAACTCTTTTAAATGAAGTTGAAAGCTTCAGTAGATTTTAATTAGAACTGCATGATAAGTTTTACATATAAAGCATATCCATTCAAATTTGGCTTTTGGCCATTTCTGCAAAAGCAAAATAACATTAAGAACTACCCTTTCATTGAACAATTTAATCTTTTTCCTGAGAATATGAAATTTATAATATCAATTCACATAATAAACTCTGCACTTTAATGTGCTGTATTTTTAAATTAGTATGAAATTATGCAGAAGGCTGAATATGTTCATTAAAAGACTCATGTTATTGTTTGATAACTTATTTCCTGCTGCAATGCTAATCAAAAATTGGATTTGATTTTATAAAGATCCACTAAGCATTTTTGTTGACTCAAAATGAGCACCCCTCTTATCATGTATTCAAAAACATGGCCAACACAGAACAGTCTCTCTCAGGTTACTTTTAGATGTATTTCTAAGCACTTTTGCAAATGAAATGATATTGCAGTTTGCAGAATGACAGGAATCACTTAAAATTTTGAACTTTCAGTTGAGGTTGAGTATTCAGGTAGGGAAGATGAGTTTTCAGATGTCATTGCTTGGGTTATGGAACTATTATGAGTCTGAGATTAATACATTTGTGTGCTTCATGTGGGCATTGGCTGTCTTAGGCGTGCTGATTTTTAGCATTCCAGTATGAAACACAGTTTTTTACCTCAGGGCATGAATTGAAAATTTAGTGGTCTTGAGATAGGTTCTGTCTGTTCTCCTTTTCTCACTGGGATGACTAGTACCCAGTTATGATTATTCCACTAAAATGGTTTCATCTCACAAAAGGTTTTATCCACAGATAGATGGAAAAGCTCATCAGAGCTTGGATGGTCCATCAAGGAGTACTGGTATCATTAACTGTACATTTTACACCTGTTCCCCTTTAGTTCCTTGTTTTAGATGAGTTTTTGAGAGCTGGCTTTAATGGAAACAGCTTTAGGACACGTCTAGGGAGGACTTGCTTATGCCTTTGTATCTGCTGCTCTGCATGGGGTCATTTGTATTACAAAATGCAGCAAGTTATCCTCTGGTTTTGAAGTGAAAAATCCAAACCACTCAGAACCTGAAAGTAGTAATTTCTGGTGTTTTGACTGTAAACTCATCTTTTCAAGTTTAGCACCTACCTATATTTTCTTTTTGTTTCACAGGACATTACCTAATGATTCTGTTCCAGCAGCTGTTGATGTCTTACCTATTAATTTCTCGTAGAGTTCAGTAAAATTGCTTACAACTGAACAAGTCTAACCAGTAAGTATGTTAAACAGAAGGTAAACATTTGTTCAGTAAAATATGGATATCTGTATTATCCCTTAAATCATCAAACTGACTGATGAGATCTCTTTGTCCCTAATTGTAGCTAATTGTAGCTCTGCTGTAGTGCTCAACAGTTCTATGTTCAAATGGAGACCAGTGAAGTGTGGCATTCCTCCAGGGTCAGTACTGACAATGCTGCTGTGTAACATCTTTGTCAGAGCCAGAGCCAGAGAAAGTTGAATTCAATGCATCCCCAGCAAGTTTGCTGACGAGACCAAACTGTGTGGTGTGGTTGACATTATGGAGGGAGGGGATGCCATCCAGATAGACCTTGCCGGGCTTCAGAAGAGGGGGGGGCATGCAAACCTCATGGAGTTCAACAAGGCTGAGTGCAAGGTCTTGCACACGGGTTGGGGCAATACCAAGTACAATTACAGGTGAAGTGGAGAATGGATTGAGAACAGCCCTGAGGAGAAGGACTTGGGGCTGCATGAAGAGTGGCCAGAAGGTCTCATGAGACCCCACCAGCAGAGCAAGAATGTGAAGCTGTTATAAAGCCACAAAGATGATCAGAGTGCTGGAGCACCTCTCCTGTGAAGACAGAATGAAAGAGTTGGGATTGTTCAGCATGAAGAAGAGAAGGCTCCAGAGAGACGCTATAGCAGCTGTTCCGTCCCTGAAGTGGGGCTACAGGAAAACTGAGGAGGGACATTTTATAAGGACATGTAGTGGTAGAATGAGGTGGAATGGCTTTAAAAAGGAAGAGTACAGATTTAGGTCAGATATTAGAAAGAAATTCTTCACTGTGAGGGTGGTGAGACACTGGCACACATTGCCCAGAGCAGTTGTGGAGGCCTTCTCCCAGGAAGTGTTGAAGGTCAGGCTGGATGGGGCTTTGAGCAACCTGGTGTAGTGGGAGGTGTCCCTGCACAGGCAGAGGGGTTGAAACTGGATGATTTTGAAGGTCCCTTCCAACACAAACCATTAGATGATTTTATGATTCTACGATTATGATTTGCAATAGACACTAGAGACATCATTCAAGTTATCACAAAGGCCCATCCAAGAGAATGATCTGATAGGCCATTGCTGATTTATATCAAAAGTTTATTTTAAATGTAACTACCATAAGTACCTACTTAATGTATTTTACTTACCCTGAGGTCCCCTAAGTTTTAAGGTGAGCACATTCCTCCCATCAGTAATCTAATTCTTAAAAGCTTTTCATCTATAGAGATAGTTATCATGGCATATTACAGATGTGATTTGCTTCCTAATTAAGTAAATTGCTGGATATTTTAAAGTCTTGACCAGATTTAGGAACTTATAGACAATGTGAAAGCACGACATATGGATACCCTGCTGGAATTGTTTAAGCATTTTATGTTACAGAATCACAGAAAAGTAAGGGGTTTTGGAAGGGACCTCTAAGGATTATCTACTCCACCTCCTCTGCTAGAGCAGGATCCTGTGGAGATGGTTTGAGAGCAACATCCAGGCAGGTTTTGAATATCTCCAGAGATGGAGACTCCACAACCTCCCTGGACAATCTATTCCAGTGTTGTGTTACTCTCAGAGTGAAGAAATATTTTCTCATATTTAATTTAATTAATTTAAATTTCATTAGGTTAAAATACTACAATAAAAAAGTCTCTAGTTGTAAATGCTGACAGACACTCTTGCAATTCAATGCAGCATAAAGATTAGGTATTGATGGATGTCATTCTTCCCTTTCCATACATTCCAGGCACTTATGAGTAACACCATTCAAATCAAAGGTGCAGATTTGATACTATCTTAGAGAATCAAGAACTGATTAACTTCAGTATATGGTGGCTACCAGAAAATTAATCTGACCCTACAAAATTTTTCTTATGTGTTTAACTGTAGCCCTGCATATAAAAATGTATTTTCCAGCAAATTAAAAAATAGCATTTGAATTATGTGTTTATTTTAGGCTTATTAAAAGTAACCTTTATATCCTCCCTTTGAAAGTGACTTCTATTTTGTAACTGGTTCCTGAAAATTTTAGCCAGAACTGGTAGCATACATTCTCTACACAGCTGACCTGTTGAAATAGATGGGTGGAAAAAAAGGGGAATAGGGGATACAAATTATAGAAATGTATCAACAGAGTGGCCAAGGTATCATTGCCAGATTGCTTCACAGCATAATTTCATCACATTTTGCATATACTTTGCTTGTGGCTTAAATGATTTTAAAAGTGCTAAAGTGGAATTTACAGCCTTCATAAGGAACATACTAATTGTTGAAATTGTTTTATAGCAATGACAGGTAAAAATTAAATTGGTTTTATTTTCTTTTGCTGAACTTTTCCTTTTCTCCATTAGTATAACAGACATGTGGAACAAATTAGATCTGACTTCCAAGGTAAAAAAAAAACAAAACAAACCAAAAACTCGAAAACAAAACAAAGCCTGCTTCTCCCAACATCATGTTAGGAATTTCATTATGAGAAAAATACCTTGAGGTGTACATTCTGGTTCTACAAATCAATGAAAAATAAACATGCTGAAGAGGAAAATAAAAAAAAAAAAAAAAAAAAAAAAAAAAAAAAAAAAAAAAGATAAAAAAACCTAACTACCTTAGTCCTATGTATTATTGCAAACACTGACACTGAAAGAGAAAATGGGTAAGATAATGGCAATTCATTAAATTACCTTCTTTCTCCCTGGCTGGGGATATCTGCGATATAACCGGTTTTTAGAAATGTGTTGTTAGTTTCAGCTTTTCAACTAATTTATGATTCACCAAGGCCCTTGATTGGAAAGACCACTAATCCTTAAATTGTAAGATTGTTCTATATGTAAGATTCTTGCAGTATTCTTTTGTCTCAGGTATCACAAGTAGAAACTTTACAAAGAGCATCTAGAGGAACTGTCTTTTCTACAGTTCCTTAAAAGTACAGAAATTTCCAGAATTTTCTCTTTCCTTTCCTATTTTCCCCTTCCTTTTCTTTCCCTTTCCTTTCTCTCAAACTCCATCAGCATCCAATACAGCAAGCCACTGAAATAGTAATGCAGTTTCTCAGTATTTTTAATGCTGTCCTCTCTGTACCCAGAATAGAGTGAAAAAATTCTTATTAGCATTGTTGCTATCTTCAGTTCTATCAAAGGAAAGAAAAAATAAGAGACTGGAAAGGAAATATGTCCACATTTCATTTACTGTCTTCTTTAGAGATGGCAATACATCAGCGTTATATCCCCAAAAAAGGTATTTTAATTCTATGTTTCTGTGCTGCTATGAAGGCTAGAAAATTTCCCAGTCAACTTCAATAAACCAGTCAGAAGTCCATACTATAGCTCCAGTGCATTGTGCTTTGCTACATGTTCTCTTCTTCCACTGTTAAATGGGCACAACTTTAAGATATAAATCTAGCTGTAAATAAAATGGAGATAAGCATCACGAGGAAAATAGAGAAAATGGCAAGGACAAAGCCTTTTATCTACAGCATGCTTTGGGAGAACTGGAATGGTACCTACAGACAATTTATAAATGATGACTCCATAGTACAGCATTAGGCATTGTTTATATGTGAGGATCAAGCTCAAATGGTTGGTGTTAAACTTATGTCATTGAGGATGATTTCCAGATACAAGTATAACTCAAAGTTTTTGCAGCTTGAACAGGATTACAGCATATAGACATTCAAACAACACATTTCCTCACTGTCAAGATAGATACACATGTAATACAGGCAAGCAGGCTGCTGTTGTCCTGTGCTTTGGCACTGCTAATCCACAACAGCATTCAATATGGTCCATCGTGGTACATGATGGTATCATTCTCCCCTAATTTAGTAGACTAAGAATTTTATTTAATCAATCCATTAGTTTCCTAGAATGTTAGGGAATGGTATTTTAAGAAATTCAGTGAATATACACAGAAGGAGTTTTAATCACAGAGGAATCTTGGGTTAAAGGTCTTATTTAAAACCCACAGAATTAAAGTGAATATTCAAATGAGGTACTGCAGTTTTAATCTATGCTGTTATATCTGGTATTCAACATGACACTCTAGCTTTCATTTTTGACATTTTCCATCTAGTCTTTGAAGGATATCTTCTGCCAGCTTCTATTCAATGCAATATTTTTACGTACTGGGGTGGTTTTGAGTAGCAATGTCAGAGGATTTTCTTTGTAAGCTCTGAGTTTTTTCAGAGCTCTGTCACTGTGAAGAAAGACCTTTACCTTTTCTTTGAGCCTTAATTTATGTACAAAGTAGAGCAACACAAAATGAAGGACTACGTTGAAGTGTATTGCTATTTTTAGATAAGGCATTTATTCTATGCAAGAGGCTCCACACCCTCAAACAGCTTCAGATCAGGTGATATTTAATGTGTTAAGTCTCAGAATGAAAGACATTTTTGCAAGTCCTGCACTGCAGACAAGAGCAGATAAGCAACTAAATATAGAAACTCTCCTGGTATCTAGTGAATCCTTATAAAATTGATAGACAGCCTTGTTCCAGGATACCTGTTCCAAGGATGCACTGAATTCATGCTGTTGCTTGTCTCTAGGAATGCCCTTCTTTGTGGCTGTTTTCCACATTAAAATAACAGAAGAGATTGTTCAGAAAAAATTATTAAAGATCCCATCTTTCATAGCAAATAAGTCAATGTGCAAATAGCTCAAATATGTTAAAATAATATGACTATACGGACAAGCCATGCAGATAGCTGGAGTGTTGATAGGTTATCTGTAGAAAGAGCTTTCATTTAAAAATGTAAAAAGTCTTTTGCTTTCAACAGATACCACTAAGAATGATGAGCAGGAAAAACAGAAAAAGCTTTGTTCAGGTCAGTAGGGCTGTATTTTATCAAACTTTATTACTGTTGCAGACACATCCATTTCAGAGCTCATAATAAAGCTGTTTTATAGGAAAAGAGGCAGTTTAAAGTTGGTGTTTCTCATTTCTTTTTTGGCTGAGTAAATCAGTAATCTGAAGAATATCTCTTGGTGATTTCTTTCTGGTAAAATTTGTTTGAAATATTGGGAAACAAAGCTGCCTTTCTGTCATCACACAGCTCAGAAGATGGATTTTCATGTAACATAAAATATTAAAGGCAATTACATGGGTCACTGAGGAAAACTTATGAAAATTCTAGTCAGGATTGTAAAAAATGCTACAAGGAAATGCGACAGATAATGGAGAAAGATTGTGAAATACATTGATCATGCCAGACCATGACTCTTAGAGTCTTTATTTTCTGATTTATAATACAACTCTGTTGTAAGTTTTCAAGAGATTTGAAGTTTCTTACAAAGTTAATCAGAACCTTTTTTTTACAGAAGACACTTGCAGCAACATAGAATTTTTTTGTTTGCTACCCACAATCTGGCAAAACCAAAATGCCTGGCAATCAACTAAAGAAAGCTTCTGAATTCATACAAACACTTCAGCCTTTCTATCTACCTTCTTTCCAGACAGATTTACATAATTTGCTATCCTCTGCTTTTTCTCCCTATATAATTTCTGTTGTATAGGATACAAAAAGTACTGTGATGAAGAGTGAAGACTTTCACTCTTTTCCAGTTGTTATTTTTTGTGAGCTCCTGAAATGCAATGTTGCAAACAGGTTTGCAGGGTTCCTCACTGGAAGCAGTGTCTGAAGTTTTGGTGATGGTATTGGTATGCTGTGTGTTCTACAGTTAACACCAGTGTGTGCAGGGAAAGGCTGTGCTACTTGCAAGTGTGTGACAGCCACAGTGGCAACATTCCATTCTTTTTAAAAAAAGTATATATAGATAATATCTGTGTTCTTGGCTAATGACCCCTTCTTTTTCCTACAAGGCTTTCTATCATTATTTTCAATTTTGTTTTGTTCTTCTCATTTTCTTCTCATTTCTCCTGTTTCCTTAAATTTAGTGGATTCAGCTGAAGCAAGAGAGAGAACACTGATTTTGGTAAGGCTGATCAAAATTCTTAATAACGATTTGCTGTAGTAAATAAATTAAGTGGAGTGTAGGCAATTTATTTAATTTCATGGCATTTAAGAGCCTGATTTGTAATAAAGCAGTGATAAGATCATAGAATCATAAAATAGTTTGGGTTGGATGGGACCTCGAGTGACAATCTAGTCCAATCTTCCTGCACTGAGTGGGGACATCTTAAACAAGGGGCTCAGAGCCCCATCCAACCTGGCCTTCACTGTTTCCAGGGATGGGGAATCTACCACCTCTCTGGGCAACCTGTTCCAGTCTCTCACTGTAAAAAATTTGTTTTTTCTATCTAGTCTGAATCTACCCTCTTTTAGCTTAAAACCATTACCCCTTGTCCTATTGCAACAGGCCCAACTAAAACTTTGTCCCCACATAAAAATGTTCTCTTTTTCTGTCTGCTTAGGTGATTTATTTTTCAGATCTAGCCTTGATTCTTTCTACTATTATTCCCAGTTCCTCTGGTTATACAACAATGGCTTATGTAATCAGGCACATTTAGATGAGATATTAGGACAAAATTCTTTATTTTGAGGGTGGTAAAACACTGGAACAGGGTTGCTCAAGGACGTTGTGGGGGCCTCTTCCCTGGAAGTGTTTAAGGCCAAGTTGCATGATGCTTTGAGCAAGCTGGTCTAGTGGGAGGTGCCACTGCCCCTGCCATTGCAGGGGGGTGGGAAGTAAATGATCTTTAATGTCCCTTCCAACTCCAACCATTCTGTGATTCTATGATTCTATGTTAGCTGTCAAAGTACAGTTACTAAGGATTTTCCAATTAATTTTGTTTTGAAATATTGTTTTCAATTACCTTGCACTGATAGTGAAGTGGTCATGGTAAATTTAAGTGTATTGGAATGGGCTGCCCTGGGAAACAGAGAATTCTCCGTCCCTGGAGATATTTAAAAAGAGACTGGATGTGGCACTCAGTGCCATGGTCTGGTAACTGCAGCGGTAGTGGGTCAAGGGTTGGACTTGATGATCTCTGAGGTCCCTTCCAACCCAGCCAATTCTATGATTCTATGATTCTATGTTCAACAACACAGACACCTTCTTTGCTGCTTGATTTGTCCTAACAGTCCTCTGTGTCTTTCCAGATTTTCCCTGCACCACCTTCTATCTCAAATTTTTTCCTTAACCTTGTCTCTTGAATCACTTATCCTACCTCTAACATTTTCCTTTTTATCTTTTTCTTCTTTCCGTAACTGAGGTACTCCTTCTTGTTCCTGCTACAACACTTGGTTTATATGTCTATAACTGTTATTTAATCTTCTTCATCTGGTGGCTCTCATAATCTTTGGCACACAGTAAACACAAAAGGATAACAAATGTAGTCAGTTGAGCTTCAACCTTCTCAATTTTAGGATAAATAGAAATTCTTTTGAAGACTTCAGAACATTGCCACAGGAAACCATGAGAAAAATTTTTAATACAGAAGTCATCAAGATTTGTCATGTTATTAATAGAAATGACAACACTACTTGCTGTGTCCTAAGATGAAAGATATACGACAGAACAGGGTGGGGGGCACACCCCGAGTCAGTTATTCCTCATATAGCAAAAGACAAAACATTAGTTATGTAGAATGTAATGTTCCTGTCCACAGATCATCACAGACACTAATCAGAAACTGATAATCTCACGTGAGATTAGCAGGATTTCAAACATGATCATACTCCATTATAAAAACACGCCACAGTTTTTGGACCTCCCCCTTTCTAAAATACCAACATAAATATTTAAAAATTTTCCTGAAGAAAAGCTGGTCAAGTAGGGCATTTAATTCTGCAATAGACTTCTGATTGAAAAGCAAGAAGCACATACACAGTATCCAGGCTTAATATAGACCAAAGTAATACAGTGATCAATGCAGGATAAGAACACTTGAATGTGTATGAAGCAAGGCAAATGGACAGGAGGGAATAACGCCATCTCTTTTCATTTTCAGAATAATGTTTGTTATTCCTGTCACCAACTAGGTTATGAATACAGCCAATGTGCAGCATAGGAAAGAAGTGCTGCAGCTAGAAGGGCATAAGTCATTGGCTCCCTCTTATTTTATATGCTACACTGAACTAAAAAAGCCTGAAAATATAGCTTACTGTCCTTATTCTATTTTTTTATCTTTACATTTGGTAGACGTGCCCCAGAAAAGATTTACATTTTTAGATGAGAATTGTTTCATGTGCTTTTGAAGTGGGAGATTCACAATTCATACACAGAAATCTGCAAACCTCTGCTATGCCACACAGGCATAGCTACTAAGTTTAGCAGTAGCTGAACTAATGTCAATATCTTTGACTCTTTTGTGAAACAGTTATTATGGACTGAGAAAGCTTAAAACAAAAAAACTAAGAAGTGTAACATATATATTGAAGTTGAGGAAAAAAACTAATGCTGTACAACTGTCAAGTGAGTTGAAGTGAAATGTAAATGAAGAAGAGAAATGCAAAAGAAAAGGAGTATGGTGAACAGAAATTGTCACTCATGCACTAATTGGAAGAGTAACAGCTTTGATGAAAAGAGAAAGCAGTGTGAAGTCTGTGCATTTTACAATAGGCATCCTTTCTGTCTCTTACTTGTAGTCTGCCATTTGCATCTGAAGAACATATTGGCACGAAAAGATGCTATTGTGTAACTAGAACTGTGTGGTGGAGAAATGACAGACAAATTTAAATAAAAATTATTTTCTAGATTAAAATGATTTAAAAAATAAGGATTAGTGAATTCACTGTTGTGCCTGATGCAGCAAAAGCTTTTCAAGTGAAAAGACCATTTCACCTCCAAAAAAAAAGTAGTTGTATATATGTAACTAGCTATTGTAATGCAGAAATGACAAAATATTCCAAAGAAAAACTTCTCAATATTGTTTACTGAATACACACTGCTCAGAGCGATTAAATTCTACCAGTGCTCTCAAGGGCCTTGACACCAGTTTTTTGTAGCTCTTTTTTTTTTTTTTCCAACACTTCAGTTTCCTTAAAACATTCTAGAAACACACAAATCACTTTCCTAATGTCACTCTGTTATACATGCAATCTCAGCTGTTGCAACAGTGTTTTTAAGACAATTATGAAAGCAGTGAGAGGAAGGTAGGCTATTTGGTGATAAAATGGAAATGTGATGAAGAGAATAATTGTATAAATAATTCTTATCGAAGATTCTGACAGGCTCTTGGAAAAAGAAGGGATTTATTGTGGAATATTTTCAGAGAAGAAGACTCTTCTCCATAATTTGCCATGTTTATTATAGTTTTGTCAGGGATTTCATAACCAATATTTCATTTATTTGCCTAATTAGAACATGACAGAATGGCATAAGAAACATGAAAACACTGAATGTCTAATGGTATCTAACAGCTGCTACAGGTCATTACTCAATCTCTATCAGACAAAGCATGTCATTTCTATTCACCTTTTTTAGGTGTATTTGGGATGGTTAAAATATAGTAAGCTGTGCAACTGCCAACTAAGAGCTATCCCATCGGATGTTTTCCTGAATTTTAGCCCTTTTCCCGCAGACATCCGTCCTTCCAGTTTGTCCCCTGCAAACAGATCAGAAAGGAGAGGGCAGTAGACTGACTCGTAATCAGTTCCTGGTTAAAAAACTAAGACCCACAAAGTAGCTGGACTCTGTGCAGGTCTTCAGGCATGGCATGGTAGGGAAAGGTGGTGTGGGTAGTTTCAAGCAACTCAAAAAGTACTTTAATTATCAGTGGGGTCAGTCTGTGCAGTCAGAGCTACCACACGGGATATACAGTACCATACCTCTGTCCCTCCAGCTGGTTTCTGAATCTGCCCAGCTTGTAGTGCAAGCACAAACTGTACTATGGAAGTGAGACAGAGTCCTGTAGATGCCCTGACTGCATCCTCAGGTTAGGGCGAATCAAGTTCTGAACTGAATATACCTGTTACTAATATTGTAATCTAAAATCAAGTTCAATACATCACTTCTGCTAGAAGTTCATGGATTATTCCCAGAGGAGGATTTATCCTGTATTACTGATGCAGACCTTTTAGTGGCCAGATGTCAGCACTGATTCGATATCATTTGTAATTTGTCTCTACCTGAAAGGTGTGTGATGAATAAAACAAATGAGAGGAAGTGCATATGTACAAAGAATGCAATGTTCATACTCTTCAGAGGAATCACAGTGCAGTTCTGCTATATGATTCATTGCTGCTGGTTCTTCCAATATGAAATACAGATTTCATACTGTGCTTTTCTACAAGGAATTAATTGAATCACATTCACAGGATTATATATGAATCATGATACCGTGAAGGTCTCTAGTGGCCATATATCTATTATGTATGTATTTATGTATAGATGTACTTGTATTGTAAAGAAGTAGTATAAAATAAATTACACTTATTAAAGAGGGTAGTTGCAGACCAGAGAGAAGGAACAAATTTTTTTAAATTATGATGGTGAAAGACTGGAACAGGTTGCCCAGAGAGGTGGTGGATGCTCCATCCTCGGAACATTGAAGGTTAGGTTGGAGGGCTCTGAGCAACCTGATCTAGTTGAACTGTCCCTTATGCTTAGGCAACTAAGTTAACTTTGTCAATCCAGTTGAGCCAGCAACTGAGTTGATCAAATGCTGGTGTCCACTGAAGCACGGGTTGACTCACTGATTCCTTTGACTAGATCCCTGTCAGCCAGGAGCTTAAAAATTTACCTGATAATCAAACACCCACACAAAGATACCCTGACCACAGCGTCTTTATCTGAAGCCGATTCCCTCCTGGCACTTATTTTCCAGTCAGTGACACAGACAGGACCATATTCTTGGCTTTTTATGCTGTGGCATTCAGTATAGTTATATGCTGAATGAAATTTAGAATTAGTTTGACTTTTTTGTTGTTATTGAATAAATTTGTACCTATAAAATTACAAATTTTTCCTGCAAGATGATGCTCTAATTATGCTTGTGAAAGAATACTTTTTACCCTCTTGTATGCCATTTCTTTCTTATGGGCAATTTTTTTTCTTTTTTTTTTCTCTTTTCATCACTTCTACTAAAAGTTTCCATATTTGAGGCACTGATGAGACAATCATTTTTGGGCAATTAGCAGATCATTTTTTTTTAACGCCCCTGATTCTTATGGCCATAAAAGTGAAAAATGTTACTTAGCTGTTGTCTATTCACTCTTTACAACTGACATGCTCTGGTTTATACAAAATAAGGCATAAATTTTGCACACATTTTCCTGAAAGAGCTAATATATCTGCAGAGCAGGTGTGATACTAACAGGATTAAAAGCTTTGAAGCATTAAGTTCAACAGCATTAGTAATAAACATTTGGAAAAATAGCATGAGATTTTGTCTGACTTCAAGTTTATTATTGTGCCCTAGAAATAGGGTATCTGAGATTCAGATCACTGTCTGGCAAACTCATAGACTTTGCTCCACACAAGGTGTTCATGTGGTAAGGTCATAGGCCCATACTGCAAAGAAAATGGAAGGAGAGATATGGACTTTTCTTTACTCGGTGTTATGTAGGGAGGTCAACTTTTGCTTCTCCAGGTACAGGCTTCATTGTGGAGGCAATATTTTCTATATTAATGATTTAAAAGGGACAAACAATTTTCTCCACAACAGACCTTGCTATCGAGAAAGGAGGCAAACATTGTATGCCTAAATCCCAAATGTAAGCCATTCACACCTTAATAAAGTCGTGCTTTATCCAGAAGGCATTTAATTTTTTTACTTAGAAATTTAAAGCTTATTTAAAGTTTCTTTGTGTTTTGTTTTTGTTCTTGTTTTGTTTTTTAATATGTCCTTAGGCATGCCTAGTCTTAATAGTGCATAAGAACTTAGTACTGGTGTCATCCCTGTGTTTAAACACCAGCAAGATTTATAAAATAGGTATGTTTCCCTTGATGCTCACTCACTGGGATGAACATCTGGTACATCTGGACTCTGACAGCAGCTGGTTCTGCCACGTGGGTATGGACATGGCTGCAAAAGGCAAGTCTCTGGGATGAGTATGACCTGTGTGGAGGTGTTGTCATAGGTTCCTTGCCTGGAAAACTGCATGAGATCATGACAGGTCGTAAAAACAAAACGAAAAGCTGCATTATTTCTCTTCTGTATCTTCCAGAGGGAAACCATAGTTCTGCATTGCAGACCTACAAGATGAAGACATTGCTACGGCTTGACATATGGCAGTGGCTGAGTTGTTCAAGTTGAGGTGGATTAAACCTATAGAAAGCCATAGCCAGTGATGCTGAGGACACCTAAAAGTTAAAAAGCAGGGCCAAACAGAGGGTATAGACACATGCAGGATAAGGCAATATCTGAATAGATGTGGCTCTCTGTATTTGACTTCACCTATGGATTTGGGGGTCTACATGGTATTTGGTTATTCCAGTTAGTTTACTTGAATATAATCAACCTTTCCAGTATAGTCCTGCAGCACAGGCAGAACTTGCTTAGCAGGCTCTGCAGGAGGATGGAGTCCTCTGAAGGAGGAGCAGATTTACTGACTCTCACACTTTGAAGTGGTCTCTCTAGAATGAGATCAGAGAAAAATTAGAAGAACTGTCGGAAACATGTCATATACCCTCGCCTGAGTGAATAAAACCAAGGCCACTGTGGTAAATCTTGCAAGGAGAATTTTACTGAATTTTCGAACTGTGTATGTTTGATAGGCAGAGCTATACTCCCTTAAAATCTTGTTATCTTTTTGAGCTCTGATTCCATCTACAGTCTGGAGAGCACCAGTGGTATACAGATACAAAAAATACCCATTAGGAACACCATAGAGTATGCTGATAGTGTTGAATGAAGTGAAAAAAAGAGAATATGTTAGCTTTAGAAGATATTTGTTATTGTCATTAATGTTGGTTACAAACACTCTCCTTGTGCTGTTGTGGTATATGGAAAGATTGCTTTTTTGCAATACTTTGAACTGCAAATAACTCCATCTGTTGCAAAGCTGGGGTCTAAAATGTTGTTACGCTGGTCTGGTTGCATTTTGTGCATTTTGTGTTCACTGCTCCAAGTACACACTGCTTGGCACAAGGCAGGAGAGATTAAGGCTTATAGCCCTTGCCTTAAAACTCTAGTTCCAAGCAGGCAATGTGCAGACAGGGCTGTGGAATGTTCTGGAAAACAATATGAGAAAAAATACTCTTTGGATTTATATCTTTGAACAACTATTATTCATGAGTACAAGATGTTTTCATCCTTTTTCTATTTCACGATACATACTCACTATTATAATAATTAATTTTAATATAATACATTTACTTCATAATGTGTTTATACTACATGCTATTTTGTGTTCATACAATGAAATGAAAATAGACTATGTTTTGCATTTCTACTGAGAATATCCACAAAAATGTCCACTAATGGGATATTATTTTGAATTATTTTGGTTACCATTAATATAACAAGAAGAGGAGAAAACACTGCTGATATTTTACAGTTTTGATATCTGCAAGGGGTCTAAAATGCCAAGTGGTCCTCACAGTAGAACGTGGAGAAAGAGATGAAATTTTCAGCATATGGTCTGGAAAAGAATAATGGCAAATATATTAATAAGCTCCAGTGAAGGGGAACTCAACACTGAGGAAAGCTCAGCTACAAGGCAGCATTCAAAAGCAGGGGAAATTTTTGTTTATTGCTACAGAAATAATTTTTCAGACTTGTCCTTTCTTCACCAAATACATTTCTGCATTACAAATGTTACCAGGTCTTTATCTGTGAATGAATGATTCAAATATTCCGATCACATCTATTCAATATTTGAACTTTGAAAGTGCTCAGGAGTTCCCAAGGCTTCCTGACCCACCAGCTTACAGGGTACTTTCCAACTTACAGGATCTGATAAGGTATATAGAATTAACAAACAGGGACTGTAGGAATACTATAAGCTCAACTGCTGCTCACTGCAGTGAAGTTCCACTTCTTGTTATTGTTGCAAATGACAAAGATCAGTCACTGTCAACTGATTAATATGACCTCTATTTTCTTTCTATAACAAGGCCATCAGAACGGGAACACTTCTTTGATTCTGGTAAACCATCTCTGAAACCATCTCTGTTTCCTCAGATTCCACATCAGTGGTGTGATTGGATGTATTCCTGCATTGCCCTGCAAGGTTTTTCTTAGATTACAACATTTTTAGTTTCTGTTATCTCTTCGAACAGGGTAACATTTGGATATTTCACTGCAGTTACAGCAGCAAAGACAAAGTTACAGCAGCTGGTGTATCAGGAAACAGTTGTTTCTTAATGCTGCAATGCATTTAACCTCACACCTTGTGAAGTCAGCTAGACCACATACAGGCTCTGATTCAGCAAAACACTTAAGGGATCATTTTCAAAGGCACAAATGGCAGTTAAGCAATAATTTGCACTTAAGGATGAAAGTAGTAAGTATCCAGCAGTCATCTGGGACATTTAGATCCATGCTTACTACCTGTGTAGCTGCCAGTGCCTTCTTAAAAGGTGTAACGATTGAGCAAAATACAGGGAGTGCATGACGTATCTTTTAGGAAGAATTACCATCAAATCTTATCTTATAGACTGTCACCTGTATGCAGCAAAATGCATAAGCACATCCACTGTAGGACACAAAGGACAAAAGTGTTTCAGTAGTTGCATTCTGCATGCAGTGGCTCCCTTGGAAATAAAATGTTTCTCCTTTGGTAAGACTGGATCTTAAAAGAACACTAACTTGGGAAAAGAATTAATATTTCATAAATAAAGAATTAAGTACAACTTTGTAATTTTCTTCCTATTTACTCTCTGACAGAACAGCTGGAGGTCCGAAAAATAATCTATAACTGTGTTGAAATGCTGTCAGTCAGCACAGATGTAAAAGTGTCTGGAAGTGTAGTGAAGTCTGGAGTGACAGCATGAAATGATCAAACTGACATTGTATATTTTCTGATGTTTATGATTTCCTTCTCTGCCTCAAACTTGTCTGGAAATATTTTCTGTCATTGAACAGCCCTATAGACTTCTGTGCACAAAAAGAAAGAGAAAGTATAGGCTGTATGAAGTGAGAAGAGTAAAAGCAATATGATTGCATTTTTTTGCCTCTTAATCACAAAAGCAGATTTTAGTTTGCCAGTTATTTTTTAGTCTGTTATTTTGATGGTCTGTTCTTTATGGTTGGGCTGAGGGTTGCTTTGGTTTAGGGATAAATATCACATGATTAACCAATTAAAAATGTATGTCCCTTATTCTTTATGCCTGAGAGCTCTAACTAGTTGCTCAGTCCAAAAGGTCTTGAAGAAAATCCTTCCTGAAGAAAATAAAAAAAAATTTTCAGACTGATTCAGGATCTTTTGAAATCATGGTATCTCTTCCCAGTTATATTAGACTAAGTCTATAACAAGATTAATTATAGAAGAAAAGGAGAGTATTTAGCCATATTGTTGGTCATTAATGAAGACTGGTGGTGTCTGAAAAATGTGGACATTGATGTTTAATATTGTGCTTGACATGTTTATTCTATTTTAAGAAACTGATATTTTGTTGTGGGGAAAGACATATGTATTTGGAAGTAAATGATATTCTCCATGCTTTTGGTTAATAAATGAGCATTATGAAGACTATCCAGGATCCTCATGACTACCTCTGCGAGGGACTCAGATTTGAGATAAAGTCCAGAAACCTACATAAACTCATATGAAACTTAGTTTACAGACATCATATATTGTTAGGTGCCATAGTTTCAAAGGAAACCTGGTAATTTTAAAATAGCTTAACACAATATGAAATAGTTCAATGAAATAGTTTAATCACATATCAAATCCACTGTAAAATCCCTGTTAATACATACTTTATTAATATGTGAGGTTTTATTATCCTAGAGCAAAGGGGATGGGTAATATGTTCCAAGTGCAAAGCTGTCTGAGCCCCTCTGATGTGCTGGCAAGCAGCGTAGGCAGTCCCATTACCCCTCCTCGGGCTGTCTCTCTTCTCAGCCTCAGCTCTTGTGCAACCTCATAATGAGCTGGTTTAGAGTGATAAACTGCAGAAAAATATAGTGGTTTCATTAGAATGTTTCCCAGTTCACTGGTGAACCAGATCGTGGTAAAGACAGAAGATGAGTTTCTGGTCTCAAGGAGAAGGGCAGCAGACCCACCTGCACCCCATCCAGCTGCTCTCAGCTGGATGAGCTTTGCAGGTGTTGGTTGTACTGTTAATGAAAAATCCAGTGTAAGTGAAAGCTGGATTGAATGCCCATTGTAGTTCAGAGAGACTTTGCAAAGTTTGTCGACCTTTGCCAGCTATCTAGCTCTTAGGTCCTTCCCATAGAGAAGGGAAATGGTGGGGCAGACATGGATTTGCAGCCCCTGAAGGATCGCAGTGGGCAGACGGGGATCTGCAGCCTGTGCAGGATCATGGAGAGGGGCAGGTGTGGATCTGCAGCCCTGGAGGACCCTGTGCCAGGGGAGGTGACTGTTCCCGAAGCAGCCGTGACTGTGTGTGCAGCCCAGGATGGAGCAGTCTGTGCCTGAGGGACTGCACCTGTGGGAGGGACTCATGTCCCAGGGGTTCCTGAAGGACTCCCTGCCATGACAGTTGAACATGGTGATCTTAGCGGTCTTTTCTAGCCGTGATAATTCTGTGATTCTGTGATGAGAGGGACCCTGTGCTGGAGAGGGAGAAGGCTGTGAGGAGTCTTTCCCCTGAGGAAGAAGTAGCGGCAGAAACACCGTGTGGGGAACTGACCCTAAATCCCCCCTGCCCCTCCCTGTGTCCTGAGGGGGAGGCAGCAGGGAAGGGATCTGGGACCGGGAAGCAGGGAGCGGTGTGGGGGGAGGTAATGAGATCTGGTCATGGTTTCTCTTTCTCCTAATAGATTAATTTTTTTTTTCGTCACAGTTTGAGTTTGTCTGGTTTTGCCCATTACCATAATTGGGGCATTAAAATCTCCCTGTTTCTGTCTCAATTGATGAGCCTTTGGACGGATTTTCTCCTCCCTGTCCCACAATGGGGGTCGAGGGAGGGTGAGCAGAAGCTGGGTTGGTACCGGCTGGGCCTAAACTGCAACAACCCCCAAAGTGGTAAATTTTTGTCTAACCTGTCTCTGTTTTACAGCAGATATCTTTGGTATTTCTACCATAACTGGTCACTTAAAGAAGCTAATCGACGCATGATGGTGAATCTATCAGTTTAATTACTATCGATTATTATAATTCCTAGAACATTACTGGTCGTTTTCTGAGTCATTACCTTTCATTTCTTGTGTTTTGATATAAAAGGTCTCATCAATCTTCTATATGCAGGTACTTGCCATTGTAGCTAAGTTTTCTAACAGATGAAAGCATTTGGGAAGAGAGGCCAGAGAAGATCCTGTAGACATTTAATCTCTTTACATCGCCTTCTAAATAATTTGCAGTATTTGTCTATAAAACAAGGAAGTCCTTTGGTCTGTAAGGATTTTGCAGTCTTAGGTCTCAATATTTATTTGGGTCAATTCATTCATTTGGGTCTCTGGATGAAGTCTGAACCATCCTTATTTTATGATTAGAAGAAGCAGTTAGAAAAGAGGTGCAGCCTGATGAAGAATGTCTTGTTTCAGGCTGTTTCAGGTTTCCAGACAGTGAAATCCTTGTGGATGAAAGGCAAAGAAAAAGCCTAATGATAATAAGAGTTGGTGCTGGTTGGAAACAACACCAGTCACTGTTAAACGTGGCATTTGTATCCCTCAGAAGGCAGATGTAGCTGCCCAGGCTGGCTGTATGCAGAGTAGAATGAGTCAGCATTTCTCTCACAGCCAGGTTTTTGTAGACACACATTACAAATTAAAATTGCTTCTTGTATGAACTCTCAGCATGCGAAAGAAATATGATATTCCCCCACCAGGAGCTAGTTTTACATCTTTTTCCTGTTATCTAAATTACCTCTTCCTTTCTATAATATGGAAGAGTGATAGGGGTTCCTAAAAATCAGTTTTTTAATGCAGGTTAATATTACTGTGTCGCAGAAAATCATTTCCTTTCTGTTCACTCTTTTGACAAAGACAAAAGAAGGTATAAAAAATTATCTTTATGCAAAAGTAGATAACAACTACAAAACTATACCATTTTCCAAGGGCTCACTACATTAACCTATAAGATGGCCTGGTTTTTTTTCTTCACTCTTCTAAAACTAACAAATGTTCAAATTAGCAGTATTGCCAGAGCTTCTTTTTCCCAAGCTTTTCTGTTTGTTTTTTTTTTTCTCTTCAGCTCCTCAGTCCAAATTAGCAAGACTATGCCAGTGAGCCACACAATAGAAAGCAAAGAAGTATACTTGCCTTAATTCCAGATCGATGTTAGTGGGTTAGATACAATATGTACCAGCCAAGCAATTAGAATGATCTAGGATACTGACCACACTTTTTGAGAAAGAGGTCTCCATTCACTGGTTATTTATTCATTCTAATAAACTTCCTTTGCTTTCCTCATTTGTTCAAGTGTTTGAGAACAGATAAGTAATCTGGGAAATTTTCCAGTTTAAACAATAAAGTAATAAATAATTGAGCTTCTTGGCACTTAATGCATGAAATAGGATCCTTGTGGTTTAAAACAAAGACTGAATTAAACAGTTTCACCCTGGAAAACACTATTTTCACTTTTGAGTTACCAGTATGAAGTTACAGTTCTGTCTGAAGGAGACAGAGGTTTCACAGGGGCTGTTTCAGTACTGAAATGAATTGATTTAGAAACCATGACCAGTTCATAAATGTCTGCAACTTTAACTGAGAGTGAGAAGTATTTTGCTTTTATCAGACAGGAGACATTTGATTGCTTATAAATCTATTCCAGGGAAGAAATCCAGAATAAGAGAACTGGGTACAACAAGCTCTAGTCACATCAGTTAAAAACCACCCATAAAGTGATCATACACAACAGCAGAGAAAACTGACATGAAAGAAGACAAAAAAAGGCGACTGGCTTCTTTCATCTGAGAGCTTCTTTCTAAGCACAGGGAGCCCTGTTTCTCACCTTTAGCAGTGCTTGCTATCAAAACAGGAAAGTCAGAGGAGTGGGAACTCCACATTCCCAGCTAAATGCTGTAACCATGGGGCTCCTGCAGTCTTTTCTTCTGTTGCCCAAGGTGTCAAATCTCCTGTGCAGTCAAAACTGCTCCCAGCAGCTAAGCAAATGTGGATAAGTTAAGCTTACCCTAAAGTAGGCACTCAGAGACAAGCCATCTTAAATACTCTCCACTCCCACTGGCAGAAGTGGAAATGTAAGCATCTGATTTATGGACACCTGTATATGGATATCTGTATGTGCACATTTAAATTTAAGGATCTTAACCCCAAATGGAGCTTCTCTTGCTGTTAAGAGGTGATGCTACCTAACCAGCTGTCCTAACCAGCTTTGTATTTAGGGGCACACATACATGTTGTGTAAGTCCCTGAATCTTGAGGTTGAGCAAAGCATAGAAGATCATCTGCTGTGGCAATTACTTACTTTCTACTTATTACCTCATATTCCTAAGGAGCAGAAATTCTTCCTTAAAAGAGAGAACGTGATATTGCTTTGACCCTGACTCACCTACTGCAATGCCTTGTTCTGAGCCATGAAGTGTGAGTAGCAAAAGGAGCAGCTGCAGAAACTTGAGACAAGAAAAGCAAATTTTCAAGGAATGGAGAAAAGGGGATGGACCAAAAATCTGTAGTTTTGGATTCAAGTGCTTGCAATATGCCAAAGTCTTCTGCCCTTATTTAGATCTAGCCTATATCCTTCATCTAGGGAAACCTTGCATCTGAAAGGAACATAAAGTCTCTGCTACTGATACAGATATAAAAATCACATTCTGAGCAGCTATACCATCATTTTGTTTGTTTCTTGCCTATGGTAACCTTCTACCAAACAGAACAGACAGAACAGCTTTCTGTGTCAGAAGAGGGTTAAATGGTCTTTGTTTTTTATTGGTGGTACAAATGATTTAATATTTTTTGTAAGCTGTTCTTTCTTTATCCTGTTATTTTACAATGCGTTACTAAGAAGACAGATTATTTTTTCCCTTTTTGATTATGATATATGAATCTCATCATTAGCAGCTGTAGGTAAAGGTTTGTATGTGTCCCAGAGCAATGAAGAAGAAAGTGTTGGGATTGCACTGGGTTTGTTTTGATTTTTCAGTGAAGGGGAAAAAAATCCTTCCCTCTGTGCATTGCTATCACTCTCGAAATCTTTATCCACAAAAATGAGAGTGAGTGAAATGTTTGGATACAATAGAAGGATCAGAAAAATGAGATACCAAGAGCATAAAAAATTAGTGATTTTCCTTTTGTGATTCATCTAGTAACAACCCCAATGCAAACAGCGTATATAGTGCACAGGGTATATCAGAAATGAAGTCAGGTGAAGATTCTTCAGTATTTATTCATTAGAGCAACACTTTCATTTTTCTGTACCTCACTGAGTGACTTTTTCCTCCTTTCCATCATGTTAAAGGTTATGGCTAAGATTTCACCTTGCTTCCCCAACAAGGACTGACAAAAGAAAGACACCAATAAAATTGTTCCCTTCCCGCCATGATACTTGGTTTAAACTTTCTAGGAGTCATCATTTTCCAAGGACAGAGCTCAATCCTCTATCCCTGGCTTACTAAAGTGTTACTGAGCTCCTGTGCTTTCACCTGGGTACAGAGAATAACAGAGGTGTCCAATGTAATGTTTTGCTGCTTGTGCAAACAAACTCCCTTGTACTTGTGCCATTGCTCTGAGGAAAGTCACACAATCAGCATTGTTCAGCTGTGCTATGAATGAGAAATCAAGTTCCTTGATCAGGACATGAATTTCTGAGAATGGGGGATTTTAAGGCATAAGGTCACAGCTGGCCATAGGTCTGTCAAACACGAGGCATACATCTTAAAAAAATGCATTCAAAAATAAAAAGGACAAATTTCAGACCCGAGAACTCACTGTAGTGTTTGCCTCTTCACTGCACTTGGCATCTGCTGACAGTCATACATGGCAAGTCCTCTTCTCTGACAACACAACGAATGATAGAACTATATAATAATTTGGGCTGGAAGGGACCTCTAAAGGTCCTCAAGTCCAACCCCCTCACAGTAAACAGGGACATCCTCAACCAGATGAGGTTGCTAAGAGCCTCTTGAAGCTTCACTTAGAGCATCTTGAGAAATAAGGCCTCAATTACCTCCCTGAGTAACCTGTTCCATTTTTCTACTACCCTCATGGTAAAGAACTTTTTCCTAACATCCAGCCTAAATCTACTCTTCTCTAATTTAAGAACATTGCCTCTCTTCCTATCACTACAGACCCCTGCAAACAGCCCATCTCCAGCAATGCTTTGATGATATTCTGTACAGTGACATTGCTAATGACCTCATGGCTCCCTCATTGAGGAGAAAGAAGTAGCAGACCCTGAAATCTTCCATAGTATTCCTTTGTTATACATTAATATTGGTTGTGTCTACAAATTCTGTCTTTGAACAGGGATGAATAAATTGAAATAACACACAATTTAATTATTTTTAATGGCACTAGTGATGCACTTAATATAAAAGGTCAATTCATACTAAAATGAAATAATTTTTCCTTATGCTTTGGTTCATGTTTTAGTATCTCTGTACATTCTTACTTTTTAAAGTATGCATTTTCTGTCATACTTGCATATTTCCCCGACAAACTGTAGAGAAATGTTATAAGCCTACAGAGCTTATATCATACTCCTCTAGTACATAAAACCTCTCAATTTCTAAGAAATACTGGCAGGAATCATATATTGGAAGAAAGAAAGATTCACAAACAATGGCTAAAAAGTTATTAAAACACAGAGATTCAAAAGAAATGGTATTTTCTATAACTTAAAATTATGCTGAAAATGGTCATTACTCTTGTGTGGGATGAGGTTAATAGTCCTTTTTAACTTTATAACGCTGGGTATGGAAACCAGACTGCTGGGCTTGAAGCAGTCTGTAGTTTTATGATGTGCTAATTCTTCACTGGAAGATATTAAGCCTGATTTATGTCTGTCAGTGGAATTTTGTCAGAGTGATTTCATGGAGGGAAATGAAGGAACTGGAAACACATACAGACCAAGCAGAAGCACTAACAAGGCTGTCATAAAGAGTCACTAGTCCAAAATTATTGGCTAAAAATTGACAATTCAATTTTAAATAACCTCTTCATTGGTTGTTGTGCTATTGTGGAACTGGGAAATATTTTATACTTTAACATCATCCCCAGTGATCACCTGATATTCTTTAGCCACTTAACAAGTTATCCGTTTCTATTATTCTGTATGCAAGTTTAGAAATTAAAATATAGCTTATTTTCCAATGCCTGGAGATATGACTGAGGTTTTTTTAAAGGCAAAGTAGGGAATAATGTCATATGATATGGTTTTGTCACAGTATTTAATTATAAGTCTTTACTGCTCAGTGATCATCTAGATATTCATGAACAGCAATTGGTAAAAGCAAAAGAAATATCAGTCTTCAAAACCTGATGGTCTTCACCATCATGATCATCTCTGCTGTAGATTAGTGGGACTGGCTTATTTTTAAATTTTTTTTAAACTGCCAATTCATTTTAAGGCTCTTAGAATTCAGGCTAATCTCATTTAGATATCTCTATATGGGGGCTAAGTGATATAACAAAGCTGCAGCAGAGACTGCCATGCCCTTTACATTAATAATCAACTTACTGACACTTTCTGGGGGGGAATGAACTAATGAAGATAATAGCAAGAACATCTCACATTCATAGGGAGAGAGTCCTGAAGAGGAGGAAAGATGCTAAGACACCTCCAAGGAACAGAAACACTGAAAAATGCAGAAAAAAATTACTTAATTGTTTTAAGGGGATTTGTTTAACTATTTTTTATTTTAAATGCAGTGAGAGAGAAGAAGGACTTTGCTCGTTCTTTTAATTTTCCACTTAAGACTTCAGAAGTCAGTTCTCCTGATTTTTACTATGTCTATACATATGGTGTGGGAGTTTCACCATAGGATGCTGGGGACCTGCTGTATAACTTCTGGGGGGAAGAGGTCAGTCAACAGTTGTTTTTTTTTTTTCTTCAGTGGAATTGAAGTATCAGGTGGTTATGATTTTGCACTGTTTCTCACAAATGCAAGGGATCAAAGTTTGGTTGAATAAGAGCTGGGCTTAGAAAAGGATATCCATAATTTATAGGACTGCTGGCTTGTAACAATGTACAGATTCTAGTCAGTGTGGATAAAAGCCATAAGTTTAATTTCCAGCAACAAAAGCAAGAACAGAACTCCGGGTTCACCTGTGATTGTAATAAAAATGTGTATGTGATGTCCGTACAAGCTGAAAATCCTTTTCTAGCCTAAAAAAATCTTCATAGGCTAGAGAGACTTCAAAGAACTCAGAGTGACCTGAAACCCAAACCTTGGCTGAACAGAAGCTGCTCTTAGGTTATGGTTTATGCTGCTTCCTATGAACTTCCCACCACTGCCACTCAAAAGCCAGATTTGGTAAGCTTATAAAATTGCAACTGGCTGCTGAAATCTTCCTTTAGCCAAATAACACATCTGGTTGGGAATTTGGAACTCCATTACAGACGGTCTTAATGACACAACTGAGTTAACCAAAGGGAAATAGGAAATGTGCACAGCTCTGAGCCCCTCATGCTGGTGCAAGAGGGGTCAGTACCAAATCAGGGGCTGGAGAAAAGGGAGATTTGGTCGGTTTGGAGAAGCCACATTCCTGCAGGGGCTGGGCTGCTGTTCCCAGAGGAGAGTTGTGTGTTCTGCCTTCTGCAGCACACCAGAGCAGAGTCAGAGGCATCCTACTTGTTACTCACCATTCTCAGAAGTGAATTTCATCTCAGGCTACTGCCTCAGCAAATCTCCCCTGCAACAGCTGCTGCTGCAAGGAGATCTCGGTTCACATCATTTCATTCAAATCCTGATCAAAGTTTATTGACTTGTTCATGACACATAATTAACTGGCAATCAGTGTGCTTTATATTCAGGGTCAATATTTTCAATACAACGGATAGATGATGATGCCAGAGACTTCCAAGCTATTAGTAAACAGCTACGCATTTCCCAGCCCCTGCAACTAACCCCCAGAAGTAAACCCTGCCCAGGTACCTTCCTCTGCCTCATGGGTCACACATACACACAGCCCACACCCTCCCCTGGATGCTCAACCCAGGAAGAGAAGGAGGAATGAGGCTCCCGGCAGCACAAGTGCCCCCTCAGGCACCTCCTTCCTTATCAGCTGCCAAGGGGGCGGCTCGTCCAAATCCACAGTCTAAACTGCGAGGGAAAAAACCTCAACATATATATCATTGAGTTATAAAATCATAGAATGGCTAGGGTTAGGAGGGACCTTCAAGATCACATATATGTATATATAAATCAGTATAAATATATACACATTACACCACATGGCCTTATGGTTGAATTACTCTCCTTCTGGATTTTGGAACAGTTTTTATCACTTTTAACGGGGCTGACAGGGAAGTAAACATAGTTAATAACCCTTAAAATACTTACGTCTTTTTATCTGAAGTGCATTTTCTTTTTGAATGAAAATTTCCTGTTTCTGCCAAACCTACAAAGATAGGAAGGATTCTTATCTCCCCACTAACTTACAGGCTATGCTAACTGGGAACCAATCTGCCTTCCTCTGCAGGAATGAAAGAAAAATGAAGCTATTAAAGGGATAAAATCAATTTTACTGGATAGTATTCTGGGGGCTTGGGAGGGTGTAGGGGTGAGAAAGGGGAAAAAAGAAAAATGACCTGTCATCAGCGAATAGTCATCACCATTTAAGTCTGTGAAATCCAGCATCAGTAACCTAGAACTCACCTGATTGTCTCTGAAGGGTTTAGGTGATACCAAGGAACTTCATTCAAACAGGACATTCTTCTTTGACATGTGCTTAATGTTACATGGCTCAGTTGTGGATCACCAGAATTCAGGTTTAAATGAATCACTAATAAACAGGCTGTGTAACACCTGTAGAGTAGTGGGGTTTCAAGACATAAATGTTTTTTCACATTAACCAATGTGGGGGATAAAAATCCACAATCTCCAGGATGCCATCCCATTTGTACAGGAGTTAATTTTAAATTTAAAACCTGAGAGCTTTCAGATGTGCAAAGTACAAGCTGAATTCAGCAAAATGGATATGGCTTAAATATGAGGTTTTTTCCTGGATCAGTTTAGGGAATCTGTAGCTGTGCCAATCCCTAGTGAAATATCTGATATAGAAATTTTATAGAAATAGATAGAGATGGCTCTGATTCTGCATACATTTGCTTTAATTACACACCCAGCTGATTTTGTGTATTTTTTCAACTGCAAATCATTGCCATTTCTCTTTCATCAAATCACATACACTGTCATTTTTTGCTTTGCTCATGTTTCCTAGCAAGTACCATGCTATAATGCCAACCAAAAATACCACAACAAAGCTCACAGGCAGTACTGCACATTTCAGAAATGCAATTGTGTTTCTGAAGGAAGAGGATGCCATTGCCTTTTCCTCTTCTTCCAGCTCTTCCAGTGACAAAGGTGCTGCTTCCCTTTCTCCTAAGGTGATATGCGAGAGACATTTTTCATCAGTCTGTTAAGTTATTCCCTGTTGTCCTTCAAGATCCCTGATTTTTTTTTTTTTTTCCTGGAAAAAGGAGGTAACTTCTCTGGATCAATTGCCATCACCAACATATATGGAAAAAGAAATCAACATTTTTTTCGAATGTGCACAATGTTATTGTAGCTGCAGATATACACAACACAGTCTATTATTCCTTTCCTCCAAAAATCTTGTTGAGGGACATTAATGAGAGATGGAGTGCTGAAAATATCTCAGTATCCCATGCTAATAATTTGGTAACAGTAACACAAGGATGGTTGTAAAATCATAGAAACTTTGATCGGAAGGGATGTCTAGAGGTCATCTAGTCCAGTCTTTCCCTTGAAACGGGTCTTGAAGAATATATGCTTCTGTGCTCAGGTTTAGCAGGTGAGAGAAGCATACATACTGTATTTCCAAACAGGGCTGCTTACCATGTCTGCCGTTATGGAAAAAATGTCTGACCCTTTATATCCAAGTTCAATTTGTCAGTGTGAAGAGAAAATTAGGATTTGAAAAAAAAGCAAAAAAAGTCTTAAAGAAATAATTGCCAGTTCCAAATCAGCAGCAGCAACGTAGAATTTTTTCCTTTCAGTACCCTGTATTTAGTTTCTCTAATAGACTGAGATGCTTTTTATACCTAATTTTCAGCTCACATGTTTTCTTTTATCTGCTACAATATCACAGAGTCATAAAATTATCAGAGTTTGAAGGGACCTCTAGAGATCATCTAGCCCAACTCTCCCACTCAAGCAGGATCACCCAGAGCACATTACACAGAACTGCATCCGAGCGGGTTTGAATGTATCCATAGAAGGGGATTCCACAACCTTCCTGGGCATCCTTTTCCAGTGCCTTGTCACCCTCATAGTAAAAAAAGTTTTTTCTTATGTTTAAATGGAACTTCCTATGTTGCAGATTGTGACCTTTGCTCCTTGTCCTGTAATTGGGAACTACTGAGAAAAGTCTGGTTCCATCTTCCTTGCATCCACCCTTTAGATACTTCCAGACATTAACAGAGGGGAAGATCTCCCCTCAGCCTTCTCTTCTCTAGGCTAAAGAAGCTCTCTCAGCTCTCTCAGTCCTTTCCTCATAAAAGAGATGCTCCAAACCCCCCATCATCTTTGTTGCTCTCTGATGGACTCTCTTCAATAGTTCCCTGTCTCTTATGAACTGGGGAGCCCAGAACTGGATGTGGTATTCCAGCTGTGGCCTCACCAGGGCAGAGCAGAGGACAAGAACCTACGTAGATCTTCTGGACAGTTTTCCTGATGCACTCCAGTATACCATCGTCCCTCTTGGCCACAAAGGCAAATTGCTGACCCATGAAGAATTTACTGTCCACTAGGACTCCAAGGTCTTTCTCCATGGAGCTGCTTTCCAGCAGGACATCCCCCAGTCTGTACAGTTGCCTGGTGTTATTCCTACCTAGATGCAGGACTCTACACTTGTCTTTATTGAACTTCATGAGGTTTACCTCTGCCCAGGTCTCTAGCCTGTCTAGATCTTGTTGGATAGCAAAATACTTATACATTACATCTTTGAACAGATTTAGGATTTGGGAAAGATACCTTTAGGAACATGAAACTACAAGATGAAGTATTAAGGAGTAATACAAAACCCACAAAAAATGAGCCAGAAGTGAAATGTCATCTTCTCTGTCAGACTAGACTAGAAAATCTCTAGCAAGTATCTACAGTTTTGCAATGATATCCCTCTCATCCTCACTGAAGCTGATGGCAAAGCTGCCAATTTCTTTTCAACTATTGTACCTTCAGAGTTTCATATGTACTTTAGAAAGAAAGTGTTTCTTTCTGCAAGAAACTCAATATAATTCCAGTAATTTCTTCAGCAGGGCAGGTTATCTATCTGCAAATTAAATGGAACTTTATCATCCTCAGCTTCTATATTAGGACTGTGGTAGGTAATTAAAATAGAAAAAGATATGATTTTAACATTTCAGCTGTTATGAACAATTTCTTTCTGTTGTATGTAGGGGATATATGTACAGTTCACCTGTTCTGGACTTCAGAAACAATTAACAAAGCTAGAACCTTAAACACAGGTAGCTCCATCAAAATCAATTAAGGTACATTTATATTAATGAGCAAGATTTGGTACCTGAATCAAGAACTTATTTATATAAAGCTCTGAAAATTGCTGGTAAGGAGCAGAAGGAGTTGTGCTATGTCAGGAATATGCTCTGTGTAGTGGGAATGACAAATTATTTTTCAGAGTAACAAATGGAATCTTAAATGGATCTTCAATAACATGCTAATTTAGTCTGGTATCTTGACTGTGGAATTAATTTTCTAACTGCCAATTTCAGCTGGCCACGCAACTGCTTTGCTAAATTTCAAGGTGACATTTGTAGGGCCATAGGAGACATTTTAGCTTACTGAATAACAGTGCTGGATCCTGTAAACACCTCTGTTTTGATTTTGCAGTAAGTTGTTCTCAGTGAATTTATCAAGCATAAGAAATATTAACCAGACAGGCTTGTCCAGCGCATGTATTCTCCATCAAAAAAATAATAAATGCTTTCACATGCCAATGAGAATTGTTATTATTAACACTGAGAAAGATGGCTCTCAGATGAAAAGTCTTTATTTGATACAGAGACTGTATAAAGTCCAGTGGGAGAAGGGGAAAGAGGGAGTGGGATGAGGAACAATGATGGCAAAGACAACAGGAATTTTTGGTGTGAAGTGCTGGACAGGAAGACACCTCAAACATCAAGCAAAGGTGGTTGGTGGCTTCATTTGACCATAATGAAACGTAGGATGTCTAGTCCTCCTTTCTAGTGAAAGGACACTGCAAGACTCAATATTGGCTAATTAATTGAGCTGAAAACAATATGACTGAGGAAGACTTTTGTAGGAATTATTAGAGAACCTTTGTCTTTTAGTCTTCTGTAAGGACTCTAGTGATATTTCTGAAAGACCCAGCATCTTCACACAATTCTTATCAGGGGCAAGAAGAGCAGGAATCCTTGTTCTTGGGAAAGCCATATTGATTACCATCCTGTAAGAAACCTGGCAACTAAGGGTCAGAAACAAATTTCTATCTATATCCCTCAACTGATACTAAATTAGCTTAGCAGTAAAATGTTAATATGCTGCAGCCATCTAAAAATGTCTATCAATTATTCTCCTCTTAGTGCAGCCAGGCTGCTTTGAGAGATAACTTGGTAAGGAAGGAAATGACTTTTTCAACCCCATGAGACAATGCATCTCCTCCACACAACTTCTCACAACAGCCTGTGCCTGAAGGCAGAATTTTGTATTCTGCTGAAATGATCAAATGAACAGAATGTATAAATTAAACTTGTGATAAAATGAAAAAGCCAATTTTAATAATTTGGTAGGGGGGGTTATAAAATAATTTAATAAATCTGAAAGATCAATCAAGTAATACATTTACTATGTTAGAAAACCAGGGCTGTGTGTCAAAAGAGGACAGATGTTTATTTGCTTTGGGGACCTGGCCTGAAAGCTCTTATGATTCTTTTACAAACAGATCCTAAAAGCTCCAGATATCATCAGCACATGGATTACCTGACAGAACACCCAAATCTGAAAACAGAAAAACCAAAAGGATGCATTTACTTGTGCTATTCCTGAGAAAGAAAAACTTTCTTCAAACTGACACAAACACAGTGAAGAACCATGCAGTTGTGTGACATACATAGTTATAGTTTCAGCAAAAAAATATCTGAATAGTTTTCAATCTAGGTAATATTAGGAGAGCACAGAAAAAAACCCAAATGTCTAAAGTGGTTACAGGTTTACTTTACCTAGGAACCTGCACTTCTGTCACTTGACATGAAGTGCTTTGCTACAAGGGGGGAAATATGTCTGAACAATTCCTTATAATGCTACTCTTCATCTTGAGGATCAGCCCTCCCAGCCAGAGAAAATGTAATAACAGTTTTGGCCGAGTTCCTTCAGATACAAGAAAACCACCCCAAATCTATCTTCAATTAAGTGACAGAATTTCTTACAAAGAACTTCCGGGACTCCTGTAAGCTTCTTCCACTATGTCATTTAGTCTGCCTGACAGCATGGTGACTCTGCAACTATTCTTTAACTCTTCTTTTCAGAGATTTACCTTCAGACATCTCTAAAGGTTTTCTTTAACACCCTCTTTTTTTTTTTTTTTTTAAGGTTTTTCAAGCTTGAGGGTTTCTTTTTTCCAACAATTGCACAGCAGTTATGAATGGGGAGCTAGGCTAAACCTAGTGCTTCAATTAGTTTAATTGATGAAGGCTGGGGTGGGTGGATTTTCTGGGCCCCTCAGTTTAAGAAGGATGTAGAGGTCCTGGAACAGGTCCAAAGGAGGGCAACCAGGCTGGTGAAGGGACTCGAGCACAGGCCCTATGAGGAGAGGCTGAGAGAGCTGGGGCTGTTCAGCCTGGAGAAGAGGAGGCTCAGGGGAGACCTCATTGCTGTCTACAACTACCTGAAAGGAGGCTGTAGCGAGGTGGGAGCTGGACTCTTTTCACAGACGACCTTCAACAAGACAAGAGGACACAGTCTTAAGTTGTGCCAGGGGAGGTTTAGGTTAGATATTAGAAAGAATTTCTTCACGGAGAGGGTGATTAGGCATTGGAATGGACTGCCCGGTGAGGTGGTAGATTCTCCGTCCCTGGAGACATTTAAAAAGAGACTGGATGTGGCACTCAGTGCCATGGTCTAACAACTGCTCCGGTGGGTCAAGGGTTGGACTTGATGATCTCTGAGGTCCCTTCCAACCCGGCTAATTCTATGATTCTATGATTCTATGATTTTCTCAGATGAGTCCAATGAAAGAAACATTCAGTTCATAGAGGACATTTTATGCTGCAGGATGAAAGTTTGAGAGTGAGGAGACCATAATTTTCTTCTTAGCTCCTCAAATGATCTGTAATGGGATGCTGGCCAAAAAATTTCATTCCAGTGTTTTAGGGCTTGGGTGAATGACTTCTACTGAGTTTTGATGGGGTGATTTAAGAAGCCACCAGCCTCAGCTGGCTGTCTCCAACTCTGTAACAAACCCTGTCACAAAGTATGCCAATTGCCCAGCTATTCCAGTGCCTGTCTCAGTAGGATAAACTTCCAAGAAGATTGATTTGTGCTGATGCTCAGTTGTACAAGGAGAGGCTGATGAGTAGGGTGCCCACATGTGGCAGTGGGGCTTGGCCCTGGCTTGGTGCAGTCCTGAGCATTCCGTGCAAGGTTTGGGAGGGGAGGTCTACCTGTAAGTTTGTGTTTTGTGCTAATCTGCTTTTAAATGTAGTGGATCTATGAATTAAAAGTGGTTTATAAAGTATTAATTGCCTATTTAGTTAAATCAATACTTAATTTCCATTGATGGTTTTTTCTACTCCATCATCTAAGAATCAAAGGTATTTTTAGCTTAAAATACAATTGTTACAGATTAATATTTTAAATCAGTCACGTGATAAGTATTTATTTGTTTGTTTAGTTAGTTTTGGGTTGAATTTTTCAGTGACTTCTGTAGGGATTTCTCCTTCACATTGATTGTACAGATTGTAACTAACAAATATTTTGCTCTTGGGATACACTTTAAAAACAAGATAAGCCTTTAGAAAGTATCTGTGTGCAGGGCTTTGAATTAACCAGAGCAATGAGGTGTAAATGCCTCCATATTTTTGTCTTGTTAGTGAGACAATAAAAAGAACCCAAACTTTCATTTTCCCATGTTATGTTTTATTACAGCACAAAATAACAGGGTGGGAAAGAATAACTTTCATTCAAAAACCAAAACCAAAAAACCAAACCAACTCATAACACATAACTTTGCAAGATGGGTCATTCTAGTCCAAAATGCTGTGTGGTGTGACTGGGTCCGAGGCAGAAATTCACAGGCTTACCCTCAACTTCCTGACCTCACAATACATTAAATATATATAGAGTACAATACTTGTACTGATATCTGAAAAGGAACAACATCACAGACATTGCCCAGTGCTAGGTTGCACTTCCAGTGTCAGTTACCCTTTCATGTCATTGCTTGAAAGGAATCATGACTTCATGATATCTTCTGGGACATTATTCCTTTTTCTGCCTTAAGGGAAGAGGTGTGCATCAATACAACTTTTTTTAAAGGCACAGGTTAGTCACAATGTTTTGCTTTTCCTTTTTGACTCTTAAGGTTAGAAGAAAACATTGGATAAACTGTACTAATTTCTCAATTTCTGATCTTGTGAGTCAAGACCAAAGAAGATGCTATGTTGTTTTCTTGAAGAGTTTTATGTCCCTGTTTGACTAAGCAGAGTCAAGACTACTTAGGTTTCCTTTGCTAGGTTGTCTTTCCACCTGAATAATATTCCTCCAGTCTATCAATATTTCCTGGGAGCTGGGAAATATCATTTGATTTCCCCAGACACCCCTGAGACTGGAAAACCTGCCCAGTTCAGTAGGTATTGTTCAGTAGGGCTTGCAAACAGCATGGTAAAAGAACTGGAAACATGATGTGTGGAGTTAAAAGAAATCAGTTAGTAATGTGCAAAACAAAATAAATTATTGTTAAGTTTCTACTGCAGAAGTTTCCACCCTCTGATGTTTTTGGTAGGAATGTAGACTCCAAGTTATCAAATAAATCAAGGTGAGGCTTTAATTATTTTTCCTTTTAACTTTTATTTTCATTGCTCTAACTGAGGTATTAAGAAAATGACTAATCTGAATTTTTCCTCAGAGTTAATCCTGATCTTACTAATCAAATGACCTCATCTCAGACTCATATTTCCTTTGGAATTTGAAAGCCCTATGACCTTGCTTGTGTTTCCTATTAATTGTAAGTATTAAGCTTAATATTAACATAGACTAGTTAGATGTGTGACTAGATACATATAAACAGACAGAATAAAAACTATCTGTCTAGAATACAGATGGACACAAATTGATGGATCTTGTCAAGGTTCAATTGTCAGCCCAGCTAGATTCTTCTCTAGACTTTATAAGATCCAGAGGTCATGGATCATGGCTTTTCTTGTGCCTTGGTACAATATATCAAAAAGGTTCAGTCTCTACCTTCAAAATTTTCCTATGTATGAACAAGGAAGTGAGAAAGAGGAATTAAGAACTAACTTGTGGCATAAGATTTGTTCTCTAAGGCCACTATCTGTACAAAGATTGGTACAAGGTACCTGAAGTTTAAGTATTGTCAAGTTTGCAGTTACTGTGGCAAAAAAGGATATTGAACAGCTTTGCAGATGTTATGAGAAGTTATCCTGAAGTATCAGTTTGGATAAAAAGATCAAAGTTCTTTTTCCTTTCCCAGTTTAACAATGGTAGAGAGAAGTTGACTTCTCAGGCTGGCTAGAAGTGAGACCTGACATTTCAGCAGTGAGTGAAGGCTTCATAAGTAAGGTGAAAATACTTGCAAAGGACCTCAGTGATGAAGGTCTACCAGCTGTCTTCTGTATAAAGAGAAAAAAGAATGATAAATGAAGAGAGGTGACAAAGCTGTTGTGGTTAGCTGGGGAAACAACCTGTCCATCAGAAGGCCAAATGTCGTGGGAAAGGAGCTGTTCCTTCTAGTGATCTTCTGGGATCTTCCTCAGCCTATTTTACTGTTCTTTCTAACAGACAGTGTTCTTCACCTGTGTTTCCAGTCCCTGTGGGGAATTTGGGCATATTGAGATCCATTTTGCTACCACTAGGTCCCATCAACATTCAAGATGTCTGGCAAAAATCCTAGGAAAACAAGGATATTTACTTTGTTTATACCAACCATATTAAGAACAGAAAATGTCCTTGTAGTGTACTTTCTTCAGGTCATACTGTCTTTACCAAAATATCTTTTTTCTGTCCTGGATGCTTGTAGCCACTTTGACTCTAATGGTTCAATGTTTGACAGAAGCACTCACCTGTGACTGTCTGAATGCTGCTGAAGTGGAGGGAGGGGCATGGACCAAAGAATTTCTTCAGATCTCTGTAGATCCTGTGGCTGAAAGTTTCTCTGGGTGTATGTATGGGAGTGGAGTATGAAAAGACAAGGAAGGAAGGTGAGAGAATACCAGCCAGGCCTATATGAGATCTCAAAGTTAAACTCCAGGCAAGGCAAAAAAGCTGAAAGTGAGAGTTAATAAATAACAGTAATTGCTCTGCAGAGAGTAGTTTTACAAGGCTAAACAGAATTAGGATGCCCAGTACTGAAGCAGGGGAGCAAGGGATATCATTCATACAAATAAGCTGGATGGTAGCTTGAGGAGAGAGGTAAAACCTTTATAAAATCTAATGATGTGTAAATACCACCTGCATTAATTATGCTGCACTATTGAATGTTAAAAATCTGAAGCCCAGAGCTGGAATAATTAATCTGCCCTTGTGAATGCCTTGGAAGGGAGAAAAAGGCACTGCTCCTGGCAATGAAAACCAAAGTTACAAATCAAGAAAAGGGAAATTTTGTTGTGCTCAAGGCCTTACTTTTCGCAGCAGAGAGTTTCTCAGGATGTTTTTTTAAAGCCAGGATGTTTTTTTAATGCCTAGGAGAGAGAGAGACACAGTCCTCTCATATATATATTTTTTTTTTTTTTTCAAAGGACCTGAGTCATTACAGCCTGGAAATCCCTAACACAGAGCAAGATATTTCATTGGTGTTAGAGATCTGATGAGCTGAACTTCGCACTCCAGAAAACTCACCCACAAAACAGAACCAAATCCCTATGCTTACAGTATCCCATGGAGGATGTGATATAGTAAGTATGTGTAGAAACAGCAGTTTTCTCTTTTATTGATGCTCTACAGAGCTTGCTTTGCAATTTCTTCAAACAGGATCTCTTAAGCTGTGTGTGACAAAATGACATTTCAACTTAGACTCAGCTGTTTACAGTCTATCTTCCTGTCCTAAATTTTCAGAAAATCAGGGCAAGTTGCCTTTGAGATGGAGGCATTATTAGGAGGACTTAATATAGTGTCACCAAGAGTCAAAGAAAATTCACTCAGTCACTCAGAGGCATGTATGAATGAATGCACACCAATGAGAGACATTCTCATTGCCCCACTCCTAATAAAAGAGAGAACAAGCCTCGACTGCTGCAGCTGTTGTTTCCTTAAACTGATATTATTTTATATTCTTTTAAATAATATTAAGAGGTAGTTCTGCTTTGAGTGGAAAAAAAATATGATTTAGACTAGTTGACCACTCACTGAATCTGATATGTTTGTTTCCAGGTATACATGCTCAAGCAATATAAAAGCAAAAATACAAAAATGTTAAAAGATAGATATTTATCTCTATGTTGGAAATGGCCTTTTTCCTGCTTATTTCACACAAATCATAAAAGTTTTCACACAGGAGAGAAAAATCCAGCTTCCATCTGAACTCTGTTGATACTTATTTCTGTGAATTTTTATAAAATTTTGCCTTATTAGTATATTTTAAACAACGAGAGTGTTGTGAACCCTGTGGGAAAAATAATGCCAAATTAAAAATCCGGTGTTAAATTATCTCACAGCTGCAGTCTATGTCTAACAAACTGGAAACACTATAATATGCTAGTGTCCTGTTATATGAAGTGGAGATATTTTTTAACCTGTGATTTTGGTAAACTGAAAATAAAACATTGATTCATTGTGAGAACAGATGGGAATAAACAATAGGGGCAAGAGTAGATGCCAAACTGCTATTGCAGCTATTGCAACTTTCCAGGAAGTTAATGCAATTACTTTTATTGTGGGATAGGTTTGTAGGGGATAAGTCCTAGTTTTACAGGTTCAGATTAATAGACATTAATATCAGTTTTCATTGAACAGCTTGGTAAAATGTATATATATACATATATGTGTGTGTATATATATATACTTTCCTATATATTTTCTAAAGTTTTCTTCTTTCATGATTGCATTTCTATGACCAATAGGGAGTGTGTAAGACACCCCATCCCTTTCTCATTTTTTTAATACTTTCTATACTTATTTTTCTTCTACCAAAAGGAATATAAACCTGCCTCTTTTACATCCAACTGGAGAGACTAAGCAAGTCTTTCTTTCTTTCTTTGAATATCTTGTAAGGCAATGCTAGAAGGCTATCATAAAATTTGACTGCCCTTGAGCCTAAGCCCTTCTATGTTTAGAGCTGAGACACATTTGAATTAAATTCTCACATATTAGTGACTGAGCCATGAAACCATACTTGATTCATTACTTATTTTTAAACTGTTCCACCTTGCATAGAAAAAGTAAAGATCAATTAAGTCAGAGAGAGAAAGAGAATCAGAAGAGCTGTGTGGGATGCCACCTGAGGGATTTAAGTGAAGAGACAGAAAGAAGAGAACATTTAGCTTGCACTCACTGATCCAAATAACTTTTAGATATTTTAGATCAAGTTGACCAGCCTGAGAGGAAAAGATGGAGACTAGCCTACTCAGCTTAGCAAGTTCCTTAACAGTTGAGGCATACAGCTTGAAAAGATATATTCTCTGAGGCAGAAGAGAAAATTAAACTTAAGCTATGCATTCTGTAGATCAGTGTCCTTGAGTAAAAAGTGAGGGGCTCTTTCTTCTCCTCTCTGGTTTTGTAAATACTTGATAAATTTATGTCTTGTTTTTTTGTTTCACAGTCCCTAAATTTTACCCACTTTCCCCCTTTATTTTTATTTTAAGGAGGAACAGAAAATCATTTTGACTTAATCTGATACATTTTTTCTTTCAGCCAACTCACCAGAGAAATAATTATTCACATAGACCATATTCCTTATTGTTTTTGTTCCTTCTACCATAGAATTTATTTCTCAATATCCTTGTCATCAGGCTTCTGTAAAAATTCCCAAACTCAACTCAGTTACTAATATATATACATATATATATATATATCTCAAACAATACTGTTGCTTTTTCAACAACTTAAAATGGATCAAGGGATTTAAATAATGTTTGTCTCAGAGTTCTTCCAAATGAATTGTTAATGTGGCTAAGACAGCGTGATGTGGAAAAAACTGAACAATTGTGGGAATGAGCAGAACTTAGTGTTCCAGTAGATGAATACTTCAGACATTTAGGATATCAGATGATAACCTACTTCATTAGTTCATTAAATTGTTGCACTGCTTAGTTTAAGCTTTCTCAATTAGCTCCTCAATATGCAAGGAATTTATGAAAGATTCATCCAGAATCAAAACAGATTGTTGAGCAAGTCCTGATTCAGATGAGGATGAACAAAACCATCAATGTCAAGGTCAGACTTTGTCTTAGATTTTTTTATTTAGACCTTCCACATCATATCACTTCTATTACAGATCAGCCACCTCATTCTTCAGCAGCTGTATTTGTTTTCTGCTGTAGTTCTGTGCTTTAGAGAAAGACAAGAACCTTAAAACCATCAATATGCATAAACCTTCTCTACTTAAAGCTAATCAGTAGAAATAGTCTCACAAGTACTGTTTTCTTAAACCTTACATATATGTGGATTTAAGTTTTTCCTTGGTGTTCCAGAAAGAAATTTCCTCCTTCACAGGATGGAAGACTTCAAGACCAATAATTGAAATAAACTCTAAAAAAAAAAAAAAGAGATCATGTTTTTATTTCAAAGCACAACTACCATGTCACCAAAATTCCAGGAGGTGGGGGGTGAGGTGTTCTTCACACTTTTTATCCAATATCTCTAGCGTGTAGGAGTGGTTTAATAACAGGGTTGTAAATCATTCCAGAATTGGGATGGTGGAGATACATTCCCAGGCATTCAAACTATCATAGTTAGTAAGGTACTAAATAAAAGGCTAGGGGGGTTGACCTTTAAACTAAAGCTGTAACTACTACTGTGTTATCTGATCTTACACCTGTGCAGCAGATTTTTTTATGGCATGTATGTTAAATCCACAATAGGTCTTCTGGAAAGGACATCAAAAGACTACCTGCAAGACCCTATAGAAACTAGTTCTGAGGTGAAATTCTGGGCAAGGGTCAAGGAATGGCAACACAAGGAATGTAAAAATAAGAGAAGTCTCTTCATGCCACCAGAATATGTGGCAACTGAGAGAGAATAAGAGGCCCTCATTCTTCTCCTTTTAATAAAAGTCACCCATGCCTGGTATTTACTGATTCTCTAACTCCTTCTCAGTGCTGGATCCCATCCCCATTTGGCTTCAAACCACTCATAGACCAGGCAAAAAACTGCTTAAAATGTCTGTCCTTGAGCAGCAGCAATATANCATGTTTTTATTTCAAAGCACAACTACCATGTCACCAAAACTCCAGGAGGTGGGGGGTGAGGTGTTCTTCCCACTTTTTATCCAATATCTCCAGCGTGTAGGAGTGGTTCAATAACAGGATTGTAAATCATTCCAGAATTGGGATGGTGGAGATACATTCCCAGGCATTCAAACCATCACGCCAAAGTCTTTCCATTTTGTAGAAAGGAACTTAAGCTTAACTGGGATAAAGACAAGGGAAAGATAAAGAGGAACTATTTAATTAAAAATTCATGAGTAGTCCTGAGACCAAACCCCAGAACCCAAATGTTTTCTCTTTTCTATTAGTGCTTAGCCCCTAAACACTCTTCTCCTATTCCTTTTGCCTTTTCTCTGCCTTTTCTTCTACCCCAATAGTTAGTAAGGTACTAAGTAAAAGGCTAAGGGGGTTGACCTTTAAACTAAAGCTGTAACTACTACTGTGTTATCTGATCTTACACCTGTGCAGCAGATTTTTTTATGGCATGTATGTTAAATCCACAATAGGTCTTCTGGAAAGGACACCAAAAGACTACCTGCAAGACCCTATAGAAACTAGTTCTGAGGTGAAATTCTGGGCAAGGGTCAAGGAATGGCAACACAAGGAATGTAAAAATAAGAGAAGTCTCTTCATGCCACCAGAATATGTGGCAACTGAGAGGACAACATGTGGATGATGGTTCTGGCTGATTCAGCTGGACAGTTCTGAGTCCCTGCTAAATTGATGTGGGAGGAAATCACAACCTGCTAAATTCATCCATGTGGATGGCTGGAGAATGATGGAACCTCACAGGCCTCTAAAGTCTATTGAAACCTGTGGGGATAATCCCAGTGCTGATGGCATATTTGAACCAAGACCTCTGAGCAGATGCTCTGTTTTTCAAGTCCTAATGACATGATTTATTTTAGAGGTTTCCGACCACACTTTAGAATATGCATAAAGATATTAATATGTAAAAATAATCACAGAATCATTAAGGTTGGAAAGGACTTTTAAGGTCATCAAGTCCAACCACGCCCAATAAACCATGGCCTGAAGTACCGTGTCTAGAAGTTTTTCAACACCTTCAGGGATGGTGACTCCACCACTACCCTATGCTTGACTATTCTTTTAGTAAAGAAATTCCTCTTAATATCCAATCTAAACCTCCCTCCTTCATTGTATTTCTCTGAACTCAGTCCAGCACCTCAATGTCCTTCTTGTAGTGAGAGACCCAAACCTGAACACGGTATTTGAGGTGCAGCCTCACCAGTGCTGAGTACAGAGGGACAGTCACTTCCCTCATCATGATGGCCACGACCCTACAAATGAAGCGTTTTTGGATTGTGTATTTTCTTCCATACAGATTCAGAGACTTGCAGAGGTTTTGTTCTACATTGTAATGTATTCAGGACAAAATTATCTCTTGAAGTGCTACCAGCAAAAAGGGAAAATGTGAATGGAAGAGTAGCGAAAATCTTGAGGAAAATGAGAGTTGGAAACATATACCTCCTGCTGGTCCCCAAACCAGCAGACACTCTTGGTTCTGTCTTTGCCAGTCATGAAATTCTAAGGTTTGTTTGCTTGGAGTTTCTGGCCTTCAGCAACATTTTATGTCCTAACCAAAGTAGAAAAAAAGTGTTGGGAGAAATATGGAGCTATTTATCAGCATGATGCAATGCATTTTGCAAGTTGCACTATATACTATTTTCTTACACTACCTTGAATGTTTGTGTGCGGATATAGATATTTTTTACTTGCCTGTTTCTTTTATAGGAAACTGTGATAAGGGAAATTAATATACTATAGGGAAAGAAAGATTTCTACCAAGAAGCTTGTTGAAAAGGAGAAGGAGGGAAACCCAGCAAGCAGTCATATGATCTTATCACCTGCAGGCTCATATACTCTACTGGGACAGAACTCCTCCTGGACAGAGAGGTCCTTTTGAGTTCTGTGTTTCAAAATCTTAAGATCATTCAAAGAGGTGTGAGAGGAGGAAAAGAGAGAGAGACGAAGTAAATGATGGATATCATAATAAGAGAACAGGAACTTGATTTGGAAGCTAGTGGAAGTAAGTAGTGAAATGTTTTAAGGGTTTCAACAAGGTTAGAAGCTTAATGAGGGATTTGACATCAACGCTTTGAATGATGGTAAGCAGTGAAGCATCAGGAGGACAAACAAAAGAATGATAAAGCACCCTTCAGGCATCATCAGGCTTTATAGTTTATTGCTTTATGATATAAATGAGTTATTCAAAAGATATGAATACATGTCTAAATAGAATATAAAATACTGCTGTGTGCTCTGATACTGATTTCACACACACATATGCACATATATATAGCTGGCAAGCAGGGCAAGTTTGAATGTCCAACCACCTAGAACAATTACATTTAAGTCATCTCTTTCTGAAGCCAAAAATAACAGGAACAGACATGTATCATTGGCTATGTAACAGTTCAAACTCAGGGGTATTAAATCACTTGGTGGTAACTGATGATTAGATTAGATATGTTCAATAGAAAACCAAGGGTGAGAGAGGTTTTCATGGAAACAGAAATGCTCGGAAGCAATTTCGCTTCTAATGGTTTTTCCTAAATTTTTTTCTCTTTGTCTGAAAAGAGGGTGATATGTATTATGGGCTGAGGCATCTGTGGGCATCTCGAGCTTTAGTTGCAGATTAGGTGATCTATAAGATCCTGTTTCAAAAGCAGGTGGTGCCTGTGTTTCTGGTTACCTGATCTTACTGATCAAAGGTAAGACTATAAAAGTTTGGTAGATGGCAAGAGAGGCATCAAAACTGATATGTTTGCTCTGTAAAGTATTGCGATCATATTGCAACAGACCCATCCAGGTGGTGAATATATGGTTATTGAATGAAGTTCCGGTAAATGTAGGTACCTCATCATATATTCATGTATCTTCAATTCAGCTTTCTTTATTGTGCAGTGAGGAGTAATCCTTGCCATTGGCATATATCCACAAAGATTCTAAGAGTTATTTTAAGATCTTTGTTAGATACTGAAGCTGATTATTTTGTATGTTCTTGCCATACTTTGCTTTGATCTCTAAAAAGTGTTCTGGCTTTAGGAAAATGTGTGCACCTATTGTGGTCAGTAATTAAGTTCTGTAAAAATTATACTTGTTCTAAATGAAAATATCTCAGAACACCTCACTATCCACTCAATGCCTACTGTGCAAAATTTGTTGTCTGACAATCTCTGTCTCAATAATTCTGCCTACTGTGGAACCACAGGGATGTGAGGGACCCATCATTGAGGCTTTGGAAGTGAAAATTCAAGTTTTTCTTTTAATTTGCTTTGAAAAATAAAATTCTTTGTTTTTCTTTAAGGTTCACCATCCACAGAGGGTTTGCAGTATGACTTATCTGTAGGTATGACTTTCAGAAGTGGTGCTTTACTGCACTTGTGAGTCAGCCAGGGACAGTTTTACTGAGGCAATAAATGAAGCAGATTGAGAGCAACAGCAATTTTTTTTCCACTTCATATTTCTGTCAAGAATCACCAATGCACACATAACATCAGCCTTCTGAGGAACTCATGAGCTAACATATTTGTTCAATATTTATATCTTTTTATGATATCATTCTCCTACATTTCTACCTCTAGCCAAATAATACAGTATACATTGCTCTTTAATCACGATGCCAGTGCTCTGTTTGAAATAAACATATGTGGACTTTGCACATCAAGGAAAAGAACAACCCCCAAATTTATTTATTTATCAATCTATGTACTTTCTTCTGATGCATGACCAATCTTACATCTCTTTTACTAGTTGGATGGCACTATGGAACTCAAAGGCTGGGGAGCCTGTTGATCTCTATAGTGGTGTCATCCAAACTTAGCAAAGGAAATGCTTTGAATGAATGCCTTCTTGTCTTGCAGAATCCTGCTATTGGTTTTGACAAGTACACTCAGAACAAAAGTTTGCATTTTATATGAATGATACACTTCAGCAAGAAAGATACAGTGTATTAAAACAAAATTCTGTTACTGAAGAATGCAGACCTATTGATGACAGCACTTTATTAAAAATAAACAGAGTAACAGAGCTCTAATATACAGCAATGCCCTGCAGCCTCTGTGGTGACGTGAGAGTTACTGGGGGAAAGGAGGGAGGAACGTGGGATCAATTTTTTTCCTGTGTATTTGTATATATTTAGTAATTTTACCTATTTATCATTACTGTTTCATTAAAGTTGTGTAGTTTAGTTTCCAACCCATAAGTCTCTTTCCTTTATTCTCTCTCCTTTCCTTATCAGGGAGGAGAGGGGGATTAATAGAGAACATCTGTTATTCGGTTTAATTGCCCGGCCAGGTTAAACCGTGACAGGAGCTCATGTCTTCCTCCTCATAACTGGCAACACCTGATTGTGTTTACCTGATTGCCTCTACAAGGTCCCTTAGAACCTAAACCATTCTGTGATTCTGTAAAGAAAATATGTAAGTGTTGTTTTTAGCCCGTATACTTTTTTTCTGGCTTTTTACAGTAGCAGCTGCTTCAGATAATAATACTTTTTTTTTTTTTTTTTTTACTTCCATTTCTCTGGAATCTCTGCTAAGATCCTCTGATGCTCTGGCAATAATGCTGGTTGGAATGAGCTACCTTTGGTTCCTTGGACATGACCACATCATGGGCAATGACATGAGCTACATCTGAGCCTTTAGAAACCACAGACACATTTCTCTGCTGGCTGCCTTTGTGTCACTAGATCAATGAGCAATATTAGAATGAAGAGACTGGCATTTTCATTTCACATAATAAAAGTGGTTTTTATTGATTACTTGCTCCCTTTTTCCCCAAGAGTTCAAACAACTCTTCTGAAGGTGATATTCCATAGAATTAGAGTGGAAAGGGATTGGTATTTGACTCTCTTGTTAATTAAAAGGCATGATTTCAAAGTATTTTTTTTCTTTTACTCAGCTTTTCTTTTATTATTTCTGTTGCAGCTGCTTTCTGTGTCATCTTTCTTCCCTGACTGACTCTTTCCACAGTCTGTTCAGTTCTGTTTAATACAAGTAGCTTAATTCCTGATGCCCATATCCCATATAAAACTCTAGCAGTGCCACGTTGTTCTTCTGTCTCACTTTAGGCTTTGCAGTTGTAGCAACATGTATAAACCACAATTTACCTACTACAACACTGGTACCCACTACCCTTACATAGATACTTAAACTAGATTCTTAGCATAGTTTTCAGAAGGTGACATCTCAGACTTAAAGCTGCAGTTGTTGCACAAGCTATTGATTCTGAGAATATTTTGTTGAGACATTCTAGAGCTCTCATGTTATTCCTTTCATTGTTGCCTATGTCAAACATGCCAATTGCCTTGGGTAGCTTCTGGAAGTCTTTGGTTCATATTGAAGATAGGCAGAAGGTTTTTCTTGTGCTGGGTTACTGAGAGGGGGTAGGTAGCCTGTTCTGTGTCATCTGAATGAGACAACATGATCAGAATGTAAAATTTAATTTTTACAGCATGGATTATTTCTCATGGAAGCAAGGAGGGATCTGTAACAGAGTCTTCTTTGGTCCATGAATTATAGTTATGGTGTTCTCTTCTTCCACTTCCTTACCACTCTACACTGCACTGGTACAGCTCTATCTCAAGTAGTTTTTTTCAGTTTTTCATACTTCAATATAAGAAGAACAAGAGATTGAGAGTGTGTGCAAAGGAGGGAAAACAAGATGGTGAAAGAACTTGAGGGCAGGAGTAGAAGAAGTGGCTGAGGTCACTTCACTTGTTCACCTTGGAGAAGAGAAGGCTGAGGGGTGACCTCAGCCCAGTCTACAGCTCCTTCAATGGGAGCAGTGGAGGGAGAGATTCTGAACTCCTCTCTCTCTGGTGACCAGTGGTAGAACACGAGGAAATGGAATGACACTGTGTTTTGGCAAGCTCAAAATGGATATTAGGAAAAGGTTCTTCACTGAGTGGGTGATTGGTCACTGGGACAGGCTACCCAGGCTACAAAACCTGTTAAAGTTCAAGGAGTGTCTGGATGATGCTCTTAGTCATATGATTTAATTTTAGGCCGTCCTGCAAGGAGCAGGGAGTTGGACTTGACGAGTCTTATGGATCCCTTCCAACTCAAGATGCTCTATGATTCTATGTTTCTTTGTCTTTCTGGATCTGTCTTACAATCATTACAGGCTTTCTGTGATACTGGAGACTGGTTTGGCAAAGACGACTCTCTGATGCTTATTGCTGTCTGCTTATTCTTCATAAAATTAACTAATAGTGTTTCAGGCTGAAGTCCAACCACTGCAATATGTCTACTGGGTTTCATTTAGATGTTGGAATGTTCTCCCCTGTCCACACCATCATAAGACAGAGCCATATGCCATAGGATTGAATGAAGTACAAGTCATGCTTCTGGAAGCACAGTCTCTGGTCAGTGATTAAACTGCAGTTTGTGTTCCATCTCTTTAAGAATTCAAACAAACTTCACAGTGATGGTTTTTAACTTCTGAACAAATGTCAGATGCTCTTTGGGTTGATTTTTTCCACAAGTGACTGAAGAAACTAAGTCTTGACAAAATATTATTATCCACTTTCTAGTCCTAGCTGAAGAATTTTATTAATCCTTTGCCATAAAAAAATTATTGAGCGCAGATTCAAAACTAAAGATAGAAATCTGTACTTTCTACGTTAATGTCATCTTTTATCTGTAAATCACATATTCTCAAAACTGTGTGGATATTTATTTAGCAACTTCCATGTTCCTTCACAGACAACCAGTTTTTCTGTGACTTTTTATTAAGTTAGATTCACAAAGTGATTATTTTTGGTGTAGGTAAATCATTCAGAGCTTTTAGTCTTTTAAAACATTTGGAATCTGCATCATCCTTCTCACAGTATTCCTCTCTTAATTTTTTCTTCTTATTTTTTTGTTATACAAGTGTATAACAACTATTACGATAATGTAACTCAGCAAGAAAAACCTATTTTCCTGGTGCAGTGGAGGATCTGTTGTTTGTCTTCTTCACTGAAGCATTTCACTTTTGTGCACCCTCATATAGCGTATTACATTTAATCAGCACATTGCAAAACTCTTCTCCTTTCAAGTACTTGTTTTTTTTTTCTGACTGATGACACTTTCTGCCTCATTTGTTATCGATCGACACAGTTTCATTGCTGGTTTGCATCTTTGATATAAAAGCATCCAAAAGCTGCTTCTTTCTACTACAGACATTCTGTAACATTTCCACTGTTAATTGATCTATAGTGTCTCACTTCAATGTGGGGTTTTTTTTGTTTGTTTGTTTTGTTTTGTTGTGGGGTTTTTTGCTATGTCCAGAACTAAAACAAGGCTGTGAATCTGGGAAGCTCTCAGATCCTACTTTGACATTTGGAATTACTGAGGTTCAATTAATTACAGACACTTTCCATTGTCATCTGGCCAGATCTAAACCACCAGCATCTTCAGTTTTAGTCTGATGAATGTAATATTTCATTTTCATTTCAATTCATTTTGAAAAATACAGATATTAAAAGAGAAAAATAAATAAATAAATAAATCTACTCGTATCAAGTGAGTAAGAACAGTGACAGCAGATGTGCAAATTAAAATGATACTGTGGGATCCAATTTATCTTTTAGAGAATTTATTTTTAAAGCTATTTGTGTGGAAAGTTCATTGCATGAAACATATAGTAGAAACACAGAAAAACTGGTCACACAGAATTTCTGTTACCTCTAATATACTATTTATTGGCTCATCCTGTAGACTAAATTACTTAGTTGACCTTTTCAGCTGAAATTTCAAAACCTGTCCACAATATTTCATAATCTGCCATTCTCGGGCCATCACTACTACATCAAGAATAAAAAGAAATAGACATTTTTTCCATTAGTTCTCATGAAACAAATAATTTTATTTTAAATTTCAACTAATAAAACTTACAAGTATATTAGAAACATAAACTCATAGTATGTAGGGATAGTTATTGCTCTACATTTCCATTTTATAGTACCACAGATCTGATGAATATTTGTAACTCACAAGGTCAAAATTATGTAGAAATCAGTCTGATGACATAGTCAAATCAAACTTGTAATCAGGATTACAAAACCAGGTCCTTTGAACCATGTGTTCTTGATGGAGAAAAAGACCAATCCTTGACCTCTCTACGTGGGATATGGTATAATTCCTAGAATCATAGAATAATCTTGTATGGAAGGGAACTCTAAAGGTCATCTACTCCAACCCCCCCTGTAGTAAGCAGGGACATCCTCAATTAGATCAGGTTGCTCAGAGCCTCATCAAGCCACACGTTGTGTATCTCCAGGGTTGAAGACCCAACTACCTCCTTGGGCATCCCGTTCCATTTTTCTACTACCCTCATGGTAAAGAACTTTTTCCTTACATCCAGTCTAAATCTACTTTTTGCTAATTTAAACCATTGTCCCTCAGCTTACTACTGCAGGCCCTTGCAAACAGTTCCTCTCCAGCCTTCCTGTAGTCTCACCTCAGCTACTGGAAGGTCACTATTAGGTCTCCCCAGAGCCTTCTTTTCTCCAGGCTGAACAACCCCAGCTCCCTCAGACTGTCTTCATAGGAGAGGTGTTCCAGCTCTCCAGTCATATTCATGGCCCTCCTCTGGACCAGCTCCATCCAATCCATGTTCTTCCTGTACTGAGGTCTCCAGAGCTGGATGCAGTACTCCAGGTGAGATCTTACCAGAGGAAAGTGGCAGAATCACCTCTCTTGATTTGCTGGCCAAGCTTCTTTTGTTGCAGCCCAGGATGCAATTGGCCTTCTGGGCTCTAAGCACACACTGTTGGCTCATGTCCAGCTTTTCATCCACAAGAACCCCCCAGTCATTTTCTGTAGGGCTGCTTTCTAAAAACTCATCCCCAAGCCTGTACTGATAATGCTGATTGTTCCTACTCACACTATCAGTATAGGAGTGGGGATAAATTTTTAGCATAATATGCCTAAATATTACCCAGTATAGAACAATTTGAACAGGTTTCTTTATCATCTAGATATACGGTTTTCCACCAAAAGGTCAGAATTTTGAATACCCCCTCAGAATCTGAAAATCTGTCAGTAAAGCATTGGCCCTGTACCAAAGTTTTACTTCATGCTTTACTACATGCCAGTATCCAGAATTTCATACAAGTGGATACAGAGATGAATTTTTGCTGAAAGAGCTTTGATGGGGCCATAATTGGTGACAGGCCCAAGTTAGGGAACCCTGGATAGTTACAATGCAAAAGTTTCCCTTTTCTACAGAAAACTTGTGATTGTATTTGCCACTTTAGAACAATTTACTCTTCTACCATTGAACATGTGACTGAACAAAGATTAATTGTTCAGAAAGTTCAAAGAAAATTAATTTCAAAATTTAGCTTCACGTTCATCCCAGGTGGATTTTAATAGTGTCATGGTTTAACACCCAGTGATTAAACTGAATAACAGATGCTCTCTATTAATCCCCCTCTCCTTCCTGATAAAGAAAGGAGAGAGAATAAGGGAGAGAGACTTATGAGTTGGAAACTAAACTACACAACTTTAATGAAACAGTAATGATAAATAGGAAAAATTACTAAATATATACATATATACAGGAAAATTGATACCACATTCCTCCCCCCCTCCCCCAGTAACTCTCACATCACCACCAAGGCTGCAGGGCAGCCCTGGGAAAGTCCAGGCTGGACTCCTGGGGTCAGCAGCAGTTGGGAGCTGGAGGCAGGAACACACAGATTCAGGCTGGCATGGATCAGGACCACAGGCAGAAGAATGGACAGAATCCTCCCAGGATGCTGAAGCAAACAGGGAACAGGTGAAGAAGGGGAAGCAGGAAGGGGTTTGACCCTGGTCATCCCTCAAATTTATACTGAATATGATGTGTATGGGATGGAATACTCTGGTCAATTTTGGCCATCTATCTTGTCCATTCCTCCCCAAAAGAGGGTTTCAGGTGTGACCTTTTTGCTCCTTCTTTCCTTCTGGAGGGTAAAATGGTCCTCAGAGCTGAGCAGTGTCCTTGAGTGTTATCAGTCCCAGAAGCAGACACTGGACTGAGAAACTTACAGTCAGAAAATTACCTTTATCCTGGCCCAAACCAGGACAAAGAGCATAATAATAATAAAATAATAATAATAATAAAAAAATAATAAAATAATAATAATAATAATAATAATAAAAAATTTTAAAAAAGGAAGTATTATTAATGTAAGGTGATGGGAAACCTGACATGATAAACTCTCATTTTCATGAAAGATGGAATTGGAAAAGGCAAGGGATATGAGGAAAAATGTGATGTTTTCAGACAAAAAAGACTAAAAGGTTTCTTTAGCCTCAAAGTCTGAAAATAGAACAAATCCATACAGAATTTGTTGCTTTGTCTAGACATATCAGGAAGGTTACATGAATGAAGGAGAAATAGCATTCTAGCTAAGGGACAATGTTGATGAAAGAACAAGATATGTATAAATAATTTATTTAGACTGAAAATAAAATATATTTATTCCTAGCTACTAGAGTGGTGAGATTCTGTGATTGCTTTCTATTGGATATAAAATCATTAATTTTCCCACTTTTATTTTGATAACTAGATAGGTATAGTCTGCTTAATCTCTTTTGTAATATCGACTGGTCTTCTGTCAAGCTACAACAAAGTGATATTTGGCAACATGTTTCCCAGAAAACAGCATTTTTATTTCACCAGTGAAAAGCAAACATTTTCACTGGGTGAAAAACTAAGTGTTCTCCCTAGTAATTCCAAGGAATGTTATGAATTGGAGTGATTTTATTGCAAAGCCAGGATTGTCAGAAATGACGAAGGTCTCAGTCACATTGAATTTATTTATTGCTTCTGATAGACGTGCAATCAAATGTCAAAGAACCTTCTTGATCTGAACTCTAAAAACACTGGAATGAGGAAAATAAATTAATATTATAAATGTCCTTCTCTCTGTAACTGCAGTGCAAATTGAAGTTGTGACTCTTGAACTCCTGATTGAGCAAGACAGAGAGCTGAAGAAGGAAAACAGGTTGCAACATAGAAAATATTACTAGTTGGTAGTTTTGTGGCAGTTATAGTATTTATCCACTTACAAACAAGAAATACTTTGAGTCAACACTTTTTCATATATATCATTTTGTCTATTATGCCATTCAAATATATCATTTTGCCTTTTTCTGTCAGGAAGAAGGAAGGGAGGATTTCATCACTTTGAGCAGTTTTCAACTCTCCTCTAAAGCTGGTTACTACCTTTAATGTAACCTCAATCATACCTTCTACAGGAGGCTAGTTAAGAGCACAATTGCAGCACACTCACTATATTATTTTTTCATCTATGGAGAGACAAATGGCTGCTGGAACAATAAAATGTCACTAACTGTCCAGAAAGTTCACATCTGTACTGGCCTCAACAATAAATTTCAGCAGAATCCAAACCCTACTTCAGTGCATTGTGTTTCTTCAAGTTTATCCCATCACAAACCTCAGAAATAAGGAATAGTTGCATGTACTAACATGGAGAGGAAAATCTTTTACTTTTTCAAGTTGCAGCTCCTTCCTGTTCCTTATCCTTTCATTTCATAATCCTCTTAATGCTTCTCACTGAATTAAAACTCAAAAATAGATTTTTTCATTATGAAGGAACATGTGTTCAGCAGCAATACATTTAAAAATGTTACACTGAGGGGAATGCATGCTAAAGGTGCTTTGTGACATTAAGTGTGAGGTGAGTGTAAACCATACACTGTAAAAATCACTGAAATATTGGATGAAAAGGATGTTGGTTTACCCAAGATACCTTTTCCCAGTGACTGCTCATGCATTACAGCAAAATACTATAAAGCCTGATCCATCTCACCCTAATCTCACTGGTCTGCTAAGCCTGTAGCCAGATCTACACAAAAATCTCTTTCTCATATTTATCATGGGATGCTGTGAACAAAACACTAACATTACAGGTACAGAGAACAGAGAGTTCTACATTGCTGGGACTGATGACAAATGTAGGAGTTTTGAGAGTGATCGTAGGTATACCAAATAACAGATCAACAAGAATGGGGTCTTTGGGGAAAAGGTAAACATGGGTGCACAATTTATTTGAAACAATAATACAGAAAAGGAGAACTTGGAATCAAGGTTGTCCAAGCAGCCTGGGCCCAGGTAAACTTTTATTGCAGTGCCTGTGGAGTTGTGCTGACAGCTCTTTCATTTTTAAGATGCATGCTGGTTCATGAAAAGCTTGGTTTTTATGAGAAGTTTGATAAACTGTGAAGGAGTACTTGAAAGCTCAAGGGACTAATAAGGGCAACAGAGGCTGAGAGACTGCTGGGTGGATTGCCTTTCAGAATAGGTTGCTCAAATTTAATGATTTGGTTACAAAGCTTGCAGTATAGAACAAGGTCAAGTCTAGTTCATACTTCTGTTTAAAACCCAATATATATTGAATTTTGCCCTGCAAAATATTTGGTCTATGCAGAAGTGTATGATCGGTGGGTTCTGATGTATTTTGTTTAGCTTGTACTGTAGTAAGTTAAAACATTATCCAGGTGTGATATATTTCCTTAAAAAGAAAACACTTTTTTTGTGAATACATCTTTAGGCTAACTAAGAGGGTTTTATGAATGTTCTTTGCACATCAAGTAGAACAGAATATCTCTTGTGGGGAACAACTGAGGCAAATTTTAGAGGCAAGTATGTCCATCTTTGGTAACCTTATTTAATAATGCATAGCAACATAGATCACAGTGTTTCTTCTCACAATAAGCATCTAAACATGTTCATTCCAGAATTTCATCTGGTGCACAAAATGTCACCTTCAAATTACATGGGTAAAAAACCACACCTGCTGTGCTCTAAAATGAATTCACATGTGCAATCTATTCAGGACATAAATATACAGCTACCACTGGGAAAAAGTTTTTCACAGAGCAGCTACTTTGTCTTTGACAATTCAATCCTGATACAGAGCTGAGGCTTATTAAACACTTTCAAAGGACTAAACCTGGGAACTAAAATTCATAACTCTAGCAAATACTTAATCATAGACCCAATATAGACCCACAGAGATACTCTTTTCTTGATGCAATAAATAAAATTTCTTCCTTCTTTTCTATACCTGAATTAATTCTTTAATGTTTCACATGATTTAGGTGCTCTTCTTCTGTTGAAAACTGCCCAATCTGCTTCCCATATGCTTATCAGAATTCAGTCACATCAATTAGGATAGGAGAAGTTTAGCAGAAAACTGTTCTTCTCATCCAGCATCCAATTTGAAAGTTTTCTGTTCCTGCTTCCAAGCTGGAAAAGAAACACTTTTTTTTTTTTTTTAGCCCTGGCAGCTGGTCTAATAAAAATATATTATTTCTTTAGTATAAAGTAGTTTCACACATATCTTGGACAATTGTGGTTGTAGTGGTACTATTGGCTTGTTTATTGCTATTATTAAATCAGAACAATGTTCGTATACACTAAATAACCCAGGAATCCAATACAGACACTCATTGTTCTGATAATGATATTGTTAATACAGAGCAATCATCCCATCTGTGGAATCTTTTAATCTGTTCATGTTTTTTATTTTCTTTTGGTTTGCTCCTTGATCTGGAAATATCTTTCATGTTTTTGTAATGAAATACCCTTAGGAAGAATTCAAGCTAACAAAGACCACAGGCCTGGTCATGGCAGTGCCTTCCAGAAGCCTCAGGCTTTGCTGATGCCTGTTTCAGTGCTGTGCCTTTTAAATTCATTTACAGATCCAATGCTGATCTGCCAATACTTCTGCTAGTTTATAATTGACTCTGTCTCACTTACATGAACTTAAGTAAGAGCAGTTTGTTTCCATTTTTTCACTCTAAGCATGCAAAAATATGTTCTGATTTTTAATTCCACTGATTGTTGCTCTGCATATCACCTTACTTAATTTTTGATTGGTTCCCATTTTTCTGAATCCTCCTTTTGGGAAGAAGCCAACATAGTAAATTCTTCTCTGCTTCAGAGATCTTTGGACAGAGAGATCATTACAGAATTAGAGCTTCAGGATGTGAGTTCTTTTATGAGGACTGTTTGGTACAGGGACCTCTAGGAGGACCTGTGCTGAAGGACAGCTTTCCTAGGACAGAACTGTCAGAGATTAAATGGTTCTTACAGTGTCTGCCAGCTTAGTGAAAAGATGTTGATTGCTAGATGTCTGCTAAAAAAAACCCCTGTAAGATAGAAGCCCAGCTTTATGAACCTCCAAACACATCAAACTGCTGAATGCTAAGCATGTCTGCATTTCACAGTCAGAGAGGGAATTTTTCAAAGGGAAAAGTAGGTAGAATATTAGTACTTTGCATCACTGGTGCTGTCAGCCAAGATGATTAGCACTTTGATCTATATGCAATTATGACTACATATTTAATCAAGGGGATTTTCATGCACAAAGTGTGCTGGAAGTTGGTTCTTTCTGAATGCATGTAAGAATGGGGGGCCTGTCTACTAAATCTCACATATACTAGGGCTTTCTCTGAGTCTGCAAAGTGATCGTAGCTTACAAAACTTGGAAGTGTGAAATGCAGAGAATGTTATGTCAAGGCATGGAATAAGGATGGTGAAACTTCCTTATCTTAACTGACACCTTACTGCTCACCCCCTGTATTTTCTTACCTTAGAGTGCTCCTGAATCTGCCTAATTGGCAGTCTCACAGACCTGTTCCTGAAATCACACAGAGGATTTGTGGGGTGTTTGCTTTTGAGTCCCTATGTCACTTTTTCTCTGTAAAGACATTAGTCATGATCAGCTTTGTTCTCCAAGTCAGAAGTCATTTAAATATCCTTCTTGCTGCTTGCCAAAGGGTTTTGCTTATTGCCTGCCAGGAGAGAGTGTTCTCCAGTGAGATGGTATTTAGTGTCACCACTTCCCGAAACAGCCCTTTCACTGGGATGAAAACACATGCCCCCATTCCTGAGGACTCAGTAGTTCTGCCTCAGTAATAGACTGGCTAAGAGTTGTTAGTTCACTCCATGTAAAGGTTGATTGTTGTCCTCCATTTGTAAGCTTGCTTGGTCATAATGACTGTCAGGAAAAAAGGTGTTTAAGAATATATGTAACTTATTTCTATCTCAACATTCAAGAGTAGTAATAAAAAGCAATTAAATTTATTTAACTGTAATTAAGCTTCAAGAAACTGCAGTTAAAAGACTTTAAAGAAAAATGTTTCTGCTCCAGTATTAGTTCTATTCCCTTGGTGTTTCATTTTTTTCCTATGGTAATGTTGTTGAACTGTTTGTATCAAGGACAATGAACAGCTAGGTTCCTCTGTTCTCTAAGACTCTTTCCCATGGAGGATGTACCTTTACTGATCAGAGGTTCTTCTGTCAGCCTGTCAGAGTAGGGGAAAATATTTCACCAGTTTCTCTCTTTGCAATGTTGCTTTTTGGACACAGACTCTCTCTAAAGAATGAGTTGTGTTGTAGGTGCATTAAAAATTTAGATAGGTCAAAGGAACTGGAAACAGCCAACACAAGACTTGGGATGGGCGATGAGGAAAAGTTTTCTGAAAGCAGAATTATCTATTACACAAAATGTTTTGGGGGGATGGTGAAGTGCCAGTGCCATGAGAATCCTCTCTCTTTCTTTGCTGCAAATTGAATTAAACAAATTTTTTAAGCCTGGACTTTATGTAGCATGCTGACATCTTGCAGAAATCCAGAGAATGATGAAATGAAACATGACATATAACACTACACAAGAGGACAAGGTGCTTAAAAGCTGCAGTATCTACCTAATTTATGCTATTCAAGGACCCCTTTCTGGGTATCCACTAGCAAAAAACAATTGTTCTTCACATTTTTTTTATACATCCTACTCCAGAGATTTCTAAGGACAATGATATAAAATATTGCTATTTGGTTTTAGCAGTGAGAGAGCTAATTCTTGTGAAGTATAATTGTGTCAAGATCCTAATCTGTATCTTTTATGGAAAACTGCTATGAGGAAGCCTGGGAAAGATACAGTCTCCAATGGCACATACAACCTCCAAGAAAATTAACAGCAGCTCAAGAACCAAGTACACAACACAAAGGTTTTTATTAGTACCCTTGTCAAGTAAAGCTGTCCTGCTTTTAGCTAATGATGCTCATCTCAGACCTGTGCTGTTGACAATTTGCTCCTATGCTAAAACTATATCTTTTGAAGTCTGCTCTGGAAGTATATTAAGAGATAATGCTGGGTATTGGGTTCCTCATTTGTCAGCTGATGCTTTTAATAGAATCTGTTTAATAAATATTAGGGTTGGAAAAGACTTTGAATGGGTAGTCCGCCTCCATGACTAAAGAGGAATGATTATATTCTTGTCTGTGATTTTTCCAGTTTAGCTTCTGTACCATGAGAAAGGAAAGACTATAGCTAGGACATGGTTACAATTGGCTGTTTGGGGATGTTACTGGCTGTGAAGGTGAAAGAAACAAGAAAATTTTAGTACATTGGTTTTACCTACATCCACAAACCTACTGTGCTTGCATGTGGTAATATAGGAATGACAGGTGAACTTGTGAAATGAAAAGGAACTCAACTCATCAACATTACTTTTTCTCCCATTTACACAGTGACAGCTCAAAGCGGAGTTCAGTAGTATTATTTCAGTTTCATCTGGGCAATCCTATGCCACAGAAAAACCACCAGAAATTAAAGAATTAACTAATCCAATTAGTGTTCCTGTCAATGGTGTGTCCTTGCCAGACTGGCCAGACTGTGAAATAGACTCAGATAAAAACTACCACAGTAACTGATGAATATTTAAGGTGGGTTCTCTTCCTTGTTAAGCATCTAGATGAAATGGGTTGGAAGTGTTCAGTATCCAGAAGCTCTTAAAATATTCCTACAAGACCTGCTCTTGCCTAAGCACTTCCAAAAATCTGTTCATAACTTTAGAAGGATTCATGGAATGACAGGTGGCATAAGGAAAGAGGAAAGAACTGAAGGATCAGGGAATCATAGAGTATCTCAAGTTGGAGGGACTTATAAAGCTTTTCGAGTCCAAGTCCCTACTCCTTGCAGGTCTACCTAAAACTAAATCATATGACTGAGTGTCATCCAGACACTCCTTGAACTCTGAGAGGCTTGTGTGACCACATCCCTGGGGAGCCTGTTCCAGAGTTTGACAACCCTCTCAGTGAAGAACCCTTTCCTAATGTCCAGTCTGGACTTGATGACGCTTGATTTTTGGCTTGCCCTCAGAGCTGCCTCACCACCTCTCTGGCAGCCACTGGACTCTGAGCTGCCCTTGTCTGCCTCCTGACCTGCTCCTGCTCCTTGCTGCTCTCCTTTGTCACTTTTCAGTTAAGTCCCTTCTGAAATTCACAGCATGTTATTCAGTCAGTGTCTGCTTCTAGGACTGAGAACACTCAATATTTATAGAAATTGCTGGAGAAAGGTATGCAGAACCAAGGTCAATGCTTGGTTCTGCTCAACTTCTTGTGCACCAGAAATGAAAAGTGGTCACACATGAGACCCTCCTGTGGGGAGGAGTGGCCCAGACAGGTGATCAAAAATGACCTAGTAAAGTATTGCCTTGTATATGGCTCATACTCAGTATAAATTTGAGGGATTATCATCCATGGCTGGCATCCTGGGAGGACTCTGTCCATTCTTTGGCCTTTAATCCCAATGAATCTGTACATCCCTGTATCCAGCTCCCACCTGCCACCAGAAGGAGTTCAGTCTGGGACTTTCCCAGGATCCGCCCTGCAGCCTCAGTGGTGGGGTGAGTATTACCGGGGACATCTGTGATATTAATTTTGTGTATTATTCTATTTTTCATCATTATGGTTTTCATTAAAGCTGTTTAGCTTCCAATCCATTAAGTCTTGCTCCTTTATTTTCTCCCCTTCCCCTTTTTGGGAGAGAAGAGGGATTAATACAGAGCATCTGTCATTTGTTTAATTGCTGGCACAACATTAAACTGAGACAAAAGCAGACATATTTACAAGGCCTTTACCTTCTAAAATCTATTTATGCTATTTGAAAATACAATAAACAAACGTCTTCAATACAGTACTGTGGAGATCTATCTTAGAAGGTGCAGCAATTTTCCTATTATAACAGCAGAATGCAAATAAGCAATATGTAAACTCCTCAAGGACAACATTTAATTATGTTGCATACCAAAGAGGATACTCACTGCTATTGCAAGATGGATGGCAAAGCTGAATGAGATCGTATTAGCTCTTATCTCTTAAACAAATTGAGTACAATGATTGGCAAAGTCCATTGTGTTGCTGGAGAAGATAGCAGATTAAATAATCTTAGATTTGTAAAATAAGCAGCACAATTTTTCATAACAATAGCTTTATAGTACAGTGACTCAAAGGATGTATTTGCTTAGCAATTATGACTTAACCAAATAGTGACCAGTAGGTTCTAAAATAAATGCATATGGACAGTAACTTAACAAACAGGAACTGGCCAGGGAACAGAAACTGTAGGAAGAACTGTCCCACATGTAGTCAGAATACCATGATTTTAATAAGTATCTGCCACACTTGCTATCAGGAAACTGGTTGGGCATTAAGCTTGTGGGTTCATAGGCAGTGCAGGGGAGGCACCAGGGGAAGAATTCAGCTCACAAAGCATTTGGAATTCCAGTTTTCCAACAACACTCCTGAGCCATATTTAGATATTGTAAGGGATATAATATGAATTAGTGCTTCCTCAGTTACTGAATTGTGTTTGGATCATTGGTTTATGAATTGCCTTCTTCCAAAGATGTTTTTATTGGGACAATAAAATCCTTCACTTTCAAATCACGCAACAGTTGCAAACAGATTTATGCCTGTCTCACCAGATTCAAGTGACAATTCATTTCTGTCTATTTTACTTCTGTTTTGAAAATCTGGTAAGCACAATGGTGCTTCATAGGTATTCGAAGGTGTGCTCTGGCTTGAAGGCTTTGTTTTGACAAAATATGTTTTCATCAACAATCTATTTAATGAACTTTTCACTGTATTTGACTGTTCAACCTACTTGATCAAACATTTTGTTTCATGTCATTTCTGCCAGCTGTAAATAAAACAAACCCCAAATTTCCTGGGAAAATATTGAAGAATATGGATCTTATGGTTAGTTCATGCAATTAACTAGACATGATTTTTACATTTTCTTTCACAGGTTATATAAATTGATATAGGAAACAGCTATGAGGATATTCAGGCATGGGCTTAACTCAAGTCTTTCAGCTACCTGGATGTTCACTGCTGCAGGAAAACTGATAAAAGGTAGAAAAGATCATTTGTTTGAAGTGCACAGTTTCCTTCTGACGTTACTTGTTTTTATAACGCAGTTTGGGGGTTTTTTTGGTCTACACAAATATATTATTAATAATTTTCACTAACCATCTACATTTTTTTTATGCCACTGGTAATGGAAAGACAATAGATTCTTCAGTGTCATTTGATTTATATGCTCCATGATGTCGTAGCATTACAAAGATTATGACAGAGGCATAAGACCTATTCGCTGTATTGCCATGCAGTAAAAAACAATTGTATGAATATTCATTACTTTGCATTTTTTACATAAGAGGAAAAATTCCATCTGTCATCCTTCCTGCAGTTTACATTCCCTGGTTTATGTTCTCTATTTTTAAGAAAATAGTGAAAGTAACATGCCAACAGTGTAACACTGCAAAGATTGAAATGAAACCGAGCTACCTGAACTAAACTAATGTAAAGAGTGTTTAGAAAGAGCACAGCATTGCTATTCCCTCCTCCATCAAGTGATTCATGCTGACATGGTAACATCAGTTGAGTCCAAGGGTAAGATTTTCTGCAGGCTACTTGGCACACACTGTTTTCCAATTTTTGAAATGTTCACAGGTCTGACATGGTTGTCCCCTGAGTTTTCTGATAGCTATGTTCCTACAGAGACAACCAAGATTTTACATAATGCTTAATACAGAGCTCAGATAGCTGCTATGTGGCTGTGCTATATTTAGAGCAATGGTTCACTTTAATACCTGCAACAGAAGCCCTGAGGCACTAGACAGCTCTAAGGCCTAAGAATGGACTTTGGCTCAGCATACAGGTCTCATAAAGGACTCATAATTCATGGAACCCAAAAATATTGCAGTCAAAATGCTCTTTATGTTATTTACATTGTTTTTTGTTTTTTTTTTCTTAAATCCAGGTGCTCCATATATTCTCCTCAACTGCCTCAGGACAAGAAACAGAGTAATAAAAGACAATTTAAAAAAATTAAAAATGGTCCATTTAGTGGCATTTAGGTGGAAGATTGCTTTGCACATTGCAAAACTCAATAGGTTTCTTGCTTTTTATAGATTCAACCTTAAAGTTTCATTCTGTTCTTAAAAGCATCACCCAGTTCCTTTGCCTGATCAGATGGTCTGTAGCATTCTCCCTTTACTATGTTCACTATGTCTCTGACAAAATAACCAGTTATTGAGGAAAGGAACAATAAATGGCCTGGCTACCATGCATCCTCAGCAGAGTTGGTTCTTCCACTTCCTTGGCAAATGTTTAGTAAGCTAGTTTCTGAGAGGAAGAACAGGTTTCTCTCTAGCCTTGTCCTCAAAAGAAAACCTTTGTCACCATGGTGTTTTTAAAGTAGGTCAATCCCTCTGCTGTGTCTCAAGGATGCTCTAAAAAGCTGCCTCCTTCCGGTAGATACTTGTTGGACATTGACCTAATCTAGGCACTGAACTTAGCTATATCATGTAAGTGAAGCCTGGTCACATAACAAAAGGGGAACTGTAGGTACTAGAGAGACTTAAATGAAAAAAAATACCCAACACTAAGCAGCTCTCATTTTGGTGGAGGAAGGGGAGTTCAAGTTGCAATTTTGAATCGTGTTAATCCCTGATGTAAGAGCATCTGTCCTCGTTCTGAATTTTATGAAAAATCTCTATCCATATGTCCTGGTTTGGGTCAGGATAAAGGTGATTTTCTATTTTGTACGTTTGATTTCCTCTAAGTCTCTTGTAAGTAGTTGCACTTGCTGAAATTAACAGCAAGTTTCTCAGTGTCTGCTTCTGGGACTGATAACACTGGATGTTTATAGTTACAGCCAGAGATTGGTGTGCAGAGCCAAGGACACTGCTCAGCTCTGAGGAACATTTTACCCTCCAGAAGGAGTAAAGAGGTCCCACCAGAACCCCTCTTTTGGGGAGGACCGGACAAGATAGATGCCAGAACTGACCAAGCAGTATTCCATCCCATACACATCATATTCAGTATAAATTTAAGGGATCACAAGGGTAAAACCCCTTCCTGCCCTTCCTGCTTTTCCTGCCCTTCCTGCTTCCCTTTCTTCACCTGTTCCCTGGTTGTTTCGGCATCCTGGGAGGATTCCGTCCATTCCTCTGCCTGTGGTCCTGATCCGTGCCAGCCTGAATCTGTGTGTTCCTGGTTCCAGCTCCCGACTGCTGCTGACCCCAGGAGTCCAGCCTGGACTTTTCTAGGGCTGCCCTGCAGCCTCGGTGGTGACGTGAGAGTTACTGGGGAAAGAGGGAAGGTGTGAGGAACGTGGCATCAATTTTCCTGTATATTTGTATATATTTAGTAATTTTTTCTATTTATCATTACTGTTTCATTAAAGCTGTGTAGTTTAATTTCCAACCCATAAGCCTCTCTCCCTTATTCTCCCTCCTTTCTTTATCAGGGAGGAGAGGGGGATTAATAGAGAACAACTTTTATTCAGTTTAATTGCCAGGACAGTGTTAAACCATGGCACCATATAATAGTTTCAGCAGCAAAGCCTCTGCAACCACAGTTGCATCCATGCTCTATCCCTAGCACCAACTCAAGGGCAGCAGAAGCTTTTCTGTCTTTTTATAACTCTGACATAAACTAAGAAAAAAAAAAAAGCAAAAAAAAAAGCAAAATAACAATCAGAAGTTCAGAGATTTTTTTCACTCCTCCAGAGTGAACATTTCATACCTTCAATCAATATAGTTGGGTTGGCAAAAGCTCTGGGCATGGCCTCCCTCTGTGCTCTTGATAAGCAAGATGATCTGAGCAGTGGCTCAGGACAGAAAGCCACAAGGACTGAATAGGCACAAGAAAGAGTAGTAAAGTTTTTATAAAAATATTAAAGAAAAATAAGATAATGGGAAGAGCTGACCATCACAGGGAGTACTTCTGATCATGCCTAAGTGCTTCACTTATAGTGTTGTTCTGAGCACTACCTCTAAGAGTCAAGTGGAAAAGGCAGAAATTCATGCTGTTATTCTGCCTCAAGGCAAACAGGACTTAAGAAAACAGTGAAATTCAAATGGAAGAAAAATCCATTTCATGGTGTCAGTTACATGCACCAGAGAGTAGGAAGAGCAGAGAGAAAGACAGAAATCAAGCCTGACACTTTGAAAATGTATGTGGGACAGACAGGCAGTGTGGTGGTGAACATGAAAATACATCATGACAAAGAGCCCAAAAAACTGCCAGACCACCCTAAATGCTGCAGGTGTTCATGCACAGGTGCAAGCTGTGAATTTCCATGATTGGAATAATCATCAAGGCCAGCAGTCCTGACATCTATATTCTCTCATGCTACAGTGGAAAAAGAATACACTATAGCTGAGCAATGTGACTGGGACAAATAAGAAGTTACAGGCTTTAGAGAATGTATAAATGCACAGAGAAGGTCATCTCAGCATTCCTGCTTATCCTTCCTCAGAGTCTTGCCCTCAACAAAATGGGCTGACCCCATATTTAAAAGTGGTGAAAGAAATGTGCTTATACACAGCAGCACTAATCTGACTTTGATGCAGAGTACAAAAGGACTTCAAATACTATTGTAAGAATAAAAAGAAATGAAATAACCCAGAAGCCAGCTTAAAATATCTGGTGAATTATAACCTTTATGCTCCTTTATGCTTTATATATCACTCATTATTAGCCTGGGATTAAAAAGAAACTTCCCTGTGTTGTAGTTTTGGCATATTATTATACTCTTATAATTATTCATTATATTCAAATTACAAATACTTATATTATGAGGAAGCTGTACATGTACCTTTAGCATCTAGGACAGGGTGAATATTCTATTCACATTAATTAATTTGCCTTCTGCATTTTTTCTGTGTTTTTGCTGTACACAAGAGAAGATTTTTTTATGAAGTAAAGATCAATGGTAGATAATCAGTACCCAAAAAAATGGATTAGGTTTGCACTTTCTGAAAGTGCAAAGTACAAAATTTTCATTCAAATGTTGAAAATTACATTCCTGCCTATTACAATTGTCTTCCTCCTTTCTTTTCTCCTTCTCTTTTACATCTTTTTCTCTGTCCTCTCTCCTCTCCTCTCCTCTCCTCTCCTCTCCTCTCTCCTTTTTTCTTTTCTCTTTTTTAAAAATCTTAGACTTTTGGCAGATATTGCTAAACTTCAAGGAAAGGCTTCAGTGTCACACTATTATATTTAAAATCTATTTCAGGTTTTGCCTCCTACAACATGCAAATAATACCTTCATGCTATGATATTTGCATTTGGTGTAGCTTTAAATGCCAAAGTATCATTCAACATGATTCTGCAAATGTTGCTCAGAACAAGGCTGGCAGACACTTAAAGCTGACTAAAGTAACGAGGTCATACACAGAAGAGTTAACCTTTGATACAAAAGAGGACAGCACGATTCAAAATGATATCTGAATATTAACAAATTTATTAGTAGTCTTTGGAGACAAATTAGATTTTTTTTTTTCTTTTCAAAGATCAGTTACCATCAGGAACAAAGCTTCCAGTGAAACAATTCTGCACTTGCTATTGCACATGAACTTGGGAAATACTGAACGTGGGATGTCTGACTCAGCTGCACACATTTGCTGTCTCCATCTAGTCACAATTCAGAAGGTTCGGGTACCTTGACATTGCCACATATGGAAAGTATTTGTGGCCACATTTGGCCATGAAGTTCAGCGGTCAATGAACTTTTGTGCATTGTTTCTCCTTAGTTTGATTCCAATCTCTTATATGTCAGTGAAAATTGATTCTCTGGCTTAAGAAATAAATACTTCCTTTGGCTAGAGATGATCTGTACACCATCCAAATCCAAAGTCTACAGTGAGAACCAGAACCCAGGGCATTACTAGCCACTATGATCATTACTTGAATTCATGTCACACAGTTTTAAGCTGAGTGAAAAAGAGTTTTGCTCTTGAACCAACCAATATCAATAGCCTGACAATTAGAAGAATAACCAAGGAAGTATGAGAACGTCTGGAAACCAAATGCTCAGGACAAACTAGGTGCTAGGGCTCTTTCTTCCTGTGTGAATGCTGGAGCTGCAACAAAAAGCAGGTGTTACTTCTTCCACTTGTGCTCCGGGTTAGAATGAAAAGCTGTCTCCACCAGTAAATAAACACAGTCCTTGTCTGCTACTGCTGCTGGCTGACAGAGAATGGCCTGCAGCCACACCTCTAAATTCTTTCACTATCCACACCAGGTTACATAGGAACTACCCTTTGGAAATGATCTAGTGATTGCATCGATGCTCAAAATATGTCCAGAAATGGCTGGGGACACAGAAGAGGTAACAGGGGATGGCAGCACTTAGCACTGGCCAAAAGCATACCAGGCCCATCCTAAGCCATTAACAAGTGATCAAGTTGCAGTGCATGAGATGCTTCCTAATGTAATTTATTTTACTTATGCAGCACGACCTCTGAGTGCATTTTGGAAATGAGAGAGAACAATTTCTCTCCAACATCTGTAGAGAGGGTGCAGGGAAATGAGGCTCAGTGAAGTGCCTAAGAGGAAGAAATATGAACCTAAACCTGCTTCATATGGTGGGACAGGGGTCAAGACTGGCATATTACAGAGCATATAAGGGCTTTTAAGATTAAATACCTAAGAAATTTGATTTACCCAGGCTGAACATTTTTTATTTCTGCTTATACTTGGAGTAACCCAAGCCCCAACAGGCCCAAGCACACCGCACAACTGGGTTCAGTTCATGACTGTGCTTCGTCAGATTCAGACACTGTCTTCTACCAGTGACTGGGTTTGGCAGATGTTTTCTGAAAACTCTGTTACATGCCCAACATATCAGCCCTGCTGGCAAGTGCTGTTCTCATTTTGAGACAGGTTTTGCAGCCCATAGAGAGCTTTGTACCAAAGCAGACAGCCTGCAGTCCTGTGACTGCAGCTCAGATACACCTCAGGGGAGCTGCAGGTAGGATGTGTTCCTCACCAGTCTCATCCATTTATTTTACTAGACAAATGGATTAACTCATTCTGAAATAATAAAGGTCTCCTTGGGTAGCCAACTGCCCTTAACTTCACTGGTTTCTACGAGAATTGACATTGCTCCGTACTTCTCTGGGTTTACTCAGCACCTTGCAGTCCTGTATCCTGAAAAGTCATAATGGGTATGAACAGAATGCAAACAAAACAAGGTCAGAAACATTATGAAACTTCTGTTGCCAATACATTTTTAAAAGCTGTTGCAGTAGCAAATGCATTCCATTACAATATATGAGAGAGAATTAGACATCCTCTCTTAACACTCACATCTCTTAGATCTGACGTGGGAAGAACAAATCTGTAGCTGATGCTAAGTTCTGAGCATTTTCTTAATAATATAGTGAATGACCTTCAAATCCAAAGTCAGGGAAAACAGAAGAACCCATGTTACTATCAGTGGCCCACATGTGACTGTGACATAAGAATTACCAGAAAAACAAGCCCACACAAACTTAGAAGAACTAAACTTTCAGACAACAGCCATTACAAGAATTACTTATGGATGTTATTTGCTTTTATATACACTAAAACTTGAAAAATACTTTCTACATTGGTCAATAAAGAAATGTAATTTATTATCATGAAAGCAAACCATTCCAAATCCATCATCATCATAATGATAATAATAATGAAAATTCTCAGTTAAATAATATTATCATCAGTCCCAGGAAAGAAGTGTATTAACAGTACCATGTAACATTTTGACTTAGCTGAAGGTCTAGTTCAGAATTTAAAGAATAGCATTTAATAGCTCATTTCACATGTTAAATCAATAACTATTTTTTAATTAAGCCAGCCAGACAAAAAAATAGTTGACTGAATTTTATTTCCATTTTATAAAATCACAGTTGCAGTTCAGCAAAGATGATGAGAAAGAATCCATTATTAAAATGCTTTCCCCTTTCTATCATTATCTCTCACTAGTGGATTGTGCTAGCTTGAGCCTTTATGTATTCATTCATTCATTCATTCATTCATTCCTGTAAGCTTGGACCATTGTTCACTTAGCAGCAGGGATCACACAGACTAACCTGAGCTTAGCCATGCCCCACTTTTCCCAGATAATTTCTGCAGAGAAAAGCTAATAGTTCGACACTGCTTCTCCCATACAGACAGGTAGCTGAGCTATCACATGGCAAAAATTTAACCAGGGCAGGAGAGGGAATAACTGTATTAGTGACCTCAAAGTCACCTTTTCTTTTCTTTCTTTCTTTTTCTTTTCTTTTCTTTTCTTTTCTTTTCTTTTCTTTTCTTTTCTTTTCTTTTCCTTTCTTTTCCTTTCTTTTCCTTTCTTTTCCTTTCTTTCCCCTGTGGTTTTTGTTTTGTTTTGTTTGTTTAAGTTTTGGTGGGATTTTTTTGTAATAATTTAGGTTATTTTTACCAGTAGCTCAGACTGCATCCATCTCGTTAAACTCTCTTTTCACCTGCTCAAAAGTGTTTTGAAGTTTTTGACTTGTTACACCCTGAACTCTGCTTGAATATTTCCTGGGGGATATTAGGTGGCATGGATCAAAGATGTGACAAATAGGATGCCAAAAACTCAACAGTGCAGTGACTGCATGACACTACTCGAGCTGTGGATGGTACAGTTAACAGGGTTTTTATAGTTAGTAAAACACAGAGAATTCTGATACTTCAAGTCATAATTTCTTTATATAAAGCTCTCACAATAAAACAGTCATGAATTTTCTTTGGTACAAACGACAATAGAAAAGACTGGAGATGAGGACTGTGGATATCTATCCACTGCTGTGTGGTCCAACCTTCAATCCAGTTCTGTAATTACCCTGTGCTGCAGCTCCTGTATGTTTGGGTTTTTCTTGCATGAAAATCCATGAACTTTTAGGTCTTACAACACAGACACTCAGACCTAGGACCTAGGAACTCAGACCTAAGACCTCTGGTCCTTCAGCAACAACATATATCTACCAATGTTACAGTAATTTCTGATGTAATATACTAATACTTCAAGGACAGAATACAAAGACCAAAGGGGAAAAAAGCTTTTAAATATAGAGGCCAGTTCTTAAATGCATTTTTTCAAAGCCTTGAATTGCTTGTCAGTGGTCACCAAGATATTCTTGAAGTCCATTAATACAATGGCATGCAAGCCTACAGAGCTACTTTTATTTTGGCCTCTGCAAAATTTCAGTTGGCCAGATCTCACCTATAATATTTACATGACCTCTGGTAAAAGGAGAAATTACTAAACAGGCAAGTGTCTTTTGTCTTCCTCCTCTTTCTTGCCTCATCTTGCCTCATCAACAGCAATGCACTGAGACATTTCCCAGCCTGCTTTGCAGGATATTTCATGTACTTTCATTTTTTTGTGCTCTGCTTGTAAACTGAAACTCACCAAAGATTCTGTCAGCAATTTCTCTCTACTTTTGACTTGACACAGAGTGGTCTACATAGCATGGTCTCATATTACTATGGTTTTATTCCTTTGACAAAGTAACACAGGCCAGTTATTATTGTAGCCTGAAGATTTATAATAATGTGATAGCTTGCAGTAGTTCTCTATTTATCAGATAAAAATCATATTCATGTTAAGCTCTGAGGCCAAAAGCTTCACAGTTTATTAGAACACAATAGTATTATTACTGCTAAATTATCAAGAAGAAACCTCATCCTACTAGGATGAAGTCTTAATTAAATATTCAATTTCAAATGACATATTGAAAAGACTTACAAAAAGTGAACCATCAGATTATGAAGGAAAAAAAAAGGCCAAACTTAGTTGAAGATTTAATTCTTTATCTTATTTTTGTATTTTATTTTATTCTCATTCTATTTTCTTCACATTTTCTGTACTTATTTTACCTTGCTTTCTCTCTCTTTACTCCATTTAAATTTCCTTAATCAACTTCAGCTGAGCCCTTTCTGGCCCAAGAAAATGTAAAATACTTGGAAAGGGACATTCAGCTGTTGGTTGCCTTGGCCACCTGGGCACACTGGTGGCTCATATTCAGCCAGGTGTCAACCAGCACCCCCAGGTCCTTTTCTGCCTGGCAGCTTTCCAACCACTCCTCCCCAAGCCTCTAACTTTGCCTGGGGTTTTTGTGACTGAAATGCAGGACCTGGCAGTTTACTGCTAAACTTCAAACTGCTAAACTTTATTGCTAAACTTCAAACAATTGGCTTTGGCCCATTGATCCAGCCTGTCCAGGCCCCTCTGCAGATCCCTCCTACTCTTGAGCGTATCTACACTCCTACCCAACTTGGTGTCACTTGCAAACTTGCTGAGGAAACACTGAATCCCCTCATCTAGATTGTGGATGAAGATATTGAATGAGACCAGCCCCAAAACATTCCTGGGGGACACCACTGGTGACAAGCCACTAACTGGAGTGAAGTCCATTGACTACACCTCTCCTGGGCCCAGCCAGGCAGCCAGCTTCTAACCCAGTGAAGAGTACACCTTCTGTGTACACCATGTCTGTGCCATGAGCCACCAGCATCTTGAGGAGAATGCTATGGGAGATGTGTCAAAGGTTTCAATGAAGTCCAGGTAGACAAGGTCCACAGCCTTTCCCTCATCCACTGGTCAGGTCACCTGGTCATAGAAGGAGATCAGGTTAGTGAAGCAGGACCTGCCTTTCCTGAACCCATGCTGACTGGTCTTGTTCCCCTGGCTGTCATGTACTTGCCATGTGAACACACCTGACTAAACCATCAGACTAATTCCTCATGGATTTTGTCCACTAGCCTCTCCTAGCAAGGCAATATTGCAGCTACACTGCTTGGTAGAATGGCTTAAAGAATGCCAATATGAGTTTTGTTTTCTCAGAAGCATGTAAACATTTTGAAGACTGTGGCCACAAACATATACATACATACCTATGTAGGTATATACATACATACATACAATTATTACACATTTCTTCTTTTTGCTAATATTCTGAGTATTCTAGCTGAAAGGAGATGAAAGCTCAGGAAATGTCTTAACATTATGAACACATAGGATACAGCTGAGCAACCAGGAATTCCAGAGTGTAGAGATGACATACTATGTACATGCATTGTGCAAAGAAGGCACTGCAGCGAAATACCACCCACTACCCCCCATGAACTACATTACTTAAGAAAGAAAGGGTATACATGTGCAGCAGTATCTGTTCAGCATGTCTGTGTTTAATTGTCCTGGACATTTCTAACCAATTTTGTTGATGATACACTTAAACAGAAACAAATACAGTCTATTTCTGTAATGGACTAGACTCATGTTTTGAATGTTTATTTGTCTTTTCTTTAATTGTCAAGTTTTAATCATGTGCAATGATGCACTCATTTGCAAGGTTCTCCTAAACTCAATATATTCCCTTTTTTGCATGCCATTAAAAAAAAAAAAACAAACCACAAACTAAAAAAAGGTACTAACTATTCTCTTGGAACATTTTCTTTGAGAAAAAAATCAGTATGTTTTGCAAGTGGAATTACATTAACTTAGCTCTCCAAACATTTTTAATGGCCCAAGTGTTGTTTGAACTACTAAATAGCTCCAATTATTTTTATCAAGGGTAGCTTTGCTTATTTGGATGAAAAGTTATAAACTAGCCATGCTTTTTTTAATGATAGAAATTAATGGGGGGAAAAGGAATTTAAATCATTCATCAAATACGTTCTACATTATGAGATGAAAATATATAATAATTTAATGGGATCACAGCAAACATTATGTAAAACACTCTAGGTACTGCATAATTTTGTAATAAATGTTGCTGGCATTCCATTTAACCAGAGCAATTTAATACAATATATCTGTGTTAACTGCTGAATAGATTGCTGAGATTTGTACAGGCTATATTATGAGACATTAATTGATTGTCAGCAGAAAGAAATTAACAAATAAAAATGTTACTGCAATCAACCCAGGCATGGCAGTTGGAAACATTTGTTCTGGACCCAGTTGTTCTGCATTTGTAAGGTAGTTGAGTATTGTATTGGTTTTCATTCCACTTTCTGTATCTTCCTGGCCCACGGCAGTTATAGAGCCACTGGTGGCTGCAGCCCCGTTCCAGCTGACATGCACGAACTCTTCTAGAAGAAGGTGTAAGAGCAGCCACCTCCCAGCTCCCCTCTCAGAGAAGTCTCAGGTCTTTCTTTTCTTGCGCCCTTGGACAAGTGCAGAACTGGCATGTCCTGGGAGTTCTGGAGCTGTTGAATATGTGCAGGTTCATAGAATCATAGAATTGGCTGGGTTGGAAGGGACCTCAGAGATCATCAAGTCCAACCCTTGACCCACTACTGCTGCGGTTACCAGACCATGGCACTGAGTGCCACATCCAGTCTCTTTTTAAATGTCTCCAGGGACAGAGAACCTACTACTTCCCGGGGCAGCCCATTCCAATGCCTGATCACTCTCTCGGGTGAAGAAATTCTTTCTAATATCCAACCTAAACTTCCCCTGGCACAACTTGGGACCGTGTCCTCTTGTCTTGCTGAGAGATGCCTGGGAAAAGAGAGGTTGCTTGGTGATGCCCAAGCATGGTTGTTGATGAGCATCAGCCACCCTGGGCTTATGTGCAATAGTTCAGCCCTGCACACATGCACTGCATTTAACACTGCCCTGGCATACACTCTGCTTTCTTGCTCCTCCACTGAACTGCTACCTTGCATCTGTGCTATAAGCCCAATGCTACCAACTGGTAGCCAATCTGCTGCTGGTATAAAAGTTCACTGTTTCCCACGTGTGCCATTTAATACTGGTATTGCTATGAAGCCACAGATGCCCTGTGCATGTGCAGTAGCCTTATCATATAGGATAGAGAGTGCCAAGGTGTGCAGTTATCTCCTCTGTAAGAATATCAGGCAATAAACTTATTAATGTTGCAGGAACAGATAATTGCAAAGATTTCAGTCTTTATCCTCAGGCACTACAGTCCTAAAATACCATGATTACTAATAATGATAAACAGCAACAAGTTGGCAGTAACACCTTCAATGCTTGAGTTACAAAATGAGCTACAGCTCAAACTAAAAGTCACCTGGACTCAGTAACAAAACCAATAGAGCATGTAAACATCAAAATTATTTCAACACATTTAAAACAAGAGAAAGTAATCCATAAGATATATATATATTTATAAAAGCTATAAGAAACAGAAAGGATTTAATTATTCTCTGTATCTATGTAAAAAGTATATGTGAATCAGTATCTATGAGTGGAAATGAGGTACTCTACATTTACATCTTTAAACACGATTCATTTAAAGGCTCCATGAGCAAAACTGATCACAGTTATCATATACGACCAGTGACTGTCTTCTTATAATACCTAAGATTGAGTTATACATTAAGGTCATTTAAAAACACAGTAGCCAATGCCCAAGTCACTCATTTCATCACAACCTTTACTAGGAAGGAGGAAAAGTGCTTGGAAATGAAAAAAAAAAAAAAAAAAAAAAAAAGCCTCCATTTCATACAAACTGCAGCTGTTCTTATGCAAAATTCTGACAACAAGCAATCCACAGTGAAAACATACATTTAGCTACTGGAACAAAGAAAGCACAAAAGAAAATGAAAGCATTCACTTGAAATTGTGTTATCTCCAAACTCTGTCAACTGCAAACGTGTAAGGAGCATTTCCCATTTTTTCTCACATTTAGTCTAACACGAAAATTCAGTTCTCTTTTATTTTCTAATGTCGTCTTGGTTTGTGATTGCTTCTTCTCTCTCAAGACACAAGCCTTGGCTGATCCCAGCTAACTCTGAATTCTTGAGTGCATGCACTCAATAAATTTCACAACAATTGCTACTTTCATGAAGGGAACCCTGAATAGAGTGTAGCAGTACTTCTAGCTATACTTGCTGTTCTTTCATTTTACTGACAGTTCATCTCTCAACCTTATTTTACCCACTTTAATCTGCTTCCTTAGATCTCCCAACCATACTCTGACAGAGTTTCTGAATTTCATTGCACAACTTCTTTCCCATAGGGTATTTATCTGAATTGATATCTTGTGAGCTGGTCTTGTTCATGAATTGTATGTTGTCTGAGGAAGCAGGAAGGAGCATACTCAAGATTTTTGTTCTTACTAGTAGGTTAATATCTAATGGAAAATTTCAAGAAAGGCAAACTATGCTTTAGTATTACAAGATTGTCAGTTCAGGGTAATAGGACCTGGACAGGCTGGATCAATGGGCCAAGGTCAGCTGCATGAGGTTCAACCGGGCCAAGTATCAGGTCCTGCATTTCATTCACAACAACTCCAGGTAATGCTACAGCTTCGGGGAAGACTGGCTGGAAAGCTGCCCAGCAGAAAAGGAACTGGGGGTGCTGGTTGACACCCATCTGAACACGGGCCAGCAGTGTGCCCAGGTGGCCAAGGCCAACAGCATCTCAGCCTGCATCAGAAACAGTGGGGCCAGAAGGACCAAGGAAATTATTGTCCCTTTGTAGTTGGCACTGGTGAGGCTGCACCTCAAATACTGTGTTCAGTTCCTGGCCCCTCACAAAAAGGAGGACACTATGTTGGAGTGCATCCAAAGAAGCCATAGTGGAGATGGGGAAGGGTCTGGAAGACCAGTCCTATGAGCAGATGAAGGAACTGAAATTGTTCAGTCTAGAGAAGAGGAGGCTGAGGGAAGACCTTATTGCTCTCTACAACTATGTGATAAGAGGTTGTAGTGAGGTTGGGGTTGGTCTTTTCTCCCACATAACTAATGACAGAACAAGAGGAAATGGACTCAAGTTGCACCACGGGAGGTTCAGATAGGATATTAGGAAGCATTTATTTATGGAAAGTGGTTAGGCATTGGAACGGGATGCCCAGGGAAGTGGTAGAGTCACTGACTCTGGAGGTGTTAAAAAAACATGTGGACACAGTATTCGAGGACATGGTTTAGTTGGCTGGTGGTATTGGGTTGGCAGTTGGACTTGATGATCTTAGAGGTCTTTTCGTACCTTAATGATTCTATTATTTTCCATCCTGCACTTGAAAATGGATTTGTCATGCCAGCCAAGTGCTGGAGTACAACCCCTTACTTAATATACTGCACCCACTGGATTTTGTTTTGTAGCTTTTTGTCTAGGTATGTGCTACAGTCCAGTGCTGAGGTTACCTTCCATGCCCACACACTGCTTCTTGGTTTATACGTTGCTGAATGCTTCTTTCCCAACAAGGAAAGGAGAGGATGTTATTTTGAGTTTTTCTCAAAGGTCTACTCTTTCACCTAAGCAGTAATTCCCTTTCACTTTTCATTGTAGTAGTCTTAGCTATGAGAAAATTGAGAAAAATCTCAAGTAGGGGGTAACTGCAAAGTAAGCAGGAATCAGCAAGAGTGGGAGATGGCAAGGGGGCAGTGAGACAGGAATGGGAACTGTGGAGAGATGTGGTAAGCCCTCTCCTCTGTAGACAATAGAAATAGGGCAGGAAGCAGAAAATTAAGAAAAGGAAAGTTCCTCAGTCACTTCAAATAGTGGCTGCAGCTCTGGAAGAATAGATTCTGAGACAACTTGCATGATCAGCATATGAAGTTTGCAGTATTCTGAGGCCATCTGGGCCCCTCATTTTAGTCTGGCCTACTTGTCTACCCTCTCAGAAGCCCAGCTGGCACAATTATATTATCTGTTGATGCAAGAATTCTACTGGTATCTTTTTTCCTAGTTTAGAAAAAACCAAACCAAAACAAAAAAACACAAAAAAACTATTGGACAGACAACTTTTATTCTTGTGCAGGTGCATCTAAAGCTGAGTCTTACCTGTTCTAAATATAAAACAGAAACATCAGGCACCTCCAGACAGAAGTTCTGAGATTTTTAGCTTATGAAGACAGCTTATGTTTTAGCAGCATCTAGATAAGCATGTGACAGTGACAGGGTACCCATTGTGCTCTGCACAAAAATCATCATAAGCAAGTCTTCACCTGAAAAAAATACTTTTGGCAACTGAATAAATCAGAGAGCTGGATCATAATAGATAAGGAATATTACTTAGGTTTTATACACAGGGGACTAAGGCAATTGCCTGAGGCCAGCAAATTTCTGTAACACAGCTGAGAACTGAATCCTGTATGGAGTGCCATACAAATGAAAAAAAGATCTCCCTTCCTCTAAGAATCTTACCAAGTGACATTACATAGGTATTTTTTTCTGATACTGTGGCACAGTAAAATATGCAAATGTAAAGATGGAGAGGGAAGGGGAGGGGCTCATGGCTAACATTTATGAATACAGCGCAACATCTCTGTCTTTCACAAATTTGGGTTAATAACAGGGGCAAAAAATCACAATTAAGCTCAGAAATTTACACATAGCTTACACAAACACATCTCTGGTAGAAGTAGGTTCACATTACATATTGACACTATACCATATCCTTGCCAATTCCGGCAAAGAGGGCAGAGACCCATCTTCTATTTCCTGTGGTCAACTGCTTATATTCTTGTCTGCTCTACACATTGCTCAACTCAGTATCAGCTGCTCTCATTTACAGAGTTTTCCCAGTTCTCTCTGGAGGAGTGCCTTCTCCCCACCTCAGCTGGTTTGTATGTGACAAGCTTCATGTGGGTGTGCGTTGGCTTCCAGAGTACGTGCCCCAAATACATTTGATTCTTCCTCCCGTTTCTTGCAGAAATGAGCTACAAGTTGATGGTGTAGCAGGGCTGTTCAGCACAGGCTACATCTTTCCATCCAATGCTCTGTAGCTTCACAGGAACCTAAGTAAAGGAAAAAAAAAAGTGCCTGTTTTCTGTTCTAGTTTTGTTGATTTTTTTGATTTATAACTGATTTCAAAATATTGAATTTACTATATGCTGTTTCTAATCTGGATGCTACTTCCTTTTCGAGGCTGCTCTTACAAAGGTGCTGGCTCAGGTAAGGCAGATATATCATTACTCTGTCATGTGGATCTGTGGAGTGACACCTTTGAACCTGCTATTCTTGCTAGGTGGTCTGTCTTTTCGTATACCTTCTCAGGGTTTTGCCTACTAACAATGACATCAGCAAGCAATAAATGCATAAAAGCTGGGCTTAAAACCAGAGATTTTAGGATTTCATGTTTTACTGTAGTTTAAAAACACAGCACATTTCATCTAACCACATCTAGCTTTTTGCTCACTAGAAATGTCTGGCATTGAAGATATGTTTTAAGGGAGCAAAACAAACACTGATTCAATTTATCTTTTTATTATTTATTTTCTTTGTTTTCTGATTTAAAATTCCTTTTAGCTACTGTTGCCATGCTTTTATCTACAAAGCTGATTAAGTATTCTTATCACCCAAATATATATGCTGGCTTCTTTGCTCTTTTGGAAGATATTGGAAAATCTGTTTAGGGCCTAAACCAGAGCTCTAAAATCAGAATTAGGCCCTATCGTTGTTAATGCACTGTACATGCTACTGGTTAACATTATATGAACTCTCAAGTAAAGGCATAACTGATTGCATAGGGTTAGCACACAAATTCTCTCCCATGTGACAGCCTTCTTTTGTAGGTTTCAAGCACTGGCAGAAAACAGAACAAGACAAAAATCCTGGTATTTTGCATTTTCTGCTTGTTCCCTTTCTCCTCAGAGGTTTCTTAACTACAGGCTGAATAACAGCATAGGAAAAAGATTTTATAATAATACTAAATATGGATATTTTTCAAGCTAGCTCTAAGATTTTTAATATATTTCAATTAGTCTTATGATTTAAAATTCCTGCTTTTTTTTACCAATACAGATTTGGCACAAAAAAGTACTTTAGACTCTGAATTAGAAAAAGAAATCTAAGTACCTGTGAACATGCAAATAAATCATTTGGCAAATAATGCAGAGGACAACATGAGCATCACTGGAAAAGAACATTTCTTCAGTATCGCCACTGTGTACGGGTTTACTGAGTATGTTTGGTTTTACCACCTTCAGTAGCACATTGCTGCAGTGAAAACTTTTTTGAGCAACAGATTTTCAGAGAGACAAAAGAAAGAACTAACTGTGTGAAATGATGAACACCCCCTTTGCTGCCCCTCACTCCCATGTATTACACAAATTCAAGCTGCATCTCTGGGATGAGCAATCCATCCCTCCTTCCCACTTCCCAAATCTGAGGCTTAGTTGCCAAACTTGATAGCCTAACAATTAGATTTTGTAGATTCACTAAAAAACCTTTGGGTGAATAAGACATACGGTTGAAAACATCTCACATTTAGAATGAATTTGCTACTTCATGTCATATGAGCACCCTCACACCATTCTTGTAAAGCTGTGTCCCAGTGAAGACTTCTCATATTTCCACCCCCACTGAAATAATTTTAATACAGTTTCTCACATCTGATGTAGCTGAAGATTGTTCAAGCCAAGTGTTTTATTTTACAAAAAAATATACTCTGCTCTGGTAAGACCTCGCCTGGAGTACTGCATCCAGCTCTGGAGCCCTCAATACAGGCCGTGGATCTGATGGAGCAGGTCCAGAGGAAGGCCATGGAAATGACAGGGGGGCTGGAACATCTCTCCTATGAAGACAGTCTGAGGGAGCTGGGGTTGTTCAGCCTGGAGAAAAGAAGGAAACAAGGAGACCCAACAGTGGCCTTCTAGTAGCTGAGGGGAACCTATAGGAAGGCTGGAGAGGGACTGTTTGCAAGGGTCTGTAGTGACAGGATGAGGGGCAATGGTTTTAAATTAGAAAAGAGTAGATTTAGATTGGATGTTAGGAAAAAACTCCTTACCATGAGGGTAGTAGAAAAAGGGAACAGGTTGCCCAAGGAGGTAGCTGGGGCTTCAACCCTGGAGATATTCAAGGTGAGGCTTGACAAGGCTCTGAGCAACCTGATCTAGTTGAGGATGTCCCTGCTTACTGCAGGGGGTTGGACTCGATGACCTTTAGGGGTCCCTTCCAACCCAAATTTTTCTCTGATTCTGTGATTCTATGATTCTATTCTTGAAATGGTCCATAGTCACTTACCAATCTTTGATACAATCGGTAACTAGCAGCTACCAGCCCAAAGACTTCTGACAATAATAAATGAAGAATTTATTTATTCTTTTCATCAACTAGGATAAGCCACAGAACCACACAAATTGTGATGAAGGACTTTATGAAGAACTAAAATTGCAGACGAAATTCAATGTATAAACATGAGTACATCAGGGAAAAACAATCATTAACTTGTAAAAAGTTCTCTACTGCTAAAAAGAAGAGAAATTTGGGAGTTCATAAAATAAATTCCATTCTGACTTTATCAAATTACAGTGTCTATGCTGTATCCCCTGGAAGTCTTATGATTAAACAACCCTAATTGAGGGTTGTTTCACAGAGCCTCTTTGCTATTCTCCAAATCTACTGCACCAAGCTGAAGAGGGGGTAGCTTGAGTATTCATGCAACATGCAGGCTCTATTTCCAGCCCCTCTGGTGCTCACTTTTCATGGTAGACAAGCTGCAACACCACAGTCCTTTAATATCTTCAAGAATAAACAGCTCTGGCTTGGCAGAGCTTGAGTGATATTCCCATGGTACTCCACAGTTTCAAGCTAATGGCATTAAACCTCACATAAACAAATAAAATATTCATTAGTTGCCTCCAAATCATGTTTCTGCCCTCCTCCTCTCTTTTCTTACTTCCAGTTTGAATCTCTTTCTTAATTTCAGAAAAAGCTTAAAACATTTTTCTCTTTCAAAACAGTGCCTATTAAAAAATACCTAAAGCAGTATATGGAATAAGTGTCATATTTACTTTCATAAATATTTTCTCTTGCCTTCTGACAATCAGCTGTTTAGAGACTTTTTTGAGTTTTTGCATCTGAACCGCCTTGTCAACTAAGCAAAAGTTTGATAATTTCTACATGATTTCTACTTTCAATTTCCACAATATCCTGTAGCAATGAGCTTGACAATTTAACTGTACTGATGAAAAAAATAAAACTTCCTTTTCTCTATTTAAGCAGGCTACCTAAAAATGTAATTAAATTTAATTCTTTTTTTTATTATTATTTTTGTTATAAGGAACTGAAAATCATTCTCTATTTTTCTTCATGTTATTAAAGGATTCTAGTGCATCACCGCATTTGGAAATTTTTTTTTTGGTTTTTTTTTGAAGCTTACTATTTTTAATGTACTTTTTAGGTGGTTTAAAACTTTTAATTTGTGATTTTTGCAATGCCTTCATGTATCTTTTAAATTTATTTTTAAAGAGGGGATAACCAGTATTCCAGACACAGGCACAATGAACATTTTTACAATGGTATAGTGACAATTTCAATTTTCTTTCCTAGTAATGTGCTTGTTTACTGAACGTTTATTTTCACGGAATGAACCAAAAGGACAGCGAAATCTCTATTTTAAGCAGCAAGAGATGCAGCATGTATCTATGTATCTGCTTTAAGCAGCATGTATAATTATCATGCTTTGTGCATGTATAGTATTTACTGATACTTTGTCACCATTTGTCACCATTATTTTTCCAGCTGCCATTTTATCACCCAATGTGTTAGTATTACACAATTAGGTTTTAAATTATGATTATCTTAAAAAAATTATATCACTAACAAATATATACATATATATATTCTTTAATGACTTTCTGAACAGTGCAAATGCCAATACAGGTTTCTTTGGGATGTAACCATTATTTTGGTTAACATTTAACCAAACATTTTTATTTTATTTAACATTTTTAACATTTTTATTATTAGGTTTCTAACTTATACTCGCAACTAATCTATTGAAGAGTCTCCTCTCTATTTACTTAACAATTTATTATCTTTCAAAGGCCAAGTAACTTGCTGAAAGCTTTCTTCTACTTGATGACATTTTCAATCGCACTTTGAAAAACATAATGGGTTTGTGGTGCGTGACTTTGCTTTGGAAAAGTCAAATTGATTTGCCCAATATTTTTTTTTTTTTTTTTTTTTTTTTTTTCTCCAGCATGGATTTCAGACTTGTCTACAGCTCCCAGTGTCTCTCAGAGAAGACTTTTTAAGATTGATAAATTTGTCCCATTTCCTTCATGCCACTACCTTTACCTTAAACAATGGTATCCAAAATATTTAACAGATTAACACTTTCATATTTGAGTTCCTTAAAATTGAGGTCTCAGCTCAATTGATACTGGGTCATTTATTGCTGTACATTTTGACAACCCATTAAAAAAAATCACTTGTATGACATTTCAGCTCAGGATATTTCTTCAGATCAATCATCAATGAACACTGGATCCAGCATGGAAAATGCTCTGAACATTTCTGCAATAAACAGATACAAAACACTTCAAATTTCTCTGCTAGAGGATTTTCTTTGAAAGCTCCCTTTATTGCTCTGTTATCTGTCAGCTCTACCAGCACACTACCATCTCTCTGCTTGGATTATGTTTTAGAAACATACATTAGTGATGCCTCTCGTCTATAAATCTTTTCAGGTTTGCTTGGGGTTTTTTGTTTGCTTATTTTGGTTTGGTTTTTTGTTTGTTTGTGTGTTTTAATATGGTATTATGTCTTGGCCACCATATTTGTTATATTTTTTCCTAGGGTGCTGGGGAATTTTCATGATTATTTTTATAGGTTTAGGAAGCTGTGTTTTTTCCAAGTTAAGTAGGGGATTTCTTTCGGCCTGTCTTTATTAATGCCAGAATTTAGGCTCTCTCCTTGTTTTATCATTTAGACAGAATCTTCATTTGCAAGATGCCTTTTATTTTTAACATATTTCTTTACACTGTTGTTTAACTACATGAACTCCTTCCAGCATTCTTACGAATCTTTTCTGATTGATGTAATAATTTAAATGTGGTTATATTGCCTGTATTATATTGCCTACAGACATTTTATCACTCTGACATCTCTTCACTGTTTTCCTCACTTCTGTACATCTTACCTCTTTCAATGTCATGTCACTGCAATGGAATTTTCAAATTTTTGCTTTATGCTTGCTCACCCAAGTTTTCATTTTAACGAGATTTTTCAAAACTTCTCTTAAAACCACAACAAACTTTCAGCCCAATTTTTCACTAGTATTCTAAAACCAGATGGAGTTCTGGTTTGCTCTTTATTTTTTGAATCACACTGCAGTCTGAAAATCAGTCTTGAGAGATTGTTCTGTGTTTCCATAGCAATGACTTCAAGATACAAAACTAACTCTGAAGGCACAGTCCTGCTCTTAGATGCACAGTGCTCATTTCAATGTATTAAACAAAAGAAGAGAGAAAAAAACCAGCTGTTATTGTGTTAGCTCTACGTGGAGCTAGCAACACACCTCTTCAAGGTTTAAAAAAACATATATGCTAACTAAATAAAAATGTGGAGTTTTATCTGTTCTAGAGTAGAAATGAGATGCAATTTAAAAACAAGACTTATTTTCTAAAAGTGGTAAATCAGCTCTGAATGCAATAGCATACATCAACAGTATCTAATAAAATAAATTTATTTTTCTCTAGCATGCTTTTTTAGTCAGTCAGTGCACATTTTTGCTACATTACAATCCACGTGGAAAGCAGTTCCATTTAATCACTATCAAAATTATCTAATTATTAAAAGTTCAGTAAATTTATACTTGTAGTTTTAGATAAAAGATGGTAGGAAGGGAATACTCTGATTACTTCTGACTATTCACACTGCTTAACTGCTGGGATCAAGAAGAGAACCATTCTGTATCACTCCATGAAAAATGACAAGCAGAGATCTGGGGGCTGCTTAAAACTGCTCTAGATTTGCTACATCAGACCAGGGCACTTATGTTTTTCATGTAGAAATGGAAGAGGAAAAAAAAAGCGTGTACATACATTTGCAAACATATACTCTAAGCAGGGAATATATTTTATAGAGGTCCCCATTTTTTAACATGCTAAGGCAGCTTTATTAGAAATAATGCCATATACAGAAAAGGATTCTCGTCACTTCCAGTAATACCATCACATTGTAGGACAATGTATCTTCTTTCCTGACTCCAGCTTCACAGACTGTACTTTCTGATTTGTACAATATTGAAACAGTTGTTATAGGTGCAAGACATTTTCATTCCAAATCTATCAGTAAAGTAGGTCTTTTTTTTTTTTTTTTTTTTTTTTTTTTTTTTTTTTTTTTTTTTTTTTTTTTTTTTTAAGGTGACTAAGTTTAAAAAAAGGAAAGCTATAGGTGTTTTTTGCTGTATTACTGTTCCCTCTTCCCACACTGCCCAGCCGAATAAAACAAACATGAATGTAGTCTTTATTCTTCATCTTTTACACAAAGAACTTATTGAATATATATTACATACCATGTATAAAAATCACCCAGATTAGATGAACAAAAAAAGGCAATAAATATAATTTCATTGTTGTGTTTTGTCTTTCTACTGAATGAACATGAAGCGACGTGAAATACCCCAAGAGAGATTTTATCTAGTAAAATGCAGAACTACTTAAGTCTCCTACTAAAGTGTTAATTCCAGGTATGAAAATAAATTTAAATTTCAAGTGCACCTTATGTTAATTACCTTCTGCATTTCCTGAGGCAGGAGATTTTCAGGAAATCATTTTCATAGTGGAGAAAAATATTTTACTACACAGAAGAATCACTTAGTGTGATACACAAAGGAAATATAAAATGATTATTCAACATTTTGAAGTACAGAAACACACAGTACTGAGCATGTGTTTGATGTAGCTTTAATTGCTTTCTTACCAATGTTGTTAGTTTACTGGGAATAACAAGACTGTTTTTCAAATACCAAGAAAACAATTTCACGTTTCTGAAACTTAATTAAAATGGTAAGCCCTTACCTTCTAGATTTTTAATACCTGAACACCACAATATACGATGAGAATGCAACAAGTATTTCTTTGACCCCATTGTAGTATTCAGTTTTAAACCATTCTCCCATGAAGCTAATTATCTGTGCACCCATCTCTTTTAAACTTCTGTCTGAACAGGGAACTTCAGTTTTAAGCTATCAAATACAGTTGAACCTTAGGACTGAAGGATACCTGCAACACTATGCATTAGTGAACTCACTTAGCCTAGTAAGATATAATACAAATACCCCTAAAAACTTCAGAAGTGTTGTCTGGTTGAAGAATATTGTGATAAGCCTGTTGTGACACCTGCCTATTAAATTCTACACACATACTGTAATAGAAAAGTAAAAATTCACTCTGTCTAAACTCATATTATTAAAAAAAAACGAAACAAAATTACACACTCCATTTAAATCAAACTTTTGAGGGCATATATTTATTATTCATGGAATATCCATACATAAGCAACTAGGTATTTTGTAAACATCATAGGGAATTTGAAATATTTCTTACTTAAAAGTAGCAGAATCCAGCCTGTAGTTTTAATACAATGATATAGTACTTAAAAATAATTACTCCAGTTGTATGCACATATATAATATTTATAAATAGACACACACACACATTTTTCTTTAATGCATGTAAGCAAAGGCATCTTTGCCACAGCCAGGTACAGTATTAAATGTATTTTTTAGTTTATGTTAAATATATAGCAAAGATACACTATCCATTCACCAAAAATTCACAGCTATATAATAAAAAAAAAAAATCATATCAGGCTTTTCTGCAGTGCCTATAGTCTTCTAGACTCTCTTTACTGAATTTTACAACTATTAAGTCTTAGAAATACAAATCACTTTGGAAGTTTATGCAACATTTAACATGCTGGTCAAAAGTAAAGTATAAAACAAGGAATGAAACATTGACACTATCAATATAGTGGAAAGATGAGGGACAATATTTGCAAAATACCTTAAGACTGGAAAAGAGAATTTCACTTTAAGTGATAAATAATTTGTCTGTAAATAGTTCATCTTTTAAGGTATACAAGATTCACAAAAAAGTGCCCTAAATTACAGTACATCCTTGTCCATGTGCCCAGAGACACTTTCTCCTACTAGTAAAAGAGTGCTGAAAACAAGCCTGTGAAATGTTGTCAAGAGAACCCAAGAGCCACGTGTAAAATATGTTAATTCAAACTATGCAGAGTGTATACTTATCAAATTTTATGAAAACTAGCAAAATAACAGTTCTGAGTTCATTAAAGACCCTTCTGCTTCAACAGTCTCTTAACAAATCATTGGCACGCCAGAAGAAAGGCACTAGACAAACACAGTGAACATCAGCACAGAAACTATATTCACAATAATCTACAGCTTGCCACTGAAACAGTAACAGCATATGCATGGGATCTTTCCTTTAAAATTTAGTACAAGTTTATACATCTGAAAATCATACACTATAGTAAAATTACAAATTCTTACTTCAGAAATGTGATAAGCTTCAGTTCTGAGACAGCTCACAGAACTGAAACAATTTACTTGACCACAACAGACAGAAGCACGTATTAACCGACAGATTTTTTTAAAAAAGAAGAAGCTATCTTTTACCACAAAGGCTTGCTACTTGTTTCAGACACAATTTCACCTCTGGGAATACTCAAATGAGTACTATGTGATTGATAACTTCAGTTATTTCTATATTTGCAAAGGAATAGTATGGCATGATCACTATTAAAACTTCCCATAGTGTTTCTTGCCTAACCAGTATAAATGTAATGTATCACTCTAAGCACTGTAACATACTATAGAAAGATGACTCCAATGCAGTGTAAAAATAATAGAAGTAATCATTACTTTATTTTATTTTTATTTTTCAATTAGCCATGAAATAATAGGGGTGTGAAGCCAAATTGAAATAAGATCTAGGTATTCCTTAAATAACATTCTGGATCTGAAACTCATGACAAATACTGTTCCTTCCCTCCCTGTTTTGGTTGAACATAGGAGTCTTGGTTTTTTTTTTTTTTCTTTTTTTCCCCACTATAATGGTAAAGCTTGGAGCAAACACCTTCTAAATACATTCAGCTTTACCACCCTCAACCCCCAAAAAATGTGTGCTTGATATAATCTTCTTCCATTGCATTTGTATAACTCCCCTCCCACAGACCTGTTTTTACTCAAATTTCCAAAAACTTCAGCAGCAGTCCATCAGCAAGACTCTCCATCCCCTGTAACAAGAAGTAGACTAATACTCGCTCTAAGTACAGAGAAATATTGCCCAGGCAGGTGGGGTAGTTCTAGTAGCTGCTATTCCATCAGCTCTTCTTAAGATCATCAAATTAAACTATAAACTCTAAAAAATATTAGTGGCTTGCATATTTATATTTTAAAATACGACAAGCACATAAAAATACACTAAGTGCTCAGAGGCAAAGAATGTCTAGACATTTAACTTCTATTCTTTTCTGCAAAAATTCTGTAAATTCTTCTAAAGACCCCATCAGACATCAGTGTGCTATGGTTCTTACCACTTCATGGCAAGGGCTAAATGACACCTTTACAGCAACTACAGAAGTGTTTCAGAGTAATGAAGGTCCATTACACTGTGAGCATAAATAATACTTGAAGCAAGATACATCACCTCAGTTGTACAATACCATAAAAATTTCAAATGTTTCTATACACAGTAACAGAAGGAGCAACTTCTATAGTCACAGAGAAAAATAAACTGCCACAGGGAGAAAGTAGGGAGCTGAAAGCTGAGTGCAAGGTTGTCATGTCTAGTAAAGTGCCCAGACAACTACAGTGAGAAAACACCAGTGGATGACAGAAGTTTAAGCTAAGCAAAAACAGAGACTTGTCTTTTCAAAAGGTTTGATTTCAGAAGATTTTAAATAATATATAAAATATTTATATGAAAAAATTAATAATTCCCTCACATTTGAAATAAATATAAGAGCTTTGGGGGCTGTAAAAGCATAAAAATATAAAAAACTATAAAAAGAAATTACATATAACTATTTATATGGATTTATAGTAAAAATGCATAAATCAGTTTTCTTAATAAAGGGTGACAGTGGTTAAGTTGGAAGTGGTGATACTATGGTGTGACTGTGGTCATGCCTATATCTACTTTACTTTATCCACCTGAGCATTTGTAAAACAAAATAAGCATTAGTAAATTTTTTTTTCCCCAGAAATTTAGTAGGAAAATACAAAAAGTGATAAAGAGATATTAAAAAGACTCAGATAACTCTAGAGGCACCCTTCAACATCTTATCATCAACAGCTTATATAATCTGTCATGCAAATTCTGCATTTTTTTTCAAGCAGTTGAGGGCATTGTGTGACACTTCATCTATTTTAACACTGCAGTGAAAGAAGAGAATAAAACTGTAAATAAGTGAAAAATTCATAAACAAAACTTTTTCATACTAGAAAATACTAGTAGTAACTGGTTTATGTTCATTTGGAATGACAAAGGTTTCAGACAAAAAGAAAAAGCATACTGTTTGGGTTTGTTTTCTTTTTTAACCAAAAAATCCACAAATTCACCTTACAATTTCATGGACAGATTACTGTAAGAACCAAGTAAAGACTGTAAATGGTTCCTGATGAAATCAATGTCATTCTAGTGGTCACAAAAGTTCCAGCATATGAACTAAAACACAAGACCAGCACCTTGTGTTTTTATATATATATATAAAGCCTCTTTGCTGCAGATTAAATGCTTCCAATAAATGAAACAGTGCAATCTTTACTGTTCCAGAGTTTAGATCTTTGCTATGAAGTTGTATGAGTAGCCCAAAAACATGACTGATGAGGAGGCACGTCCACGTAACTTGATCCTTTCAAGCTTCATTAAGAAAGAACAGTTAATAATCATGACACCAAATTCTTAGGTCTGAAAGTAATCATTTCTATCCACACAACAATATTAAACATAGTGGTGGCACAGAGCTTATCTGAATGATAACAAGGTTTTAGTTATCTATTATTCTGTATCCTGGAACACTTAGATGAAAAATTCATATTTCAAATTAAACAGAGTACTTGCTGGCACTGCTAGCAAACTAGACTGCTCCTAAATCAGAAACAAAAAAGCATTTCCTAAAATTGTATTAATTGTGGGACAAGTAAGATATTAGCTGTAGACTCTTTAAACATCTTAAAAAACACACCCAATCTGTGTCTGCAGTTAATTAGCAAACAATATATAACAATGGAAGTTTTAGCATATTTTCTGAATATTTTTTCCCCCACTCTTCATTTCAAACAATTTAAAAAAAATCAAAATAACATAAAACTGTTACTGGTCAGTATCCAGTAATCCACAAAAGTCTGCACCATATACCCAACAGAATGGACTTAAACTAGAAACTTCCAGCTCTTCTTTGAAACTCAATTTTTAAAACACCTTTTTCTTATTTTTTAGCAGAACACAATAGTGCTACATCACATAACTTCTTGGTACTTTTACAAGAAAACCATATGTCAAGAACTCCCTGTGTGCAAAGAATTAAGAACAATAAACGTAGATTATTCCACACATTGCAGACATGCATCCAGCAAGTAGCAATCAGGATAAAAATTTAGATTACAGTATCACTTTGATTAGAAACATAAATACAAGAAGAAATGAAGTATAACTATGCCAGATTTTGTTACTTTGGTCATGTAAAGTTTTTCCATGCAGATGTTCTTGAAGGTCAACATGCAAGTTACAAAGTTTTTTTTTTTTTAAAAAAAGACAAACCCAAACAAGACCCTAACATTTTCCCTGGATATTCTTGCTCAACAGTATCCAGTAAGACAGAAATGCCTGTATTCTCATCATGTTTTTACACTGCAAAATTCAAATTCAGTAGTAGCACATATACATTCAAGAAATATAATAATTTAAACATATTTACAATATAGACAGATGAACAACAGATTTTTCATCTCTCCATTTCTTTCTCAAGGTAGTCAATGCCTCAGGACACAAACCAGAGCAGCCACAGCTCACATAAGCCACTGTTCTTGTTCTTTTCTGTACTTCTCAGACCACTTCTGAGTAAGCTCTAAGTAAACATTTGGTTTATGGGGCTTATAGTCAAGGTAAACCATCTGTCCAGTCCGTTTGGGGACAGCTTTTTCAATCTGTGTTCCCTCGTGCCATTCATTGAAGGATGTAATGGAAATAATTTCTGGACGCACCAGAAGGGCGGCGCTGAAGGCAGTCTCATAGTACTTCCCATTGACACGATTCCGAGTGTTGTGGTTGTTCCAGGGTCGGATGCTGGTATCAATATACCCTGGCCCCACACTCGGAATAAACATTAAATTGTTACTGTCACAAAAGGCTTTTAAGCTCGCCCAGTTATGATGGGATGAGCCATAGGAGAAGCCATTGGTGGCAAAGTAGGTGTACATCCCATCAAAGCCACTTCTGTGGATGTCGTGTTTGTGTCTTTCTTCCACCAGGAGTGCAATGAATAACGCATCATACGGGGTATTGCGAATACTCTGTGATCCAGATGCTGTTAACAGATTTGCCCATATTTCGGGAAGTGTTACGTAAGAATCATAAACATAAAACAGGGGAAGCAATTTGCCTGTGCTGGTCTTATGCCTGTAAAAGGCTGGATGGCCTCCGTATCTATAAAGCAAATAAGTATCATTAAGACACAACTTGCCATTTGGAAAATATTGCTTTACAATCTGAGCTGAAGGCTTGTTCATAAAAACTGTTTAAAAAAGACAGTACGTGTACTTCAAAACGTAGCTATTGACACACACCTTCAGTCCTGCGTTTGCCAAGTATTAAAATAATGAATTTGCAAATTACTACAGATTAGTAATTCAGTGTCAAACTGCACTATAGGTATTAGTTTTCTTTGAAGGACAGTTCTCTAATTCAGTATGAAATAAGAGATATAGTAGCATTGATAAACAAAAAACTAGTGCTAGCTGCACAGGATCTATCAAGCTGAATTAATGTCATTAGAGGTCAATACATTACATCTCCAACTGCAAATTTCTCACTATAAAAATGTATGTTTAATTTATATGTATCATGCAGATAGATTTTAACTGCTTTAATCTGAAGTATCAGGACTTGTGACACTAATGCATGCTGAAAAGCAATTAATATTTGAGCATCTATGTAAAATTCACACTTCAATATTTAAGAAACAGCCTGAGTTTTGTGACACTGAAAGATGAACAATGTTTCCTGTAGTTTTCTTCAGTCTCACTACACATTTTTATCTATTTTTCCAAGCTTTATATAACATTCAGATATCCCAAAAAACAGCATGTAGCAAGCCCCAAAGGAAAGCATTGTGAAAGCACTCACTTGTCAATGATGTATTTGACATTGTGGTACATACTGCGATCATCTCTGTCTTTGTAAGGTTCAATGTGAAAAGTGACCTGAAAGATGAAAATGTAAAATATTACTGAATGCACAGGCATCACATATGGTATGAAGCAAGCACTAGTCACAGTAAATATAGTTCTTCTTTACAGAGCAAACACTTACATTAGACTATATTGAGAATAACCCAGCTCAAATTCAACTGATGCACTGCTTGGATTAGAAGCTTCAGATTCAAGGAATTTGGTAATGGAGAAAATATTTAGTTCTTTACATTGATACAAATAACTACTTTTGTTTTCCCTAGACTACAGAAAGCAGTAAGCATGCTTCAGAAAACTTTAAAAACTCCAGCATAAACAAAAAATTAAAATAAAACATTACCTACATGAATGTCAGAGAACTCATTAATCAATGAAATGTTTTAATATTTGATTGCTAACCAACGTATTACATTTGCTAGAGATAATTCTCCAAGGAGACTTTTCTGTGTCAAAAGAGATTTTAAAATACAGGATATGAAATGTTTAATTTAAAATTGTATAGATTTATCAACAGCAATAAACTGTTGGAAATAAATCTAATATAATATACTGTTAGTGCTATGAATGTCAAGCTTGTAGTTTGTGGAATTATTTAACCTATACATGTGAAGTAATTTCAATGTAAAAATGTCTTCAATTAAATGTAAGAGTATATCACATTAATCAAAACAACTAGTTTTTCAAAACCAATTTTCGAGCAGAATATATTTAATAAAGTCTTCAACAACTCTGCAACTGTAGCAAATTTCCATTCTAGATCTAATATCTCTCTCTATTAGGTACAAACTAGAGAAAAATACAGTGCTAAAATGAATCACTAGGACTGACAAGACAGGTTGAAAAGCACTAGAGTTTCATATTTTATTTTCAGCTACCAAAACCAGGCAAATCAAAAGGATGTATCTTTTAGCAGACCTTTGTTTAGCAGATATAATAGCAGTGTATTTTGTACATTGGTTTCAGTCTACTGACATTCCTAAAACTTAGCTGTAACAGCTTACTACTGCAATAATGTTTAAAAACAGTGCAGTGAAGGTAGCATTCCCTGGTAGTATCTATACTTAATATCTGTATTCCAGTAATTATTCCAAGCAATAACTGCAGTTCCATCCATATTCCAATCACAGCCATACTATTTAAGACATTTTCTGTGGTATCTTATTTAATTTTGTATTGGTTTCTTTAAGAGATTTGAATGATAAGTTCTTTTAGGTAACGGTAAACTCCATCAAATCATCTGAAAATTTTGGGAAATTATAACATTTTTTTCTTTTTACTAATTTATTATTACATATCTGCAAGTTATGTCACACAATGCAATTTGCTCAGCATTTTTTCAGTTTGAAAATTACTTTGCTCCTACTTGTCAATCTACACACAGCTCCTACCAGGAAATTTCACTCCTACCAGTGACAGGAAATTTCTCTGAGAATCTGCAACTTCCACAAGCAACTAAAACCAGAGCAGATGAACAGGTTGTATTTTTAGTCCCTGATACAGACAACACCCTCCAGAGATGAAACATATACAGCTATTTTAGATAGTTAAAAAACTCAGAAAATTTATTACTTGGCAAGACTAAAAGGCAATGCATGTTTTCTTTACCCAAATGGAAAATACAAGTTTTACTCTTAAAATAAACAAAAGCAAAGCACTATTTTAAATTCTGCTGATCAATCCATATAATTTTTAATTGATTCAGTATTTCATCTATTTCAGGGGGGCAGTAATTTAGCCTTTCTGTGCAGTCATGCCCTCAAGTAACCTGAAGTCAGAGCAGCACCTCTGTGACCTTACTGCCCAAGTCAAGTGTCCATGATACCTTCTGGAAAAAAGATATTCATTCAAACATGTGTTTCTAAATCCTTCTTTATTAGGCATAAATGTTTGCTCCTGCCCTCTGCAGTAATACACCAGCAATCTATGTGGTAATGCAAAAAATGAGGTTGTTTTTTATTGTTTCTCAAAGTTCCTTAGTTTATAAATCACTGTATTGCAGTTTTTTTGAAACACATAATACTTCCCTCAACTCCCAAGACTCATCTCAAAGGAACATACTGTCTCATTTTAAAAAATGCTTCCTAAAAAAATTAAATAAATAAACCACAACACCATACCACAGACTGTTCAAGCTTTAGGTCTGAACCAAAGCAGAAAAAAGGCAGATTATGGTATTTACTCCATCTATAGGGCAATATTGCTTAGGTCTGATAAAAATTCAGTGTAATTCAAAGGGCACTTACACTTGCTTCTGTGAACAAAAAGGACTGCAGTGTCCTAGGTGACAGAAACAGAAGCCCCTATAACCCCAGAAGTCTCTCTGCTGTAGAATCAAATGCAGCAGACTCTTAGCCAGGTTTACTTTCCTAAGTAATCTTATTTTATGCATCTTAAAAATACTTTACCTTTAGATTGTATTTGTGTGCATAATCCAAAATAACAGGCACCAAATCATCAGTAGGTTCTCCATTTTCATCAGCCATACCTGGTGGGTACCATGAAAGCACTATTACACCTAAAAATACAAAATTTAAGTTTTAAATCATGTTGTTTAACATATAACTTCTACATTGTAAGTTGGCATGAATTACAATTATTGTCTGATGTGAAATTAACACAATATGAGAATTTCAAATTAATTTTTAACCAATTAAAAAATATCAGCGTTCACAGAGTAGATTTTAACTTCTGTTTAAAAGACAAAATAACAGTGAGATCATCTGTCAAGGGAACATATCTGTGCTCAGTGTCCCAAGCCTAACACTTAGAGCCACTGCCTCCTTTTCAGCATAGTGTTCTAGCCTCCAGGTTATACAGAGAAAGAGATGAGAGCTATGAATGTGATGAAAGTGGTTCTTATTTTATGAAAATTTATTCCCCACCATATTTCTGCATTGTACTCCTGGTTCTTTATACAAAACAACCATTTCATGCTGGAAACAGTGACTGTAATCCCCACAACAGTCCTTCTTGCTAACCTTCTCCCTTCCAACCACATGGAGCTTTTTTTTTTAATTTATGACATAAAAAATACTTGAATAACTATCAGTACTTTAGGGAAGTTACTACTCCTGTCAAAAAAAAAACAACAAATAAAATGCCCCCATAACTGTACATTTTCTTGATACTCTCAATGAGCAGAAAATAATACATACCTCTTCAAAAAGGCTAAACCCTTTACTTCTAAAAGAAAATGCTGTAAGAAAGTTTTAGCTGTTCAGATGGAAATAGTATCAAGAGGAAGGTAAGACAAAGAAATACAATAAATACTGATGTACAAATATTTTCCAAACAATACAGTTTAAAAGAAGTGTAATTTTAACTATGTAAAGATTTAAGTACACAATTTCTAACTAAGGTATTCCAAACAGGTAAGTCCAAAAATTTGAAAAAGAAAGCATAAATTAGAGTGAATACACAATCATTTCCTAACATCTAAACCAGAACTATGAGCTTACTATAGACAGAAGTGAATTCAACAACCCTCAAAATGTTTTCTTTACATTTTATCAAAAAGAAAATCTCAAGCAGTAGACTGTCTGAAGAGGTAGTTTGCTCAATGACAAGAAAAAGGCAGTATTTTATAGCATTTTATCACCCTATCGTTTATTTTACACATAAGAAAAGGACAAAATTCAAATGAGGAATATGTAAAGGAAGAACAGCAGCAACAAACTCAGGTTACAATCATGGTATCCTGAATGCATCTGTCAAGACCCTTTTCTATACATTTATGAAACAGGGAAAAAAAATACAAGATGGATTTTTCATCAAGGAACCTAAATACATGTTTCCATTGATTTTTCCCTGAGAAAAACTATGTAAAACTTTCTTCCCTGTGGTTAAAAACAAATGCTATGTACCACTTCAAGAGACTAAAAAAGGATAGACTCAATGACAAAACCAATAGTACAAACATGTTTAAAACCAGAGTAGAAACCTTCAAGACAAATGAAGGACTTCAAATCGGACTGTCACAAAAATAGGCTGGTGCAAAAAAAATTAAATTAATCTCACCAAGAAATATGCAGAATAATATCTATTGCATTAATCTGTTAAAGAGTAGAAAATTAATAAGTAAGGAAAGAACTGTAAAATCTAAGAATACAAGGAAGCACTGCATGAGACTCTTGCTGCCTTTGACTCTTATGCCCTTGATCATTACACGATATTGGCTGAAAGAACCACTTCCATTTTTCTGCTTGTGTCAGATCCTTGATAAAGCCTCAGAAAAGGCAAGAAGAAAAATTATTACTCGACAAAATATAGAAGGCAGTCATGGATTAGACAAAGACTAAGAGACAAAAAGCAGAAACTGTAAATAGTCAGCCTCACAGTAAACAAAAAAAATGAATAATGTAAGAAAAGATGCATTTGAAGCAATGACCAGAGGAAAAAAAAGCTGATGACTTGCATTGGTCAAATGTAGACAGAAGAGAAGAATTAAATTAGACTTAAAACTGTGTAATAAACAGCAGAAAACATTTTTTTACAAATGTCAGTAACACATTTTAAGGAGTATGTCACAGGAAGCATGAACTACTTATCCATATTGCTGAGTTATAAATGCAAAACTTAAGCTACTAAAAAAACCCACCTTATTTTGCAAAGCATTTTTCCTAGTTTTTGGCACTTTTTCAATACCAGCAGTTTGGCTTTATAAGACTGAGGAACATCACAGAGTCTTCTAAAGCTACAAGTATCCCCTCTGCTTTCATCAAACTATCATGATTACTGGCAACCTAATACCTGAGATTTCTCTGCAACAGTTTTCCCACTGTTGCTGGCATTCCTGCTAATGGAGTTATCACATAACTGAAGAAGGTGAGAACAAAGCTTACTTTAAAAAAAAAAAAAAAAAAAAAAAAAAAAAGGGAGGAAGCAACAACTGAGATGAAAAAATAAACAAGTAAACAGTACTAATGGGAATATAACAATTTCATTCATCTTATCATTAAGGTCTTATATAAGTGATTCAATTCAAGGTGATTAGCACTTTGAATAATGCTATGAGCTCTCATCAGCTGGTTTGAATTACATTTACAGATGCTGTAACTTAGTAACTGCCTATATGACTGGATATTTTAAAGAACATGAACATAAAAAAAAGACAGTAGTGCCAACAACAAAGAATGACACAAAAAATATATTGAAAATTCCTAAGGATGTAGTTTATCTTATCTAGAGAATTTGATTTGGAAAAAAGATACTTTTGGACAAAGAAATAAACTATAATTAGCTACACTGAAATTATCATACTGGAATTCAAGGCTTGGGTTGGCTATATTCCTCCATGCTAGGATATGTAACTGTTATTACACACAAAGAATTCAGAAAAAAAACCTGCTCTTATTTGAACGTACTGCTCCGTAACCAGGTTATGATTTACCAAAATGTGTTCTTAAAACTGAAGTACTCATCTCCAAAAATAAAATACACAGACCATATATTCTAGCAATGGTTTCTGTATTTTCTACTTATGTTATCAGTGCTTAACAGTAAGTCAGGAAACATGTGCACCGACAGGATTAACAATATACCTGTTACATTTCTGTGCTATTACACCCATAAGACACAGCTCGGTAGATGTAGGTTTCAGTCTGGGGTTACAATTCAGAAATACAAAAACATTTACTAGTTTCAGACATCTCCAGAATTACATTTAAAAAAAAAAAAAAAAAGGAAGAATGAGTCAGATGCATTTGTTCACATATTTAAGGCTGGATGAATGAACAACATGCTGAAACGTTAATATTCATTACCAGTTGAGGCAGAGAGCATTTGTTTCATGTGGGCTTCTATCACAGACGGGTCTTTGGAACTGTAAGATCCAAGTTCAGGATAAAAGTTGGCCCCAATGTCCTCAGGAGGATTATGCCTTCCCTTTGGATAATTATTTGCAATTTTGGGATCCCAATGTGGCAGCAATGGATGATTCCAGTGAATATATTTGCCATCGAACTGTGGATTACCAAACCAACTATAGTAGAATATGTGAAAGTTATAATTAGGAGAAGAAAGCTCCTCGTCCAGTTTGTTTACAGAAGGCATAGATGCTTTAATAGTATTGACTGTAATACTATGCAAATTACTGACACGTGTTACAGTATCTCCTTGCACCCTAGTTAGTGAATTCTGTTTATTTTCTAAGATCACTGTCCTCTGTTGAAGTTCAGGCAACAAGCCAAGTCCAAATGGATCCCCAAATCCAGCTCTGTCAGGTCTCAGAGTCTTCAAAGCCATCATTATGGAGCAAATAAACAAAATAAAAAGCAACAAAATGATGCATGTTCTTCTGCGAAATCTTGCCATGATGTCATAGTTCAGAATCCAAACAGAAGGACTTTGGCCGCAACTGATCAAAAGACAAATATTTTAAAGTCAGATTTCTTACAACCTTGTTCAGGCTTCCTAAAGTTTCTACACAATAATAACAGAAGAAATAGGTGACAAATGTGATGCACAGACTGACTGCATAACTAACAGCCCTTTGGGAGAGCAGGGAGAAAAGGGAGATGGGACAAAAAACATTTCTGCATTTTTGAATCTGTGTCAGATTGTGAGGTTCAACCACCAAGGACTCACAAATTTTATAAAGCATCTTTTGAACTTCATTGTTTTCCTAACCCAAATAAATCCCATGAAATGGAAATTCTGGGCACATTGCTTCGGAACTATAATGTTTTGACAAGCCTGATAGAAATAACACAGAAAAAAAGGAAAAAAAAAAAAAAGCAAAAAAAGCAGAAACCATGAAAAGAGAATAGTACAGTAGAACAAGAGTAAGGTACAAAATGGAAAATGGCAGAAGTACAGCTGTTTAGAATACAGGTTTCACTTACTTATTTTCTGGCTTTGGACAAACCACTTTTTATTTAGTTAACTACCACAACGAATAAATACTTTGACAAATTAAACTCAAACCATTATGTTTTGCTACCTTACAAATCTAAGATTCTGATTTGTTTTCTGAATTATGTAAACAACAACAAACAAAAAACAAGCAAAAAAACCCCAGAAAGTAAGAACATAAGTCAACCATAAAAGCTTGTAAGTTAGCTGCTGGCAGCCTATTAGTACAATGCCACAGCTGTGTGATAACTCATGTAGAATTCCACAATTAATTCAAAAACAAGACCAACAGTACACAGAAAGATTTTAGGCCTGAAAGCAAGGTGAAGAAAATCAGAATAATGGAATGCCTGATTATTTTATTTATAGGTCCTGTTCAATATTAAATACAAGAGAGACAGAGGAAAGGATTAACAAAATTTAGGTTACCACAGAATTATGTGGAACAAGATTATGCATAAAACTGACAACACTAAACTGGAAAATCTTAGAATAAATTTCTGATTCAACAGCCATTAGACATAACATAGCTATGATTTTGTGCTTCTGTCAGTAAAATCTCTGAATTGTAGAATCTTACATACAGAGGTAGTTTCAAAATACTTAGTATATCACCTTAGTTTCATATCAATTTGCTTTACTGTTGTTCAAGTGCATTAACATACAGCTCAGTTGCCACAACACTTGATTTGGTACTGCTGTGATAATTTCAGATAAGGAATTTTTCAAATATGCATTTTAAAACTACAGCCTGAATTGGATTAGCACTATGACATTGCCAAAAGGGAAATTCTGCTTCCATTTCCAGCCTTAATCCATTCATCCTGCTGTCTACCTTTTATCTGTTTTTTACAGTAAAGTCACTCATGTGCTACAGCACCAAAACCTTGTTAACATCTCAAAAATAAACAACAAAAAGACCTCTTTGATCTATCTGCTACTAAAATCTTCCTCTATTGTATCAAGATTTCACTAACATAAAATGATTTTTCTGAAGTGTCAGGAACTGATCTTGGTGTTCCATCTTAGTTCAACAAGTATTTTTTTTCTATGCAATATTTATTGTTACAGTGCATTAAAAACGACCTCTGTACTTTTTAAAATCTGCCTAACATTAAGACAGATACTGGTCCAATGTAGCATGTTATGAACCTCTGGTATTTTTAGAGAGGCTCAGAATCAAAGTGCAAAATTTCAAGAACAAGTAAGTGACACGTAAAATACAGGTTTGTGTTTTGGGGAAAGATCAGTCTCAGTGATGAAGATGTAATTAATCCCTGACATAGATATACTGTAAAATCTGCACTGAAGAGCTGCAGGTTGGCAGTGCTTGCATTATGTCATTTAATCTTGTTCAGAGATACTCTTTCCCACTAATGCCAGTGCAACATCCAAACACTAGTAATGGGAAAACAGACTGAGCAAACATGACACGTGAAACAACTACCTGAAGTTGAAATTATGTCTATCCTTGGAACAAGAAAAATCTTTGTATACATTTCCGATTCAACAGCCTTACAGATACCACAGTCCTGGCTTTGTATTTATGTCATAGACAGCCAAATTTAAGAATCTGACTTCAATGTACTGAGATAACACAGGTGAGTCCTACAATCTTAGAAATTATCTTGACTTGGACTGTTTTGTGCTTTTGGATCAAACAGCAGCTCTTTCTCAGTAGGACAAAGGCAGCATGAGTAACTTGAGCTTAATACAGATTAAGATCTTGTAGGCAGACAGTTACTTTGACTCATATAGTAACTTGTTAACTAGCAGCAACTTTTGCATTCTAACCCCAAGTCAGCCCATCTTGGCTACCAGCCAAAAATGCAAGCAGCTCAAGTTCCTCCAAAGTAACTCCAAAAAAAAAAAAAGCTTTACCACAGCAGTTAGTTAGACATCTTCATCTATTTGTGGGTTACACACTTGCTTAACAAGAGGTCATTTCTTTGTACGATACAAAAAAACCCCAAAATAAAACACCTTCTACTTAGAAATTTACCTATTAGTTTGATGCTCCTAGTTCTCAGGTTGTAAGGGAGAATAAGCAAACATTTGCTTAGATTTTCTACTTCACTAATTAATTGCTCCTATCAGGTTCTCTGACTTTCCCTTGAAGTAAATTTCTAGTCTGTCCAGTCGGTATATTTTATCACAATCATAAAATACATCTAAACATTTTTGAGGTATTTTTTTTCTGTACTGTTTCAGCTGCACTATATCCTTCCTTTCTGAGGCTGAAAACATTTGAACACAGTGTGGCTTTAGACGTGCATCCTGGACATGAAATTGCTCTTTTGCTCCCTATCGCTTTTCCAAAAATTTCTGCTTTGTGTCAGTTCATACCTAACGCAGGCTACCCATGGAATTATACCTCATCCCTAAATCCAGGTCCTGAGTGTTAAAAATAAACTCAGAGGTCATTATTGTGAAATTAAATTTGGTTCCTTTACCAAAGGAACCAAACAGATAGTGCATTACACCACCTGTTTTTAAAATATATTTATCTTTTTCAGTCACTCCTTATTAGAAAGTTCTTTGGCAATTTTTCCAGTCAGGTGCCTAAAGATTTTGGGATCTTTCATCAACTTTCTGAATGTACTCTGGGCTACTACACTTCTTTTCAGAAATCACTAATTGTTATCTTCAGATCTACAGATGCCAATTGATGTATTTTGTTTTCTCCTTTTAGGATTACAGATACTACAATTTCCTCCATTACCCATCAGAAAAATATGAAGTCTGACCATCAAAGGGTAGAATCAATCTCTGCTTTCATAGCATTCAGTCTCCTTATCAAAAAAAAAAAAAAAAAGCTTAAATATTTAGATTCTCGTAAGCTGCTCTATGGACTGGAAACACAAAATAAATGTTGCTTCTCCCTCCATGACAACTTCTGTTCCGAATCACTTCGTTTGTTATATGGGAATAAATAGTATGGAACTCATCACAGCAGTACAAAATCTCCACTTGATCTTCCTAAAACAACTAAAAAGCATAAGTGTTTCCCACATTAGTTCCTTCACCTTAAAGCAAGCCTGCCTGAAGGATAACCTCCCCATTCAAGATAACACTCGACAAGGTTATTTATTATACGAGGTTTATCCCTTCCCTCACTGCTGCTCTTCATACCGTTGTTACCCTGCAGGCAATCCCTCTGTAGCCCTTTCCACAAGCATCTGCCGCGGGCCTGAGGCGCGGCGAGTGGCGGGGCCGGACAGGAGGCAGAGCACCGCCAGCCCCTCCGAAACCGTCCGCCTCNGCCAGCAGCCGCGCATGCGCGGGTCCGGGGCGGCGGGGTCGCTTGGCTGTGGGCCGGGGGCGGTCGCGGGTGTCGGTCCGGTTGTTCGGTGTTGTGCGGTCTCAGCGTCGACTTCGGGGTTGAGGGCGGGAAGCCGAGGTCGGCAGGCGGGCGGCGGGCGGGTGCTGGCAAGCGCTGCCTGAGTTTTCCGTCTGTGAGGAGTGGAAGTGAGGCAGCTGCGTGTTAGCCCTTTGTGGGCCTTGAAATAATCTTTTTTATTTGCCCCAGAGGCCTCGAAATTCTCTCTGTTGGTTGCTTCTCAGCTGGAGAACGACTGGCAGCGTGGAAGTGGCTGGGTAAAGCCTGTGGCTGAGTTCGTGGTCGATGGACGATACGGTGTAAGAGCAGCCCCGATGCAGCGCTGGGGATGGTTGTGTACAGTCGCCACAGATCGTTCAGCGTGATGCACTGAGAAAGTAAATGCTTTGGGGTGATTGCCCGTCTTTATACCACATCAGTGAAATGGGAATAGATCCGGAAAAAAGTTGTGGACATAAGTGTGATAAATACTTGTGTTACCCAGTCATTGTGTAGTTGCATATAACTGCAATAATGTAAAAAAAGTTTCACTATTTCACATGCTGTTTCACTATTTTTTTTGTAGTTTGGTTTGGGTTTTTTGTTTTGTTTTTTTTTTTTTTGGGGGGGGGGGGGATAGTGAAAGTAAGTAATTGTCAGGATGAGATTAGTAACCAAATCAGCGAAAAGAATAAAAATACATCCAGTTTTCTACTCTAGTGTCAGAACTCTTGTCAAGAAGACTTGGTGAGAAGCACTTCAAATTGACTTAAGTTGTTGCACTAGGTAACTGGCACAGTTTTCCCACAAAATGAAATATTTCTTTCCCTTGCTTTATGAAAAATGACTATAATGAGCTGGAACACTCTGGTGTAGTTTGCCAGTTGTTTTATTGTTGTTTTGGGGTGTGGGGATTTTTTTGCATTTTCTTTTTTTGTTTGTTTGTTTAGTTTTAATAAAGAGTCTATAAGCGCTGAGAGGAAGAGAGTACAACCAGTGACCAGAATTGTGGTTTCATTGAAATGAATTGCCAATGTCTCATTGATTTCAGTAGATGCAGTATTTCACACCATATGTGAAAGACATGGAATGAGCATCTCATACTGTAGACATGAACACGACAAGTAACTTCAACAGCTCCCATGGTTCTTGAGTTCTGAGAAAATTGGCTGGATAGGCAAAATTATTGCACAATGTTTTCTTTATGCTGTTTGAGTTCTCCGATGGGAAATGGATTTGCAGTATTGCCTATTTCTATTATTCTTGCACGTATCTGAATAAATTCATTAAGAAGGAGTATGTTGTAAGTGATTTGGGAATGTCATGCTTGAATAATAAATGAGTTGGCATATGAATGGGCTGGAGATCAAAATTTGGAAACTTGTTCTCCTTATCATTATCTTACAGTCTTACAAAGATTTTTTTTTTTTTTTTTTTTTTCCTTCTTTTGTTCTCTCTTAAAAAAGAAAAGATAGAATATGAGTACTCTTCACTTGTGTTTTATGGAGGACGTAACTTGTTACTTTCACTTCACCATGTTGGAAGAACTCTTACTGGAACTAAGAAAGTGTGTCTAAAAATTAAGATTATAAGAACGCTTAAGTGTGGAAAACAAATCAGAAGCTCTGTTTGGTCATCATCCATTAAGAGTGCATGTTAACAGGAAAAAACTTATACTAGGAAATTTAAAAAAAAATCATTTAATCTGAGGAAAAAAAGCCTAAGATTTGTTGCTTTGTTCTGTTCTTTTGTCAGTATTTGCAGAGCAGATGGAATCTACTGTTTTAAGATTTAAAACCCCAACCAACTAAAACTGTTTTATCAAACAGCATCCTCCAAGCCTCTTTCCATATTAAGGAAATTAAGTTACTGTGTTCCATTTAAGTTTAGGTGGGACAAAGAAGATTAGTATGATTGTGGTGATATTACTGGTTGACTTCCTTTTATAATGTCTTATTTTATATTACTTTTTCCTCCTTTTTCTTATGCTTGCTTATTTTTGTGTGTTAGATCAAGGTGTACCTTTCCCTAACCTGACTTCATTGCATATTTTTACCTTCCCTGCAGCTTACATAGTATTCTCCTCCATTATATCCTGTATCTTATCACTCATTCTTTATTTGTGGGTATAATAGCTGTAATATACTATTCTGGCTTCAGAAGAAATACAGAAGAGGGAATAGTCTGTGCTTGTAGCCTTTCCTTCTGTTCTGAATAGTCCTATCTATCTCAAGATCATGAATCTCTATTTTCTCTTCAGTAATCGCTGTTAATCCAGAACTTTGAACAAAAGTTTGAGTCTCTACCACTTTATCTGATATACAGCCACCTCTTTGAATCCTTATTCACCTCTTCTGAATACTTGAGATTTTTATTACTGCATCCCACATTTTCCTCTAGAGAAGCTAAAGGCAATCCTGCTTTTATGCTGATCCATTTTTCACTCAAAAATTTTCAACAGCAGTAGAGATACTATTATGTTTTCATGGAATTTTCATGGGATCTAGATAACTACATACCTGCTTCTAACAAGTTCCAAAGGTAAGTTTGAGACAATAAAGACAAGTCATGCAGACTATTTAGAGCAATGAAAACTTTGATTATTAAGACTTCAGTAGTACAAAGCCAGATTATCTGACTGCAGGCCACGGATGACTGTAGATCTTCAAGGTGTGAAAATAAACAAACCTCGTTAGAGGTCATAGTCTTTTTCTGTCATGAAACTAATCCCTGGTCCAGTGGAAGATGTCCCTGCACACACAGTGGGATTGGGCTAGATGATCTTTAAGGTCCCTTCATACTCAAACCATTCTGATTCTATGATTTTATGAACGGTTCACTACACTGTTGTGTGTATTAAAGATTTGTTCCAGACTTTCAGAAATTAAACTGTTGTATAAATATGGAAGTTATTTCTGAGACGAAAGTAATTCTGAAATTTAGTAATTGAGTGTTTTTCAAATTTGTCTTACAAAATTAAACAAAACAAACAAGCAAAAAGACAACTAGAAAAAAAGGTTGGATTTATTGCCATTGGAAATATGCTGTACAGTACTCATCCCAAAAAGTTCAGTTTACTTTTTTTATGTCTATGCAATGTATGTCAGTAGAAATTTCTGTTGCTTACAGAGAGAAGTAATCAAATACACCTGATAATTTTACAAAGCCAAAATGTTGTGTATTTTGTTAATTCAGGAGTGCATGCCAAGCTTATTGAACTGGATGCTGTTTTATATATTGCATTTGTATGAAGATTGTTCATTGGGAAATGGATGCAGAAAATACATTGTGCATCACATATATTGGGATGTGTTTTTTCTTTCTTCTAGTTCTTACTAAGTTTAAAGACCTTTTCTGGAAAGGCATAGCTAGTTAAAATACAAGTCTTTTAAAGTTAGAAGATATTCAGCGTGTGAGGGGAAAATTTTTTTTCTCCCTCCCCATAAAGAAAATGATATGGAAAATATTACATGTTGTTTTCAAGATTCTCCCTAGAGTACTTATCAATCTATGGAGGTATTTGATCTGGAGTGTCATCTCCTTCAGAAATTAGAAGCCTCATTTGTGTTTCCTCCCAGATTAAATGAACTGTGATAAGACAATGATGTTTTCTTCTGGCAAAAAATGTAATTCAGCCGAGGTAGTCTTATGCACTGATTTATTTGTTTATTTTCAGCAATTGCATCAGAAGAAATAGTTCTTCAACAAATATGAATGTTTAGATGATAAGGTGATACATGCTTTAAAAATATCTGCTTTAGGCGGTATTGGGGGAAAAAAAAGTGCTGAAGCAAGGGAGAGTTTAGCAAAATATTTCTTATTTAGCCTGTGGGTAGTCTTTTAAAAACATACCTATTTGGCTTCAGGGTGTTCCAATACCATTTCAGCATTCTCAGTTGGGTTATTATTAATAGAGGAAATAAATTAACTGGTTAATATTTTATCTCACTTCTAAGAGCAATCAAGCAATTGGGTTGTTCATCATGCAGCAGTGCATACAAACTTTCAGAATAAATAAATACATGCCATGGTTTAAGCCCAGCCAGCAACTAAGCCCCTTGCTGCTTGCTTGCTCCCCCCACAGTGGGATGGAGGAGAGAATTGAGAGTGAAAATGAGCAAACTCATGGGTAAAAGTGAGAAAACCCATGGCTTGAGATTAATGCAGTTTGATGCGTAAAACAAAAGTCATGTGTGCAAGAAAAGCCAAACAAGGAATTCTTTCACTCCTTCCCATTAGCTGGCAGGAGTTTGTTAGACAAACACCATTGCTCTGAATTTACCCCCCTTCCTTCTTCTTCCAGCTTTATACTCTGAGCATGACATCATATGGTCTGGAATATCCCTTTGGTTGGTTTGGATCAGCTATCCAAGCTGTCTCCTCCCAACTTCTTGTGCACACCCAGCCAGCTCACAGGTGGGATGGTCTGAGGAGTAGAGAAGGCCTTGACTCAGTGTAAGCTGTGCTCAGTAGTAACAGAAATGTCTCTGTGTTATCAAGACTGTTTCCAGCACAAATCCAAAATTTAGCCCCATACTAGCTACTAGAAAATTTAATCTATCCCAACCCAAAACCAGCACAGCACTGTTCTTGACATACAGGACAATTTACTTCTAAAATGCAAATGCACATGTATAGATTTCCTTACTGTATGTTCAAATAGGTGTTTTTTTAAGGGATTGCTGTTTGACATTAATTATTTGTCTCATTTCCCAATAAGCAACAGGTTTAGATTGGTAGTCATATATTAAGCATAGATTGACTCAAAGTGAGTTAAAAGCTATAGTATCATAAACCACTCAAAAATACTGCATGACCTGATAATAGCAGTGCAACTGTGATATGGAAAGGCTACAAGGAATTTTATATTCTGCCTAATCAGGGTGCACCTGTTAAAAGTCTTGTTCTTGAAGGATTTGCAAAGGAATGGGAGGGAATATGTGGAATTAGACTATGAATGAGAACTGCTAATAGTGGAAGTATAGATTTTCCTCATAAGGAAAAAGATAGAGGATGTATTCGTGTTAAAAAATATCCTGCTTTCTGTTCCAGTTAGTTTGGGCTTGTAAAATAGAATGGGAAGTATTTTACCATTTTTTTTACAGTATTGTTCTATAAAGAAACAATGTTTCCATCTGTGTACCTGTGTGGGTGTAACTGAGATGCATAAAACCTTAAGTGCATTTACTGATGGAATCTGTACTGTTCTTTTAGCCATTCTCTACACAAAGTGCCTCTGAGGATCTGTTCTACCAACAAAAAACTTCTTAAATTTGGGGTCTCACTTTGGAACTTTTTCAGAATTCGGAGCAGCAAAGCAAGATCATGGAGACCAGGATACAGTAAGAGGGTGCATCAGGTCACAAAAATATCTGTTTTACCATATAGCCAAGCATTAGTACCTTGTAGGTTGCCAAGTGAGTGCAGTAATTTCCATAATTATGCAGTTAAAACTGTCTGCATGATGAAAGCATTTGATTAATTTGAAGATCTTACATTTTATGTGATGAGAGAGGGAGGAACTCCATGAAGTTAGTGTTACATTCAAGACTGTAGGGAAACTTGATAGCTGATTTGTCATGAAGATAAAAAACCTCACTGAACTAGCAAATGCTCAAGCAACTTTCATTATTGCAGCTTTTGTTATTACAATCACTAACAATGTTTGGCATTATATTATTGACAGAATATGAATCTCCATTGGTCAGTGCCTCTATAATAATAGCCATAGTGATTTATTTCCTGTAGCACATAATTAGGTGAAAATGCTTCTTAAAACATAAGAGATGATGCCTATTCTTAGGGCTATGAAATGTCTCAGTGATTCCATGTGGTTTTAGAAGTGAAAGGTAGATCTAGGCCATTAGTGGCTTTATCCCGACTTACTGTCATTTTAAACCGTGACAGCTAGCTTCTTGTAGCATCTGCCAAATGCTTTGGTCTAAACATGAACCTTATTGGCACTGTATGTCAGCTCAAGAGAAAACATAGAATATTGGAAAGTATAGATAGCTACATAGGTGTGTGTGGAAGCTAAATGGGAGCACAGATTTTGTCTATAGTTTTTTGTCTATAGTTATTTCTGTTTTACTCTCAGGGAGCAATACTCTCAAGAGATGACATGCTTGGTGTTCATTGGGATGTATTTAGATGAATTGATTTTTCTAGGAATAGGGTCCTTCTTCAGGGAAGAATACCTTTCTGTAGTATCTGTAATGAACCATTCAGACTGTTCACTCTTCAGATTTATTGTATGACTTACTTTCTGCTCGCTCCTTAAAATTCATCTTGCAGAAGTCAGGAAGTTAATACAGTTCAAAATATAGGTGGTGACTTGAAAATCATTTTATAGTTACTGATTTTCTATTGTAGAGGTAATTAGTTCTGCCTAATGATAGATTATACTGCAGATAATATGAAGGTTGATTGGCAACTCTGATGCAAGGCTGAACTTCCAGAAAGTCTCTGAGGACAAAACAAGCACATCTTAGGGAATAAACATATCCCTTGATTGAAAACAGTTCCGTCCATTTCATAGCTTTTACAATTTTCATAAAACTAGGAAGATAATTAGAAATTACACTTTCTGTTTTGCTTAGGCAAAAACAATTTCAAAAAGCATTTTATCCACAGGAACCAGTAGAGTATCAGTTGTTCTATGAAAAGTTAATACAACTGTAAAAATGTTCAAATAAGCTCCTCAGCTGTGGGCACATTTTGTCCTCTACTCTTGATTCAAAGATGGTGCTTTACATGAGCTCCTATTAGAAGATCTGGACAGGTGATTAATCCAAGTACCTTGATGATATAAAAGGCAGTAAGATAGTTTTTTAAAAGAGCCATGGATAGTCATCATACTATATACATACTATACATATACATACTATATACATTTCCAGGGATGTTTTTCAATATACTTAAAATAAAATTAAATTTAAAAAAACCAAACAAAAACAAAGAAAACCCCCACTAACAGCCAAACAACAAGAAAAACCAAAAAAAACCCCAGCTCATTAAATAAGCAAAAAAATACTGAATCAAAGAAAATAATTTACAGTCGACCTTGCAAAACAGAAGCAGTGGGGCACAAAGAGGCGATAAAAGGATCAGAATACTATTAGTCCTAATACATTTCAGTTGCTACTTTTTGAAAGTTATTTTGAAAGTTATTTGAAAGAAAATTTTGATGGCCTTGTAGTCTTCTGTTTTATGAATTTGTGAGTAAAAGCAACAGATGCCTGGAAACATTCATTTGCCTAAGCCTCGGGGGAAAGATGGGTGAGGGAGGAAGAGAAAGGCAAATGATAGTTCACCATATTGGCTTTTCCTAGTCGTGTTTGAAGTGACCCATTCTCCAGCTGATTCTGAAAGAAGAAAAGTGATGAATATGTCAAAAGATCATATATGAGATATATAGTTTATAGATAGTGATTCTTTGTGTACATTGTGGAATCAGAGGTCAAATGCACATTCTGACCACCTACTTTAGAAGTGGTTGACAACAGGCTGGTGACTAAGTTATGTAACAGTGCATTAGAAAATAGCTCAAAGATGAAGCCCTTCTATTTCTTAACTTATAATGCATTATTTATTGGAGAAGCCTGATGGACTGTAAGCATTAAAATTTTATGGAGAGTAGAAATTTTCTTTTTTTGCAAACTATGTAGAATAAATCAAGATCAATCCTTGACTGTACAGGCTACTGAAATTAAAACAGTATGTTGTGCAAATGTGTTCTTTTCAGTCGGTATTTCCCTTCATTACTGCTGGTTTTAGCCTGAAGAAGAAAATTTTACTTTGAGTTTCCCAGTCACCCTTTCTTTATGATTTTAGATAGTTGTCTGTACTATCTTAATTTACATCCACCACAGCTACTACAAAAATATCACCAAAAGATTTTCAAACTAAATTATTAACACACAGTTTTTTGACCTCCTCATTCAGTACTTTCAATCCTGAGACACTGCTGTTTTACTGAGAGGCAAGATTCTGGTGTGATGCTCTAAAATGTTATAAGTTCTTCCTGGAGAGGAATAGAAAAAGAAATAATTATGGAATCACTCCCTTGTCAGGTCAATGAAAGTTCCAGGTTTGAATTCAGTTACTTAAAGATACCCAGTGCCCTCTAAGAGGCACTAGGTTATCATAAAAAAACCATACATTTGAAGCTGGAAGTTTCAACACAACTACAGGAGACTGTTGGCCTTCTGGTAACAGCTTTTAGGAGACACCTCAAGTAGCATAAAAAAGCACTGGGTATTTATGTTTATAGACAACTAAATTCCACACACATTGTCTTACTAGTACTTTTTACCTTCTACATGAAACTCCAGTGCTTCAGTTCCCCTGTCAAGGGTAACAAACACATTTATCTAATTATTAGATAAATAATCTAAATAATAATCTAAATCTAAATAATCTAATACAGGTTCAATAATCTAAAATGCAGGTTCAATTTTTGGATACACTAAAGATACCTAAATATTATTTAATGTTTCTTTCTGAACTCAGAAGTTCACCAGGTGCTTTAAACATTTCAGAACCCCAGCTCCTGCCTGCTGCTGTTGCATCTGTGGCACGGAATTAAGTTCAATGTTCTTGTTCTGAGTCTAAATTTACAGTTAACGAGAGCATCATTTTCAGATCTGTTTGTATAAAGGTGTAAGTCCTGTCACTGTCCTTCATTTCTTTTTTTCTTTTTGCCACCTGGGTAGATTTTTGGAAATTACTCACTGTGTCTAGGTTTCTAGAATCTTAAGGAAAAGAGATGAGTTTTGGTTTTCCTAGGTGAGAGGTTTGGACAGCTGGTGAATGTTGGTGGCTATTTGCAAAATCTGGATGAAAAAAAGTAAAGCAGAGGACTTGGAAGAGGGTAAGGAATTGGGTAATGTGAATTCTTAGCTGAGATACTGACGTTCTTAGGCAGAAAGGTGGTGATTATTGGGTAAATTCAATCTGGGAAAGACTGTCACTGTGTGGTAGTACTACTTAGATGTCACCAGACAAATGGGCTCCTTGAGAGCATGTGACACACAAGGCCAGCTGAAAAATGGGATGAAACATGAAAATAATTAGTTGTTGGGAAGCAGCATAAGAATAATGAATATCAAATGAGACTAAAATGGACAAGAAACTAAACAATGCTTTCAGGGATGATAGCCTATTAATTAAGATTTCTAATTCAAGATGATACGGAAAGGGAATAACAATATTATAGGAGGAAAACAGGAAAATGGGAACTGAACTGTTCTCTATTCATTATCTTCAAAGAAGCATATCTTTATTTAATAAACAGTTGTAACAGTTTTCAAAAATTCTCTGGTTTGCAATTGTTAACAAATGGTTCTCCTAATAACAGAAGCCTAACCCTCTACAAACTTCTTTGGTATGTATGTAAATCCATGTTATAGCATAAAACAGCGTGGATAACAAAGGTAATAATAATCAGATCATAGAAGCAAGGAATTTCCATGTAGAATTTAGATTTCTTTAACATGGTATCTTGTCTGTAATTTCCTGCAAGATATATCTGAACATCTCTGATGAAACTGTGATTGTAGTTTGCTAAGAATTTAAATCTACAATTACTGCAATTGCATAAGGTAATTCACAAGCCATAAGTAAAGTCAAATAATTTAAAGAAGTCATAGACCCCTGAGAAGTTTCAATACCCAACAGCAGCAAATCTATTTTATAGCTGATTTTGATAATGATTATGTAAGCCATCGACTTGGGTAGAGGAAGACCTTACATTTTCCTTTAGTCTCACACAATGGATTCTGATATAAAGTGGAAGCAAATAAGGTAGTCTATAATTTGATTACTTAAAAAAAAAATAAATTGGTCAGTAATTATGGTACGAAGTAACAACTTGATGGGGCAGGAGCCATATTTTCCACTGCTGTTGATATTGCAGCTGTGCTAACCTTTTGTGCATGATGCTTTGTATTAATTTAGGAGCAAATGAGGTCAGAAGAAAGTGCTTCTATTGCTGTCAAGTTTTGCAATTACTATACCTGCTGGGGAAAATTATTATTATTTTCTTTTTTTTTTGCTCTGGGGAAGACAAAAAATCTTAATCAGTTCATAATCTCTCTTTGCCAGTGTGTAGTTAAGTATATGAACTGACAAAGCCTATGCTGAGTTCCTAGAACCTGCTGCTTGCTTCCAGTAGTCATCTCTCTTGTGAACCAGAGACTATTCATAGCTTTTGCACCATTAGTCTGTTTATCTTTTGAACTCTTATAACCTATCCTTTATACTATTGACTTCTACAAGATTGTAAGGTAATGTGCCTCTGCACTTCATCTGCACATCGGATGACAATTCTATTAATATTTTTTTTAATGGTTTGCTGATAATTCACAGATCTTCAGAATATTACACAAATACATATAATCTTCAGTAAGTCCCTCTGAGGTAGATGTATGTATTATTAAACACTTCTAACTGCATGTTTATAAGATACTTTAATGATGCAAAACTGTCTGACAATTGCATAAGGTTTTTTCTTGTGCACCTGAAGATTGTTTCAGATAGTGTTTAACATTTAACCAAACGACTTCTTTGCTGATTTCAAAAGCAAAAGTAAAAATATTCAACATGCTTTCCCCAAAACTTAGTAATATGCTTTATTGAGAAGAAGAATATTCCCTATCTGTCCAAGGAAAAAGGACGTCACCAGGTCAAATGGAATTTTTTTTTTCTGGAAGACTCACTGAAATCTCTGCTGTTGCTGGTATTTTTGCTGGTATCTCAAACTGCGTTTATAAATGTGCAACAGTTATCCATAAAGTTAATTAAGATCTAACTGAATAACCAGAAGCAAAAAAATTGCTTTAAACTTTAATCATATTCCTCTACTTTGTTTTTTCCTGACTAACAATAATTAGTTCTTACCAAAAGTTCAGCAGTTTCCTAGGCGTGAAACCTTTTATCCAGTGGTGCAACTGCAAATTTAAAACTGGAAATAGGGAGCTAAGTATTTGGTAAATTTTTATTAGGGAGATCAACTCCTCTATACCTTGTAATCGCAGAGAAGGAAAGAAGATTGTTAAGGCATTTTTCCTAGGGAAATTGGAGGGGATGACTACATGGGCATTTATGTAAAGACATTTTTTCCCACTGAGATCTGAATTAAAGCAAAAAAGACTCGCTTTGAAGGTTTTCAAAATGTATGCCCAAATATCACTGTTGCAATGAAAATGTAAACTTTACTTAACCCGTAGAATGACAGCTAGCACAGTTTGTAAGAACTATTTATATGTGTATGGATGCACTAAGGTAGGCATATGAAGAATTTTCAGCAGTCACTGCTTTCTCCACCCACACAAAGATCTATTTATTTAAGTAAGTGCTGGATCCTTCTGTCCTCTTTGACAAAACAGTTCTTCTGAAGACTGAGATAAGCCAAACCACTCATATTATCTAAAACTAAGTAAAATAGTACATGTTAAAATAATTAAAAACTCAGTGGAATGGTACAGAAAAGATTAGCACATCTCCCGCTAAAAAAAAAATATCTGCCAGTTCAGGAAGACTGTATCTTCCTTGAGAACAACTGACCCTACTTACCTGAAAGAACCTGCTAAAATAAATGTTGACCAGTTACACATGAGAGAAATGAGGATTTTTGTAGCTTGGCTGGAAAGAAGTGAACAAGGAGTGGACACGCACAGGTCTCAAAGGCTTGGAAGGGAAATTTTCTGAAGGCATGGAAGGCAACTGGGGAGGCAGAGTTTAATACAGTCATGAAAGTCCTAGGGTAACGACTGACTACAAACTTTCAGGAAAGTTTGTTTTCAAAAAATTGTTTTCAAATCTCTTGTTGATCTGTCTCAACTAGGACAGTCAAGTTTTTTCCCTTTAAAATGTAATATAATCTAATTTGTATTCTAATAAAATCTGGGCATTAAAGATTCATAGAGCCTTTGCTGTGCTTGCTTTCAGAAGGAGCTGCTGGCAGCTCAGTCTATACATTTGATCTATATATAAAACAAAATCCTTTAGGGTGGAAGTCACAGCTACTCTACGTGATTATGTTTATTAATCTTCCCCAGCAGTAACAGTACATAGAAACATTAGAAATTTCACTGTGTAAGACATAATTTCTATCCCTGGCTCAGGTAATGGAGTTTCTTTATTACCTTAAAATTCTTAGATGCAGTACACTGTCAGTAATCAGAGAAGTCTCTGAAGTAACTTAGCCTGGAATAAAAACAGAAGTTTGATCATCCAGATGAAATTATTTAAATAGTGATGCTTTCACTGTGAGAAACAAGACTGTTGAGAAAATAGTAAGACAGATACTTTTTGTTTCTTGTCCATTAAGTCAAAGCTTTCATTCACAAGGGCATTACTTAGTCTATTCCTATGTTTCACTCTCTTGCTACAGATTTAGCATAAGTTATATTCATTCACCCATTTAATGATCAGACTTGCATTATGAGTACAGGTATAGACATCACCAAATCTTTTTTTTGCTGCAATTATGCTTCATCAAAAAATACAGAAGAGTAAATGTTGAAAGCAATGGTGTTCCTTAAAGCTTTTCAAGAATAACATGTCAGTTGCTAGTGCATGTGCTATAATTTCTCTAAATGTTTAGAGAGAAAGAAACAGCAGACTTAATGCAGATTACCATTGCAAATGAAGTGAACACAGATTCAAAGGACTTGATTTAAAAAAAAAAGCCCACAAAAAAACCCCAAAACAATCAAATAACCCAGCATCTCAAACATTTGACTCATTTGGGCAGTTAAATTCTGTTGTTCATATGATTTTTCTGTTTAATTGATCTAATGGTTCCAGTACTGAGAAATGTGAATCATTCCATTCAGATTTATGTAAAAATAGATGTTTCACTACACTCCTTGCAAATTTAGTCATGATGTTGCAAGCTTAATGAAAAATTGCAAGAGCCTTGTTGAACATCATTGATACAAGGTAATGGATTAACTGGTTTCACTTGATCGGTAGTAGTTGGACTACTATGATTTAACAAGTGTAAAGAAAAATCGGAAAAAAATGAGATTTTAAGGTTAAGATTAAAGGGGTTGAAACAAAATCTGCATAACTGGATTTACTGCATAAAATAAAAATTGCATAACTGGAAGGCAATCCTTGCTTCCTAGATTTTGGCTTGTATTTTGGTGGTTTAAATGCACCAGATTTTTGGTGGCAATTCTATTCCTGCAAAACCCAATAAAGGTTGAAAAACATTTTTTTTTTTTCTTAGTAATGCTGCAGACTTTTTATCTAAAGAGAAATACTGAAATACAGGTCTGAAAATTCTGGGTTTCAAGTCTGATGCAACAATATTCATCCACAAATATAGAAGCTGTTTGAAAAGGGCTATTTTTTTTATTGCCCATATAGGAAATCTGAGTCATGAGGTATTAAGGTCACTTGAGTATGACCGCAGACTAGATTTGCAGTGAAGCTAGAAAGGGAATCAAAGGTCTTCTGTTCCTTGATCAGTATCTTGTTTATTGGAGCACAGCCTTTTATCTGTGTTCTTTCCACATGGGAAATTATTTAGGTGCATTAAGACTTTCTTGTATTGTGTGCATCATGTTACTCCTTGAACCTTTGGGAGCGTGGAATTTGTTGACTCTTTCCAATGTCCATATATTTTGCCTGCTGCGATAGAAGTGAAAGCAGAGAAGCATTGATTTATTTTCCCCTTTGTCCAACAAAAGGGAATGAGTTATGCTGTATAATTTTAACAATCACTGCCATAAGTCATAGCCAATATCACAACCCTTCACCTTTATTACCTCCCAGAAACTCAGAATTTAGGAAAACTCATTTGCATTCATAGACTTGAATTCTTAAAGTGTAGCCAGAAAGCTTGACTACTGTAACTAGTGGAGTACCCCAGGAATCAGTGGTGGGTCCAGTCCTGTTCAGTATCTTTATCAATGCCTTTGATGATGGGACAGAGTGTCTTCTCAGCAAGTTTGCTGATGACACAAAACTGGGAGGACTGGCTGATTCACCCGAAGGCTGTGCAACCATTCAGCCAGATTTGGACAGACTGGAGAGGTGGGCCAAGATGAACGTAATGAAGTTCAACAAGAACAAGTGCAGAGTCCTGCACCTAAGAAGGAATAAAAACTGCACCAGTACAGTACAGGTTAGGAGGCGATCTGCTAGAGAGCAGCTCCATGGAGAAGGACCTTGGAGTGCTGGGGGACAACAAGTTATCCATGGGACAGCAATGTGCCCTTGGGGCCAAGAAGGCCAATGGTATCCTGGGGTGCATTGGGAAGGGAGTGTCCAGCAGATCGAGGAAGGTTCTCCTTCCCTTTTAACCTGCCGTAGTGAGACCTCACCTGGTGTATTGCATCCAGTTCTGGGCTCCCCAGTTCAAGAGGGACAGGGATTTACTTGAGAGTACAATGAAGGACTATGAGGATGAGTAAGGGACTGGAACCTCTGCCTTAGGAAGAAAGGCTGAGAGGCCTGGGGCTTTTTAGTCTGGAGAGGAGAAGACTGAGAGGGGATCTAATTAATGTATATAAATACATGAGGGCTGGGCATCAAGAAGGAAGGGACAACCTCTTCTCACTTGTGCCCTGTGATAGGACGAGGGGAAATTGATTCAAGATAAAGCACAGGAACTTCCACCTCAACATGAGGAAGAATTTCATTACTGTGAGGGTTACAGAGCCCTGGAACAGGCAATCCAGACAGGTTGTGGAGTCTTCTTCTCTGGAGACTTTCAAAACCCATCGTTGTATTTCTGAGTGAACTGCCCTAGGTTTGCTCCTCCTCTGGCAGGAGGGTTGGACTCAATGATCTTGAAGAAGTCCCTTCCAAACCCTGACATTCTGTGATTTTGTGATATGTACAGAACCTCAGTACAGGATCAGGGGGAAATACATGAAATGCAGGTGGAAGTGCATGAGCCAGTCAGTCTCTTGTCCATTATTAAGAGTTTCTGAAGGCATTGTCCTAGAAGGATTTATACTTATAAGTTGTGGATTGCCTCTCAGGATTATGACACAAATATTATGTACTGGAGATAAAACCCTATCATTATTTTACACAATAAAAAGAAAAATAAAAGTAAGAGGCTGAAAAAGTTGGTGAAGGAGGAGGCTAGAACACATATGTTTATAATATGAGAAATCCCAGGCCTCTGTTTATTGTAAAGTTCACACATATTGTATCAATATATATAACTGGAATATTATATGTTCTGGAATATGTCTGTTCCAGAATTCTCCAAGTACACAGTGCCAATTCTTTAGCATTTTACTGTGTTATTTACTACATCTGCAGATCTTCAGAGGAAGAGGAGAGAAGAAAGACATCTGGTATACTGAGACTGACTCACAAAGTGTTGTGTCCTATACATGACCACAGTGAAAATACTTCCTTGTCATGAGAGGGCTCAGAGTAAATGCCAACACAATCCATGATTGAAAAGCAAGTCTCTTTTATTAACCTCAACAACTGTGTTTATATACAAATCAGTGTGTCTTACTAGATACATGGCATTCAGAGATTGGCTATCACGGGCAGACTACGTGAGGTACGTGAGGCTGTCTTTTTGTGCCAGCTTCCTCCTGTCCTGCCCACCATCTTGTCTGACTTCCTTGAACTTCGGAGTCCAGGTCAGTTCATTAACACCCCCCTGTACATGGCTCGTTCAGTACATGCCCATTTTTTTTGTAGAAAGCCCACACTTCCTTAGTTAAAGCAAACTACTGAAATTTGAAAGTCACAATGTGCCAAAAGAATAGGTGAGGTTAGTGGTTCCTTTTTGTTCCCTAATCTGATTGCAAAGTCTTCTCAGAAACGGAATAGAAGCTGCACTATGAATTTTCCCTTGGCTTGAGCAGTGGGAGTGTGCCTGCTGACCCACACTGGGCAGAGGCCTGAGCCTGAAGACCTCCAGCATCAGACATGATTCTTTTTACAGACTTGTGCTTCCCCATGTGTAAAGTATCTTTCCTTTTGGGTAAAGAACTGAAGCATAGAGCATTTCCTTACATGCATAAAATGTCCCCACACTCTTAATTCAGAGTGGAGAATGCCTCCAAGTACTGTCCTTAACACAAACAGAAATGGTAAAGCTCAGTGCATTACAGTATAGATGTGTGCACTGTGGGGATGAAAGAGACTCTGGGAAATTCCTGGTCATCAGACAGAAGGAAAAAGAAATTTCAATGCTGTGTGTGCACTAACTGTTTAACATAATTGTTCCTGAAATAATTTATGATATGAAGGTTTTCTTTTTGAATACTAAATTTTCTGTGAAGATTCATTCTAGTGTCACCAGTAAAAGCTACTGTCAGGCAACAGGGATTTTTTTCCACATTCTCTGAATTCTTAAGAAACAGTTGTCAGTACAGTAGAAATCTTGTCTGCAAGATTTTTAAATGAATACCCCATGACATCTGGCAGCATGTATTTTCTGAAAAAGCAAGAAAGTGATAGACACATCCAAACTAGCAGCTGAATTCTTTTGAACTCTCTCTACTTATTCTGTCCATATGTATAAATAGTTCTCCTGCCTTAGCAGTCTCCTGTGCTTATCCCCCCCCCAAAATATAAGCAGAAACCCTGGACCGCATATTGTTTACAGTGGTAGGGAAAAATCAAGTCTTAAAAAAAAAAGAGTAATTTCTGAAAGAAAATAAAAAAGGCACATCCATCTTCTTTGAAGTTCTTTGAACGGTTTAAATAAAAAAAATTAAATCTCAGGGGGTGATTTTAAGGAAAGAAAATTCTCATTCACTGTTAAGGATGGGGCATAATTTAGCACCACTTGCTTTTATTTCAGTGAAATATTACTGCAGTGCTTTAAGTCCTCTCAGTAAAATTCACAAAGTTTATTAAAAATAAATCATACTTTTCCCCATGGGAGATTCTAAAAGCTTCTACGGGTCATAAGAATTTTCTTTCTCACTCCTTATTCTATTAGCACAGTGAGTTCCCTGAGGAAATAAGAACGAAAACTTGGTTTATAAAGCTAGGTAGCAGGTAAAGTTAATTTAGAGGACTTTTTTTTTCCTACTTAACCTAATGGAGACATTGAAATTTTAAATATCTTTTATGATTTCTCCTTAATAAAGACTCTGATTCTGTCCATATAATTTCAGATTTTATGATTTTATGAATTTGTGTGCATCCTTGTTTGCATTCAAAAGTATTTGAAATTTAATGGAATTCTGTCTATTGGAGGACAAGAAATGATTGGAGAAAATTAGAAAAAAATATATTTTTATTTCTATCAATATAAAAAATAAAAGTACTTCAGTTAAAAGAAGCAGGTAGTGACAGTGAAAGAACAGCTGCTTTCTGTTTAGTTTAATTAACACAGTTGGAACAGCCAATGGCTAATTTAAGAATAATTAGTTTTGAAAATGGTTTAATCGCTATTTTGATTACCAATAATTGAATACAGAGATTCTAAAAAGGAAACTGGAAATTACATTTCTATCTAATACCCTTCATTTTAGCTCCTAAACTATGAAAGCTCTGAAAACTTGTTTCTTCACAGATCACTATTGGTGATTATGTTATCAGTTAAAATGACTTTCTACATACCACAGTTAAAAAAGCTGCCCTTACAAATCTTATTTCTGATTATTCTAATTATATTTTTTCATTAAAATATATAAGTAATTAAAATTAATCTCTAAAAATGTAAGAAGTTAATACTCAATATTTTTTACTTGTTTAAAAAATTATCTGATTTTTACAGAGAAATAAATTTTGCTTGTGACTTACTCTATACTAAACAGGCACAGGCATAGCATAAAATAAAGGGTGAAAGTTAAGGCCAAATCTAAAGCTAGAAAGTTTCCCATTTTTTATATATTATCTATTTCACTGAAATTGATATACTATCAGTTTTACACACAAATATCTACAAATAAGACTTGGATTGTACTTATTTTTTCTTTGTGCTTTTTTGTGTTGTGAACCACTTCCTCTCTGCACTTTCAGACTTAAATGGAAGAGGAGAGCCATAGGGAATTTGGAGGCACTGGGGAAGAGCAAGGTCTTTCAGGTCCCTCGGACATCTCAGAGGTATCTTGAACATCTGTGAGCCTTTGTGATGTCTGTGTGTTTTGGAGGCAAAGTACTTTGCAGATGAGACAGGGCAAATCTAAAACATCAGACAGGGGCTGAACATCTAAATTACTCAGCCAGGTGTATGATTTGCCTCAGAGGCCTATTTGAGTCCTGAATTCCACCAGAAAACAGCTTGGATTCACCATGTTGTCTTGTTTATGCAGTCAACAACAAGAGTCCAAAAGAGATTCAAAACAATTATCCTCATTAGCAGTCTTTTAGAAGCCTTTTCTCTAAATGTAATAAATTATGTAAACAGTGAAACATAGGAATGAGAGCATTATAAAACATTTTACCAGTTCATTTCTTTTCAGCAGAGAAAGTCAAGCCCGACTGGTCAGCCTTAGGTTCTGTTTTCTGATTTAACCAAATTCTATTCTAAAGTTAGTGGATAGTAGCCAGCTTATCACATTTAGTTTGATTTACCTTTTTGTTTCCCAATAGTGGGAAAAATCATTAGCCTAAAGCTATTCTTCATGTTAAAAGAGAGACTTTTTAACCATAAGCGAATTATTTTTTTTAGTTATAAATATGTATAGAATCATATTACCTTCAGAGATTGTTCAATTTTGTGTTCTCAGAAAGTAATTTAGGGATATAACTATGAAGCTGCTATTCCTGTTATTCTGTAAATATGGTACCAGAACATGTATATGAATTGCATTTCTTGTCACTCTAATTACCTGAAGGGCTTGGTGTATTATAGAATCGGAGAATTCTTTAGGTTGGAAAAGACCTTTAAAATTACAAAGTCTAACTATTAAGCCAGTACACTAAACTATGTCCCTGAGTGCCACATCTTCATGTCTTTTAAATTTTAAAATACTTCCAGGGATGGTGACTCTACCACTTCCCTGGGCAGCCTATTCCAGTGCCTGAGAGCCGTTTCAATTGAAACTTTTTTCCTAATATCCAATCTAAACCTCCTCTGACACAACTTCAGGACATTTCCTCTTGTCCTATGACATTACTTGAGAAAAGAGATCGACTCCCACCTCACAACAACCTCCTTTTAGGTTTCTTGTGGAGAGTGATAAGGGTTCCCCTCAGCCTCCTTTTCTTTAGGCTAACCACTCCCAGTTCCCTCAGGTTCTCCTCAAAAGCTTATACCCTAGACCCTGCATTGGCTTTGTTGACCATCTCTGGACTGCCTCCAGCACCTTGATGTCTTTCTTGCAGTGAGGGGCACAAAACTGAACACCACATTTGAGTTGTGGCCTCACCAGTGCCAGTATTGATATTTATTTTTTATGCATGCTCTTTTTTTGTAACAAAGTAATGAAGGGAATAATTCAGCACTGGATATGTTTAACTATAAACATCACTAAATATTGATGAATATTACTTTGGGCGTGTGAATTACAGTTCTACACTATCATGGAAAAATGTATCTTCTGTATTACAGCAGCTACCTTTAAGACTCAGTGCATTGTGAAAAAATGTATTATGATAATTTTTGCTGGAATATGAGAAGCTTTGAGTATTAAGAATGTTTAGTCATGTTCCCATTCTTTAATTAGGAACTCACTGTACTAAGTGCTTGCTGAAATGAAAAGGAGATACAAGAAAGTACTTGCAGTTCTCTCCAGCAAACCGAAGCAGACCCTTGTTCTCTCAGCCTGGATGCTCCCGAGCATGCAGGCAGCTGTGGATCAGCCCTGAAGTGAGTCTCTAAAGAATGCTGGAGAGAAGTAAATCTGAAATCCACATTTGGGTGGACCAAATTCAACCTGCGCTTTCTGTGTGCAAGTACTGTGATTAAAGCTACCTTGTAAGAACCAGTGAATCTAAAAGCTGGTGTGGGATTTAGGCTACCTGAGTTTGATAAAAGATGTCTAACTTGGTGTTGTATGTTCCTGCCACAGCAGCAGGGACTCTGAGGGGTGAAAGCAATGCTACAAGACTGGTCACCACAATCCCCATCTTCCTTTTTGGACCCCATGACTAGGTTAAGATTCTATGTGTCTTTCAAGCTAATGAAGATGTCTGATGGAGTTTAGCATTCAATGATTGCTGAAAGTATGTGACTTACTATTGAGTTCTTTAAGGTTTAAATATATCTCCCATAAAGGCATGTTACACCATACAGCCTTTTCTAGTGCAAGGTGATTAGACACCAAGTTTCCAGACCCTTAGCCCCCCTCTCAATTGTCTAGCTAAGTCAACATGTCTTGATATATGCAGTAGATTCCTAAATACTGATCTGCAAGATTCAATGTTTAAATGTCATTTGAAACTGTGAATTACTCAGAATGTGAAAATTCTCGTTAGAAATGTCATTAGCAATTAGGGTAATAGTCCGTGCCCAAAAATGCTTACAGAAAAGAATTAACTTAGTTATATCACAAGTTTTATTTAACAAATGTTAGCTGATAATTTTAACAGCCTGCACTGAGAAACTGATACTTTAGTAGCATTATTAGTATAGTAAGACATAAAAGAGTTTGGGAGTTCTGAGCTTTCCCATGCAGGCAATGTGCCCGTGTATAATAAAAGACAGTCACTCTGTTGAATAGCTTGTCAAATCACAAAATGAGATGTAACCTGGGAGCATAGTAAGACAACCTATGGTAAGAACCAGCATATTTCTCCTTCTAAGTGGCTGAAGTGAAATAGAAGTAACATTTTATGTTGTCTTTATGGTCCCTAATGTTCTTCTTAAGTAGCTTTGCAGACCTTAAGTAGGCCATGTGTCCCAGGAGTAAAAGCACTGAAGAGAGGATGGCATTTTCACAAAGTGGGAATAAGCTTTACTCAATCAAATGAAGCCTAAAAAATTATGCAAAATTTCACATTTTTGCCAGATGTCTTAAGCCTAGTGCAGTGTTAAGCTGGGCTCAACTTGGGAACTCTTTTCTAAGGTGTGTATAGATCTTCTGAGATCATTATCAGAGAAAAATATAGCAATGTGGAATAAAGTAATGAGCAAGCCTTTGTACTGATTGACTGATATAGATAGACCCTGGTTGCTATGGGGTTTCTACAAAAAAAATGAGCATGTACTGAACGAGCCACGTACAGGGGGGTGTTAATGAACTGACCTTGACTCCAAAGTTCAAGGAAGTCAGACAAGATGGTGGGCAGGACAGAAGGAAGCTGGCACAAAGAGACAGCCTCACGTACCTCACGTTGTCTGCCCGTGTACACTGCTGATTAACCCATTGGCTTTAAGGCCAATCGCTGAATGCCATGTATTTAGTAAGACACACTGTTTTGTATATAAACACAGTTGTTGAGGTTAATAAAAGAGACTTGCTTTTCAATCATATGGATTGTGTTGGCATTTACTCTGAGCCCTCTTGTGACAAGTGGTGCCCAAACAGGGACATGACTCGCCAAGGACTGCTGGAAAACAGCACAGCAGAGGACCTCGGACGAGGGTGGAGAGGAAGCCATCTGAAGGAGTGCTGCCCTAGCAGTGGAAAATATGCTCCATGGGACTGGGTGGCGGACGCGGTGAGCCCATATTATCAAAAAGGGAAAACCTAGCTAGGTCGGAAAACCTGGGACGGGCTACCCAGGTGGCCGGGGAGGAGATGGGGCCTACACTGTCCAAGACAGAAAAGGCAGTGTTGAAACTCCTCCAACATATCCTCTCTACAAGAGGGATAACCATGATGATCACACTTTGCAACGGCTACTACAGTGGGCAAAGCAACATAACCATTTTAAGGATTTTAACAATGTGTGTGAGGTTGCTCTCCGGGAAGAATTAGGGAGTACCCTATGGAAGGAAGTTGCGCAAGGATCAAAAGAGGCCACAACATTGGCAACAACATGGTGCCTGGTGGCCGAGTCATTGAAAGACCTAAAAGCAGAACAGGAGATTACCCATACGGCCTAGGGCCACAAGCAATTAACCCTACCACTCGTTCCCTTTTTGCTGCCCCTCTGATTCCGGGAATACTGGGAGCACCCGCTCAATTGCCCCCGTGGCTGCAAGCTCCGCAGGCTCCGCAGCAGCCGCAGGTTCCACAGGCAGAGAAGAAGGCAGATGAGTGGCCAGCTCCACCTCCGCCTCTTATTGAAACAGGCCCCCTATCCGACTGCTCCAAATCAAAGCCCAAAGAGGGAGGCACATTGCAGCCCTCGGCACTGGTGATCTAGTCCATTCATCCACCGCTGCCTGAGTCAACAGACGAGCCAATGTGGGAGCCACCCGGGGAAGAAGAGAAGCGGGGCAAAAAGAGGTCCGGTAGCCAGGAGGCCGATAGTGTTCATCTCATTAAAGAGGTGCATCAGGGACATAGAGATTACAACCTGTGGGAATTCGAACGATGCTTGGAGGAGCTGCAGCAGGAACTACGAGACATGCAGAGGCAACCATCGGGACACGTGACTATGAATCAATCCCCACCTTGCCCCCCATACTTTCTTGGAGGGTTTGGGGACCTCCCTTCCTTGTCTGCCTTACCAACACGGCTTATGGGGAAGGGGCTGGGGGAAGGGAGGTCTCGAAAAGATCCAGACGAGGGGGGAGGGTCAGAAGGGGAGGAGGCATGCAATGGAAGGGAATTATTCGAGATGCATTATTGGATGGCGTTACTGTACCTCAGGCATTTCTGGTTATAACTGTAAGTCATGATCAGAGGGGGTGGCAAGCTTTAGACTGGAAGGTTATTAAGGAGGCTAGACAAGCCATTCAGTCAAATGGTCTGCAGTCCCCTTATACTCAGGCCCTTCTAAAGCCTGTTCACAGCATGATAGCCAATGGCTGAATGCCATGTATCTAGTAAGACACGCTGTTTTATATATAAACACATTTGTTGAGGTTAATGAAAGAGACTTGTTTTTCAATCATATTGATTGTGTTGGCATTTACTCCGAGCCCTCTCATGACAGTTGCCACTTGTAGGTACCACGATGCAGACACATTCAAAAACTCTACTAAAAGGATAATTCAGGAGCATAAGCATATGCATTGCTAATTTGGGAGTCTCCTCTAGTGCAGAATAGTCAGTTGAGAAGACAATTATCTGCATTCATACTATACTTAAACTAGGCTTCCTAAATCAAATCTAGAATTTTCTATACATTTTAAGTTTTAGTATCTTAAAATTAAGAGTTAATAGAATTTCAAAAGTAGCCATTGTATTTTTTCTGGTATATTTTGCCCAATTTAATGGTTTTACAAACCTACAACTTTCCCAGCTGAGAGATACTACATTGCTAAGATCCAACCATCATTTTGACTAATGCAGGTAACCAGAGCTAGTCTAGTGGTCCAAGACTACTAGATGTGTCCTGTATTTCTTTGTCACTTATATCATGCTTCTGTCTCTAATTAACTTTTTTATAGGACTTCAGAAAAACAGACTAAATATTCAAGTCAGACTATGGTCAGTGGAAAAACAACAGAATGAAAACCAGAGAGGAAGAAAGAAAAGGGGGAAGGAAGAAAGACAATATAATCCACTGCTCATAGCAAGAAGAAAAAAACCCAGTCTGTCTGCCCTTGAACTCCCTTCACTGGGGAATTTGAAGCAGTAAAGTGTAACAGTCAAAATATAATATTTACTATATGACTTGAAGTGGCTAAAAAGAAAATCTTGCCATAATTTTAGTGAGCTGCTAAGCTGAAAAGGGTCTTTCAAAGTCATTGTGTTTACTAAGCTAAAGCAATACTGTATGTTAGCTCAGTTTTGTATCAATTGAATTTATATAATTTGGCATTATTTTCCAGGGAGACCCATATCAGATGTAGCTTAAACTCATAAATGTATCATTTATTATAATTTAAGTAGATAGATTTTCAAGTTCTGACATCATTTGGGAACTTTGTGACTTTAATTGGTATTTTTTGCTTCATCCAATTTACCCTTTCAAGAGTTATCTTCTACTTTTTCTAGAATAGTGTAAAATAACCTTAAAATCATGTATAGAACCACTATGGAAGTCTTTCTTATTTCATACTAGCACAGCACTGAAATTCTGATAACCATGCTCCTCTGTAACGGATTACATCACATGTTAAATTCAGTGTTTGAAAAAAAAATATTTCAGGGTATATAATTAGAGTATAATTGCTTCAGTGCACTCCTGTCTAAAAATGCATTTGCCTTTAGGGATGAGCAGGGCTATATATCTAGTCTAAAAATTTCTCTTTTCTCATAATTGAATATCCTGCAGTTTAAACTACAGTACATTTTATATTAACCTTTCCTAAGCTAGAAGGTACTATGGACATGTGTGATAGAAGCCTATTTCTCCTGGTTTAGATGAGGCCCTTTGCTTTTGCTGAACACTGAAGATAACTGCTAGCTTGGTTTGATATTAAAATTGAAAAATGCATGTAAAATCTGGGATAAGGGACTTCTCAGGTAGAAAGGTCTAAATGGGTTCTGAACGCTGTGATAATATTTCTCTATTAAAGAGCAAATAAACAAAATGTTTTGAAGCTATGCAGTTCATAGCATTTTGAATTATAAACATCAGACAGAACAAAGGGCTGAGTGTTCCCATAAAGCAGAGCAGAAAAAAAGATGAGGTAATATTTCATACTTACAATTAAAACTGGAAGTGCATATCTCCCCAATTAAGTCAGTACTAAGTGTTTGGAGTGGTGTAACATTTGTCAGCAATGATTCCAATTAAAGTCAGAGGTTACCACTGTAAAGAATGGTGAGTAATCAATGAGCAGGTAAGAGAAAAAGACCTTGAAAGTAACTTACTGTAGTAAATCTTGTATTGAGATGATGTGGGCAGATTGCCATTAGAACACTTAAACCAGTGATAACTTGCTGCAGGTGACATAATTTTTTTCTCTTTTAGCAGGGACTGTAGTGCAAATGGCTTTAGGTTCAACTTCTTAAATTCCTAGGATAACAAGCAACATCTGCCAGTAAATGGAGCTTGCTGGTTTGTCTCTGTAATCAGCTACTACAACTCTCATCTTTATTATTAGTAGCTTAGAAAAGATAAAACAAGTCCCTAAGGATCAAGTAAGCTTAAACTTATTAAAGGCAGAAAAGATGTCAACACAGGGAGAGTCAAAGGTGAATTTAAGGACAACAGCAGCAGAAAGTTCAAGTATGTTAATTTGTACTTAGGTGCTGTAAGTAGCTTTTATTTCAGGGCTGAGGAAGGGAAATATGGGTCAAATTAACTTTTGGCAAGTGCTATGCATGAAAATATTATTTGCATAATAATCTGAGGTTTTATTGTCAAACATAATATCTCTTTGGAAGCAGTCTTGTCACTTCAAACAGTCTTTGTCATGCTGCCTCTATGCAATCTTGTTCAGTTAATACATTCTTTTTTAGTTTTTAATTGCTTCACTAACACCTAATTAAACTCACCCCTGATTTTGCTTGTTTCTGGAATGTGTGCCTACTGGGTCAGGAGCTGTTTTCTCTTGAATGTGTAAATGTTCCCCCTAGCAAAATACACACATGTATGTATGCAAAATATAAATATAAATATACGCATTCATCAGCATAGACTGGATTTAGGAACCTGCCACTACAACTATCCAAGATAGGTTAGGAAGTGAAGCTGCAAAGTTTAATTGCATGACTAATTGATGTTGTCTGTACGCCTGGACATTTGCATCTTTCCATTTTTTGAGTTTTATATTGCTTTCTACATTGCAGCACTATATAGGATTGAAAATTAAGTACTTGTGTTTAACATATGTACCCTAGTTGTTACCCTCAGAATCTTATTATTGACAAAAATGAGGCATACCATACATGTGAAACTAAGAATTTATTATTAGTTGCCTTAAAATTTTAAAAGATTTTACTAAAACAAAACAAAGTTACTCTGAGCCCAGTTGGAATTATATTAACTGTTACAGTCCAAATTAATACCAAATACATCTTATTAGTAATATGGTTTAAACTGTTATACCAAAACTTTCCAATATACCTGTTTGGTTTTTGTTTTGTTTTGTTTTCTGGTGTTACAGTTATCCTTTTGCTGCTCCTCTTGTCATAGAGTACGAGTGGGGTTGCAATGAGTTGTCAGGATCCTGAATTTCCAACATGGAGGAGTATGAAGCTAGTGGTGAAATTTCTTCTTCTTTTCTCAAAGGAGTATTTTAATTTTTTTAAGTGTTGTCATTCTAATGACTACTTGGTCTATTTTAATGTTTTCTTATATATTTTACATCTAGATTTTTTCTTTAATGGTCTTTTTCTTCTAGATTTTTTCTTTTCCGTTACATCTCAATGTACAAATATAGTATATTTAGTGCAGGTGACATGATAGTTCTTTGTTTTAGGGGGCTTTTTTGTTACTTGACTACCTCCAAAGTCTGCATTTCCTTAACTCACAAGTGGTGAGCTGCATATAACCTCAGAGGCTCCATTGTTAATCTGCACCACTATTTTTGAGGTCATCTTTTTTACACATAACAAAAGATATTACCTGTTCCTAAATTCTCATACTCGTAAACTACAATGACAATAAAAACTGCTTTATGAAATATTCTCACAATATGTACCAGTGGAGTTTACGTCTCACAGTTCATTTGTCTACCAGCTGAAAGAAAACAAAATTGCATACTTTTTAAATGATGTATGCAAAGACGGATTTTTTTTTTCTGTTGTCCCAAACACAAACTGTATGCTATTTGGAAAAATGCACTTTTTTGTCACACACTGTAAACAACAAGATTTTTTTTTTGAGGAGGGGAAGTTCCTTGTTGGACTGATGAAAAATTTATTACTGAAAAGTCAGAAGTATTTTACTGCCATAATCGCATTCAAAAAATAATCGCTGGAAATTTGCAAAACTAAAGACTTTGATTTCTTTAATATTCTCTTACTGAAATTGCTAATGTATGTTTGGATGGAAATACTTCCATAAGTCTGACACTGCAATTACATACAGAAAATTGACTTGAAATAGTTCACGGGCAAATCAAATCCTCTCTACATCAAATACATTGCTATTTGGTTTTGGATTTTTTATAATTTTCTCTGGCAGATTAGTTGCATTTTTATGCCCTTAAACAGGATCATAATGCTGGAGGAAACAAGTATGTGTGGCTTCTTGTAAAATATTCTTTAATCTGAAAATGAGAATTATGTGTGCTGACAGGTTTATGTGCATTCTGTCTTATACCATATGGTGGTGCCGATAAGAACTTGTAATACTCTGTCTAAAGACCTCGCATCTTTGCAATGTGCAGTGCTAAGTGCCTGACATTCCATGGTTATTTTGATCTTCCTTAGGAAAAAAAGTGAAATACAATAGTGATGCTTGAATGACAAAAAATTAATGGCTTTTCTCAAACAAGATGGATGGGCTAAAAGAAAAAACAAACCCACCACAACAGACCTATTCAGTTACTTTCCAGTGTCTTTTGCCAAAATATAAGTTCTTGCTTTAAATAGAGAGAACTGATTTACTCATAAAGTAAAACCATTTATGATTTAGGTATCTTTGGTTTAGCCATCTGTATCTTAGTTTATGTATATCACCTGGTTTAATAAAAGGTACTATGGTTTTACATTTCTCTCTAATGATCAAAGAATATATTAACACTAATTATTCAGTCTTGCATAATGTTTTGTGTGTGTGCACCAGTGTAGCTTACTAGTTCCTGTAAGGAGTGCACTCAGAACCAGATCAATTTAAAATGTAGGGCAAGAATTTTCAGGCTTAAATCAGAAATTTACGGACTCATCAACAGCACTAAACTTAAAATGTTAATCTCTTATACTGTATTACAGCACAAACATGCCAAATGTTGTAGGGAAGGGGCTGTCAGCAGTTTTAGTCCAAATGTAGATTTAGTGGATATTATATCCTCTGGGGTGGGGGTTGGAACAAACAGTGCAGGTTGAATGATCTGCTACTCTAGAAGCTCTGGACATTTTAGAGAGATTTGGCTGTTCAAAAGCTGTTAAAATGATTCTTATACTGTGATGGCTTCAGGCTGGAAATCCGAGCAGGAGGATAGCAGAGAGGGAGTTACAGGGCAAGGGTATGTCAATAGTTTTGTCCTTGATGCTGTGAGATACTGAGCCCCTTACCTGAGAAGTCCCTAGAACCTGTAGAAACTGATGTCTTTGTTTACATGCATGTGCAAAATCAGGTTCAGATCCTGTAGTTAGAGGCTCTTTGTTTTGGGATGGGAGACAAGCAGGTTGACAAAGGTGTTTATACTTTAGAAAGTGCTCTTCTTTCTCTACAGCATTGGAGAAAATTTTCAAGGGCACTATGACCTAGAGAATCCACTCCAAAGAACAACAAAGTACACAAAGAGCAGTTGTGATTTATTTTATTTTATTTTATTTTTTTTATAAAGGGCAGAACATATAAGAAAGAGGAATTTTAATTCTAGATTAGGGCACTAATTTGGATGACATATGATTCATCAGGTTGTCCTGGTTTGGGCAAGGATAAAGGTGATTTTCTGGTTTGTACTTTTGCTTTCAGCTAAGTCTGTAGCTTGTAAGTAGTTGCACTTGTAAGTAGTTGCACTTGCTGAAATTAACAGCAAGTTTCTCAGACAGTGTCTGCTTCTGGGACTGATAACACTGGATGTTTATAGTTACAGCCAGAGACTGGTGTGCAGAGCCAAGGACACTGCTCAGCTCTGAGGAACATCTTACCCTCCAGGAGGAGTAAAGAGGTCCCACCTGAACCCCTCCTTTGGCGAGGACCGGACAAGATAGATGCCAAAATTGACCAAATGGAGTATTCCATCCCATACACGTCACACTCAGTATAAATTTGAGGGATCACGAAGGTCAAACCCCTTCCTGCTCTTCCTGCCCTTCCTCGCCTGTTCCCCCTTTGCTTAGGCATCTTGGGTGGATTCCAACCGTTCATCTGCCTGTGGTCCTGATCCGTGCCAGCCTGAATCTGTGTGTTCCTGCCTCCAGCTCCTGACTGCTGTGTTCTGCAGGAATCCAGCCTGGACTTTCCCAGGGCTGCCCTGCAGCCTCGGTGGTGACATGAAAGTTATTGGGGGGAGGGAGGGAGGAATGTGGTATCAATTTTTCCTGTATATTTGTATATATTTAGTGATTTTTCCTATTTATCATTACTGTTTCATTAAAGCTGTGTAGTTTAGTTTCCAACCCATAAGCCTCTCTCCCTTATTCTCTCTCCTTTCCTTATCAGGGAGGAGAAGGGGATTAATAGAGAACATCTGTTATTCAGTTTAATTGCCGGGCCAGAGTTAAACTGTGACAGATTTTATTGTCCTGCCCAAACCAGGACAAGGTTATGGTTTTCAGGACAAAGATCTCAACTTAATTCAAGTTAATATCTAAATTGTCGACAATCTCAACATGGAAATACTAGTCAGTATCAAAGCTGGCAGGGTGTCTTATGTACAAACACTTTTTCAGTTTGATACAGTAAGGTAGGCAGTGCTATTTTAAGGGTTCCTTTTGTCTTGTTTACAGGAGCCAGTAATAAATAAGGGGAAACACAATTATACATTGTGTTTGATATATAGAGTTATGCTATCTATTACTACTTTAGATTACTTGTTAATACCCTTTCCTGCATTTAGTTTATGTGATGGAATTATTTATGAATGATTTAATGTGAGGTAGCTTTTAATATTTTTACAGGAAGTGAAATCATACATGCCATGAAAAAAGCTAATAAGCTTTATATATATATGTTGCAAGATAATGATATGCCAAGGACTACACAGTAAAACATAGAATTTTAGTAAGATCATAACCAAACAAAAACAGAGACAGATTCTGGTATTACAAGGCATGATCATTTATAAACTGAATAGAGAGCTTTGAAACTGTATAGGGTGTCCTCCTCAGACAGTCACACCTGGCTATGGTTACCCTGGCCCATTTCAGCTGACTAACTCGTTTCTTGATCAGTCACCAACAGGATATTCTGTTCTATACATGGTATATTCATACCAAATGGAGAGGTGACTCAATTTTGTACAAAGTGAATGTCTCACTGTCATTAATCACATTTCCATTTTGAGATCCAGCTAGGTAGCCTGAAACCACCCTTAAACCCAAATGATTCTTTTGGTGTTGGAACTTCAATACAGGCCCATGCTCAGCTGCAGATAGTAAAGTTTATGTGCATGTTTGGGAGAAAGTTTGGGACATAGGAGTAACAATGGGGGTTTTTTTGTGTTGGCTACATCTACCATCATGTGTCTTGCAACAGGACAGTCCTTCCTATACATTTCTCACTATTATATGTTGCAAGGTCAGACTGATATTGAAAAGTTTGACCACAGGGGACAAAGTCGTGGTTTTCTCTTTATGACAGAACGGATAGGGTGAGCCTGGGTAGACTTTGTGAGGCCCCACATTAGCAAGCTTTCTCATAGGCTGCATTGCTTCAAAGGATGGTTGTAGTGAGAGCATTTGTCTTGAAGCATCATGGCAATATTAATTTTTCAAGCTGAGGGATCACCTTTCACATTTACTCCATACCAAAAAATCTATGACAGATTTCATCATCTTCAGACGTCTGCATTTTTAATACTTCTTTTTTTGTGTGTGTGTGTATATGTATTTTGGTTTCATGGACTGTTTCAGGCAATAAGCAATGCCAATGCTCAATGTGTCTTTCTCACTGTGACAGAAGGGCAGAAGCATTGACATATATAGCCAGTACAGAGAAGCAGAATCAATAAATCACGTTCCTTTCTTCAGACACAGAAATTTGTTGTCCCACAAGCTTAAAACAGAGAGAGAACCTGTGCCAAGTGCAGTTGTGGGTAACGTATTCTTTCAATAAAGCAGATGTTTTTCTGAAGGCATTGATTCAAGAAGAAAGACATGGAAAATAAGGAGAAATAAGATGTGAAGTGAATTATCAGGAGGTTATTTTACAGAAAGCCTGCTAACTTAGAGAGAGCAGATAGCTCTCTCTATAAGACAATAATATCCTCAATATACATAGGACTATAATATCCTCAAATATACCTAATACCACATGGAAATTCAGTAAGTGAAGAATTATGGTAGCATTCAAAGTTGATTCAATTGTTGCTTATCCTGATGTCCTTTAGTATTTACCATTACTGTTCTGGTAGACATGACAATGGAGGGAACTGGGCTGAAATTCATGGTGAAAAAAATCCACACAATAAAACTCTTCCCTCTTAGAGATATGTCTTTTGTTATGCACAATAAATTGTAAAGGCTGTTACTGGAGTTTTAATAAGACCGTAAAATTTCTGCTCTGTGCGTAAAATGGAACAGTTGATTTAGTTTATAACGATACAAACAATAAAAGCCACTGTAACAATAAGGTGCATACATATATATTTAATTTTCTGAAGTATGAATTTGATTAAAAAGTATAATGCTGACAAAATACACAGCATCTGATGAAGCTAGACATAAGAGGAAGGAGGAAAATTTAAAAATCTTGCACTAATTTATTTGAAAATCAGGTGTCTGATTTCCAATATAAACCAACAGATTCTGCGAAAACTAAGCTTTGAAGGTAACTGAAGCTACCAACCAATAGAAGCTTCAGCCAAGGCAAAATATGTGTGCCTCTTCCACTCTCCTTGCCTGCAGGTGTATGGTTTGTGCCAGTCATACTTAATTTTGCACTAGAAATCCGTGTGGGGCTTCCAGGGAAACAGGGAGGATAAACCCAATGCATAGTACTTTAAACTGCTGGAAATCTGGTACTTGGTATTTAGCTGTCAAAAAAATTGCCTCTTGTTTATTGTCAAATTAAATGCCCTCAGACTAAGAACTTATCAATAATTGAATTTTTCTTTTTAAGCAAACTTCAGCAACCTCTCTTTCTGCTCATCACCCATTTGTATTGTCCTGGGTCTGGAAGGGTCTGGAAGTGTGCTGCAACACCAAATGGATTTCAGACTTATGTGGTCTTCAAGGAGCTATAATTTATGATTAGACACATAATCTCAAGGCAGGAAGTTAAGATCAGCAAGTTGAGTCATTTTGTGCTATTTTCACAGCAAAACCAAAACCAAAATAAAATAAAAAAACCCAAACAAACCAAATCAAAACAAAAAAAGGCTATTACATATATAACACAACCATGGACTTGTTCAGGTTGGAAAGGACCTCTGAAGGTCATTTAGTCCAACCCCTGCTCAGACCACAGCTTTAGGTTGTTAGTGGAAATTATTTAAACTAAATAGTCTCATAGGAGGGACAGGAGACTTGGTTGTTTTTTTTTTTTTTCCTCATGTGTCTGGAGTGGGTCTGAAGGGTTACCAGATCAGTTCTGATAGAAATGGAGACATCTAGTTTAGCGATTGAAACTGGTAATGCTTCTCTGAATCAGTGTTTATAAAGGAAAATATTTTTTTTATTTTCTCTCTACTGTTCCTGCAGAACTAATATCTTTTTCCCTGTACTTGTCTAATAGTGTACCACAGTGTGAATTCATGGAGGCTTCTGGTAAGAGTAAGTCTAATAGGCTCTTGTTTCCACTTTACAGGTGGTGGTGGATCACAGGGGAATCCAGAAGCCTCTGAAACAGTCCATGAGGTAACCCACTCCCAGTCCAAAATATTTAAGTTCATCTTTAGCTAGAATTCAAAAAGAAGTGAGATGGAGAGAAGCCTAAAAGGAAAAACAAGTTTGGAAAACATTTTTCCTGTAAGTTTTAGCAAGGCTGCTTGGCTGCTTATACAGAGCTATGTCTTCGTATTACGAAAGAGGTATATGCTGTAGCTGATCATTCAACAAAAGCTAACATTTATTGAATGGACTACCATTTTTTTTTTTTTTTTTTTTTTTTTTCTTTTCTTTTCTTTCCCCCCCAGTCTGCTGTTCCATTTCAGTGAGTTGGGGCATATACATTTTTTCCACACCATTTTAACATCCAGATACAAAAGCAAGGAGTCTCAGTTACTCCCAGACCTGCTATAGAAATTTCAACTAAAACTCTATGAAATTGGGTTTTAAAGATGCTCAGGGTTTAAAGGCTGCCTCCCAGCTACCTTTGGCTCTTCTGCTGCTTCATGTAACAAAGCCCTGATTTTATGTGCACAGCAGCATGGCACAGGAAATTCCCTGAGACCCATTCATCTCCGTTGTTTGTGCGTGACAGAAAGAGAGGGGGAAGGAGAAATATTGTACAGAATAAAGAGAAAAAACCAAATTGTCCACTTAGTTTCTAAAAAGAATAATAACCTTACCTGTTAAATCTGTCACTTCAGCCTTTTTAAAACACCTTGATTTCAAGCAATATACATATTTTAACTGTTTATGGTTGTCAAATTATTGAAGAAACCCCAAAGAGTTCTAGCTGATTTAACAGCCACTTTATTTTCTGATTAAAAAACCTAAAAATAACAAAACTAAACCAAAATGGCATAAAAACCATGCAAATTTTTGCTGTAAAATCTGAAATCTAATACAAATGAATTCATTTTTGCACTTATTTCTTGAAGGATTTTATGATGCTGTAATGCAAAGGCATCCTGCCTGAGCTGCCTTATTATATAGAGAGAGATGATTCCTGTGGCTAATGGAACCTCAACAAACAATGAAACCCTGGAAACTTCAGATAAATAAGACCCATGAGAGAGGTGGAAAATGATTCCATAAAGGCACAAATTATTAGTAATGGAGGAGGGGGTGTGGGGAAAATAGCCAAGGAGCCAGAAAAAAGAAGCAGGTGAAACTTGAAAATGGTTCAACGAGGGAATAACAGAAATTAAGAAGTGAGGAGGGGCAGGGATTCAAAGGGTTTCTGAATTATTTTTTTTTTTCAGGGAAACATAGTACTTTGTTACTAGTGATGAAATTTAATATTGTTGCCAGGGTATTACTAAGGCATTAAAAAATATTTTACTTTAATAGAATTATTGATTTTAAAGGAAGGACTTCCAGTCTGCCATCTAATCTTGTGAAGATTATTCACAGTTTGACTTTTCTATGTCAAGGTTCTTGGAAAAAGTAAGACCTGTGTCAAGGATAATTACAAATTTGTTTTTAGAAGGCCTGGAGACATCTCTATTGTGTAAAATGTCTCCCTAAGGAAAAGGAGCAATGACACTGAGAAAAAAACAACAACAACAACAAAACAAAGAAAACCTCACTGCATCAATTTTCAGAAGAATTTGTTCCTAGAATACTGGATGACTTCTAATTCTCATTATTTTTTTTTTTTTTAATATTGAATATACAAAAAAGAAATCCACTTAAAAATGTTTCCTATAAATCTTTTATTAACCTACTTTGATGTTAACTTGATGAAACATTTTACTTTACAGTACAACAGACCAGGAGATTTGTAACAGCTCTGCTAGTGAGACATCTCCTAAGCCTGCAACACGACTATTTGTAATCATATGACTGTCCATCCTGTTTTTGTTTTGCTTTATAAGGGTGGCAGATTGACAGAATTCAATATCCTCACCTTCTGAAATAAAGGGTTTATGTGGGAGTGCAGAAGAATGTTCACCTGTTTGTTTCCAGACAATAAAACCTTCACATGGACACCAAGGTTAGGTAGAGAAGAAAGGAGTGAAAACAGTCATCAGGCTTAATTTTTGTTTCCATGGTCTGAAAATTAAAGCCAGCCTTTTCCAGCACAGAAAAGAGAGATCCCAGTCTTTTTTTTTACATCCCGGTATTTCCAAATCAGAAATTTGGTATTTCAGATTAAACCCATTGCTAACTTTTGTACAGAACAAAATTTCCTTCTGGCTTACTCTCTCTTACCAGGCACAAGTCTTATAAAACATTTTTCTTTCTTTTGACTGCGGCAGTATTCAATTTCATGTCCAATTTAAAATGACATCTCATTAAACACTCAGCATTCATCATGAAATATCTTTCCTTGCACTACCAATAAAATAAAACAAAACAGCTCCAAAATGTAGATAAATTGGAAAAGACCTCTTTTGAAACATAAAACTAACTAGATCAATTTAAGTGCTTCTGTATTAAATTTTGTGCTAAGCTGATGCATGAAGTTACGTCCATTTCAGCTTTCATAAATGATACGCAAAATGCAAGATACTTTCCTGTCGCTTTTGTTAATCTATATTGAATTCATTAAATAGATTTATTGAATTTAATATAGATTCATCTATTTCAATGAATTCAATCTTTTTCTTATTGCAGCTGCTCTGTCACTTCACCTTCCTATTATCTTTTAAGAATGCTGCTGTGTCGTGGTAATGAAGTACTATAACCTCTTGTTTTTTATTTGTAAAATTGTTGGGTTTTTTCCCCATTTCACCTCCTTTGGTTTCTTTTACAATTATATTGTCCTGATAATGTCTTAATAATTTCTTAATCCTATTTTAGGTTTTTATTTCCACTTGCTTGTCTACATCTGTCACACATGCAGTCACCTTGGTATGGGCTTGGTATGGACTAGGTGATCTTTTGAAGTCCCTTCCAACCCCTAACTTTCTGTGCTTCTGTAATGCTTCTTTTCCATTCTTCTTGATTCTCATTCAGTTCCTGCTCCAAATTCCTATGCAGAAGTTGCTCAGTTCTTCTGATAACATGAAATATTTTGATTGTGTTCATAGACTTGTTTTCATTTACAGTAACTTTTTAATTTCCTTATTCAAAGCTGTAGTTATTCTGATCCCTACACCTGAGTGTGACAGGGATGATCATTGTATAGGAATGGGATAGGGTCAGTCATTTGTTTGGTGCAGTATGTGTGCCAACCTGACTTTTTTTTCTCTTTTACTACTACTAGCTCAAAGGTTTCTAAAACCATAACCTCCTCAACATGTTTCTTCTTGGTTTGGGGTTTATTTTTTGTTTGTTTGGTTTGTTTTGAGAGGTTGGTTTGTTTTTTTGTCCCTTATCAAGGAGCTAGTCTTCTAGAAAGTTCTTTCTGGGACAGGAGAGATGTAACCTGTGTACTACTTTATATTAATATTAAAAAATCACTATAGTTCTCTATTGATGCAGATTTCTTTCTCATTAACAGCAAGATATTTTTGGTGTGTGCACAGTGCAGACTTCAGTATAGGGAACCCTAGCTAACTTGGCTAGTGGGACAGAAAAGCAATTTAAATGATTAATCGTGATGGAGCCGTATAGTGCCACATAGTTTATTGTGCATATGCATAGTTCACTGTGGGCTAGAGCCCCTGATGGGCCAATGACTTAAATTTATGTATCACTTGAGATCCTTAGATCTTTCAGCTGCTGCCTAACTTAATAAAATGCCGAAATTTCCTCACTGTGCTGGTACAGGTATTGCCTAACTGTTCAAATGCTCTCCCAGTCTGTCAAACTGTTCAAAGAATATGCTCAGATATTAGCTGACCTCTCTGACTACAATTTCCATATTCTTCTGTTTAAGAGATTTCAGACCATGCCCTCAAGAGAAGACGGGGACTAGAAGGGACTTCGTGGGTCTCTGTGGATGGTGCCTACAATAGGAGGGAGAGTCTATTTTCATAAGTATAACAAAGACATCTCAAAAGTATCTGGTTTGGTTTTTTTGCTTTCTTGCTTCTCTGAATTTCCTCTGCCCTCCCATTCTGCCCTGGTTTCCACTGGAAAGCTGCTTGAGGGATTCTGCTAAATTCCTTTTGACAGTTTATTCATAGCTGTGTTTGTGCTGACACTATTCCTTAGCTGAAGTCACTCTTCTTCCTCCTTAGTTTTTTGTCTCTGAAACATTTTAGAAAGACAAGTTAAGTTTTACCTCAGTCTTCATTTTGGTAGATTAAAAAAGGCAGAGTTCTTTCAGCCCTCTCTCCTATGATAGGCTTTTCAGTGTCCTTACAATCTTAATAGCTCTTCCCTAATTCTCTTCCTTATTATTTAATATGTCTTAGGTTTGACAGCTGCTTTCTGCTGCTTCTGCTTTCATGTTATAGGAATAAATTTGAAATTTAAAAATAAGTTTTATTTTAAATATTTTCAGTTATTAGTGCACAGCCATATATTTAGTAGTGCTGAATATACATTAACGAGGTCCTGACAACCCAAGGTCATTGGTAGCTGTCCAGGTGAGAGCACAGTCACTGTGTGCATCTATGCCTCTCAGATTTGCTCACAGAATCACCAACAGGTTGAGGTTGGACAGAGAGTTTGGTTTTTTGAGGAAAAACTTCTGGATGTCAGCTTGTTCAACTCCCTTGCTCAAGCAGAGTTTGTTGCCCAGGACGATGTCGAGATAACTTTTGAGCATCTCCACACACAGAGTCTCCACAATCTCTCTATTACTCTCATAGTAAATAAGGGTTTCTTGATGTTCAGTGGGAACCTCCTGTGTTTTGGTTTGGGCCCATTGCCTCTGTCACTGGGCACCACTGAAATGAGCCTGGCTGTATCTTCTTTGCATCCTCTCTGCAAATGTTTATATACCTTGGTGAGGTCTCCCTGAGTTTTGCCTTCTCCAGGGCTAAGGAGTCCCAGCCCTCTAAGCCTTTCCTCATAGAAGACATGCTCCAGTCCCTTAATCAACTTCCTAGCTCTTCACTGGGCTCAATCCAGTTGGAGGATATCTCTCTTGTACTGGGGAGCCCTGAACTGGACACAGTTCTCCAGGTGTGGCTTCACATGTGCTGAGTAGAAGGGCAGATACATTTCCCTCAACCTGCTGGCAGGGCTCTGCTTACTGTGGGCCATGATGCCATTCACCTTCTTTGTGACAAGAGCACAAGGATGACTCCACCAGGACTCCCATTTCCATCTATGTTTCTGCAAAGCTGCTTTGCAGCCAGGCAGCCCCCAGCATATGCTGGTGCATGGTTCTACCTTTCAGCTTCAGACACTCCTCATGTGACATTTGATGTGACACCCGGGCTCCCAACTTGTGGCTGTAATTCAGCTGGGGAGAAAGATGCCCAAAACTTGAATTTTCCAATGGATTTAATAGCTCTATCCCTGTGTGATTTTAGGCTCAGATTTTAACATGTCACTTGAAAGTTATTGGCAACACTAACTCCTTGAAGGATTTTGTGCATAGACACACTGATGACTGTGAAGAGCTCTATTACTAAAGCAATAAAGGTCACAAATTCAACTTAGCTATAAAACTGAATCTTTGAAAAGGAGAAATGCATGTTTGCTCTTCCTGCTGGCCAAATGAATGGTAGTGCTAAATAAAATCACTGTCACTCGTGCCTATGTATCTTTTTACCCCACTTTTGGTAAATTTCCAGGCCAATTTCAGGTTTCTGTTATTTCCAGATACCTTAAACCAGAAGTTTTAGTGATGAGAACAACAAAATACTGCAGAATGTACCTAACTATAGGAACAAGAAAGAGGAAATAACAATATGGATTTGACCTTATGAGAAATGTCACCTAATGATCTCTTTTCTGAGATAGAAGCTAAGGGACAACGATTATACTTTTAAGTGATATTTGGATTAAAATCTTCTGTTTAATTCGAGGGGGCATGGAAAGAAAAAAAAAGGGTATTTGGAGGCATTTTTCTCCTCTACTACATTTGTCCATCATATCAATGTGTAGGGCTCACATCTTTTAGCAATGGATATTTTGCCCTCTAGTGGTTTCTCTCGGTTACGTTCTGAGAAAATTATTCACCTAGGAATGCTTGCATTTGATTTTATTTTGAAACTGCACACTTAAATTTATCAGAAACCACTGAGATTCTGGTGTGGAACTGCAAAGGGAAAAAAAAAAAGAGATTGTTCTGAAAATCTTGTTTGTTTGTTTTGTTTTTTTCTTTTGTCTCTGCATCCCTGATGCCCATATAAGACTTCACCTTTCATTACAGTGCCCTTGAGTCTGGGATATATTTTATTAATACAGATTATTGATGTAAATTTAAAAATCACTTAATTTTAATTCAAAATTAGTGGCAAGGAAATTATTTGGAAAAGATTTTGCTTTTATGTCGGCCTTTACTTCCAAATAGTGACACTTTATTGACATTGTGGATGTTATTTGTTGCTGTATTTAAAAAAACAAAGTAATGAAGAGTATACAGTAGTTGCAGCTGTAAGATACTTGAAAGAGCAGCGTTTATCTGCTGCAGATTTTTTCTTCAATTCCATAACAGTGACCCAGTCATACTTATTTGGGGCAAGAATTGTGGATAGACAGAATGGCTTTACTTTTCTTCTAAAAGCCTGATAGAATACTCTGAGAGACTTCTGGAGTCTAACAGACTGAGAGTCACTTCTTTAGTGCTCTGGTAGTATGAGAACGAAGTGTTACCATTTATATTTTAATTCTTAGGACTGCAGTGTACTGTCTTTCTGTTGCTCTATTCTATACAATTTTTATTACATGAAGTTTTGCTGAAGTAAATGGCATGTTTATACCCTCAGTTTATTTGGAGTTGTGCAGAGGAGGAATAATACTGTATGAAATATGTAATATTATTCTGAAAGATAAGGAGGAGTCCTAATTAACATGGTTGGTGCAGCAACAAATATATAGGCTACTCAAGGTTGTTTTTTGAGATAAACTAAAAATAAACATTTAGGAGTTATTACAAAAAGTCACTTTCAATACCAAGTTCTATTGCAGCTGTGAATTCAGATACTTCCTAATTGGAAAAAGAGATGCTAATAGATTAATATTCTTCCAGTTCTTTGCTGCATGGTACCCAAAACTTTTAGTTTAACTAATCCAGGAAAAGAACTGCAAATGGATTGATGATATGCAAGGTTTTTTAAGTTACATGGTTAGAATAAACCTAGGTTAAGTGATGTTTGAGACTGTAACTAAACTAGAACTACACTGTTCCTTACATCAAAATCAAGCGAATTTCCATAAAAAATAAATATTCTGGAAAAAAAGGTGTTTTATTTGTGTTCTGAAGAGTTTGCAATAAAAGAAAATGTCAGTCTGTTTTTTACTTGTAAAATGTTTGTTTATAAGTATTTATAAACACTTTTCCTCCACTCTAAAATGAAAATTGTCTCACACCACCCCTACTTATTGAAATTCTTAGCATTTTTCATAGGAAATCCCAATTATATGGGAATAATGAAAGTTTGCTAGGAACCTAGTAGACTGATCTTTCCATAAATAGTATAATTTTGAGTACTGTTCTACAAAGATAGGATGAGAGGGGCACCAGGTAAGGAAAATTACTGCAGTCCTGAAGAATAAGGTCTGTGGGTCTGTCAAAGCAGTGTAAGTAGCTATGGCATAACATGGGAGAAAGATGGGTTTAACAGTTTCAGTGGTTCAAGGGGAATATGCTTAGGAAGCTGGGAAAATGTATTAATTACAGAGAAAATCTCTTTATAGCTTATTTTAAAAAGCAAATATTTAGCAACAAAATGTTCTGAAAGGTAGCAGAAATTGTAAAATAAGGACTAGTAGAATAGAAATGGGAAGCATATATGTCAGAATTAGAGAGAAAATATGTTATTCTCCTAACTGCTTGTAAATTTTTTCCTTTCTGTACCTAGTGCTCTGATTTCCTGATGCTTTGTTGCTTGATTTGTTTTGTTTGGAGAGGAGGGAAGGGGTTAAGGCATTCTTTTTGCGTGGATTCAAGACCAATTCTTCTCTCAGGGGTCTTACTGTCTTAACTACTGTTGCTGATGATGCTTCACATCATCTACAGAAGACATTTCTGGCAGTCAGGTGGACCTGGAAGTTCCAAAGTGTCAAGTGCTATGTGTGACCAAGGGCCCTGCCTAGACCTGCAAGCAAACTTGGCTGCTCTGATGTAGCCCTTATCATCTAGGACTGCCCATTTTGCCTTTCTGTTGAAGGCTTCTGTCCCTGAAGCAAGAATTAATGAGATGGTTCTCTGCCCTAGCACCTCAGGTCACTGATTTGTGAATTCCTTTTTAAGAATTGTCACATAAAATATGTGCTAATAGGAGAAGTTGTTAAATTGTGGTGGTTGCGAGATGAATGGTATTTTCACAACTTTGGAAGTACTTACAAAGTGTAGGGGACATTTTGAGACATATTTTCGTACCCAAGTAAAATATTTGAACTCCTGGAATCAGGAGTACAAGTCTCCAAAGTTGGACCTGGAGAAACTCCAGTCACCCAAAGGTCAGATGATATGCATTTAAGTTGAAGTTAATATAAAAGTGTGCTTTGGACAGGTTGGTTTACGGATGATACAAGTCATCATTCTTATTTGAATAAATGGAATTTTTCTGAACTTTACAAAGGTGAACTGTGGTGAGGGTTTTTGTTTTCATTTTGTTTTTCCCCAAAAGTTGGTTCCCTTATGCCTAGTTCTTATTTGTAACTCTTAACAACATTATTTGTTGCTTTTTTGTGCATATTTTAGCAGCATAAGATATTGTAATTTTTCCTTTTTATTTAGTAGAAAAATAAGCATTGAATCAACATTAAATACCGTATGTCCATTTTGATCTTCATGAGTAGTACCTATATCTTGTAAATCATCATATGCTGCAATATGCTAGCAGTTGGAGATTGTTAAATAGATTAATCAGCCGGTGTTAATGTTCAAAATTATGTTGCAAATAGTCCAAAGTGTGTATTTAATATTGGAAATTATATCATTATGGCCATTTAAGATGCAATTAACATAATTAAGTTATCCCAACCCAAGCAAGTGTAGTGAATATAAGAACAGATTAAAATTTATTTCAGTTTAGTTTCTCTTTGTCTTACTAAATTATGCTAGAGAATTTAAGTATTTTTAATATTTCTCTCCCTGGGGAACATTTGCTGTACATTAATAGAGACAGTGTTTTATATCATGTCATATGAATACTCAAGAAAGGATAAATAGCTTCTGGAAAGTCACCTGAAAAAAAATCCATCATGTTCACGAAAAGGTTTCTTCCAGTTTTCCGTGCTAGCATTTGTACTACAGTTTCAGTGGTCTTAGGAAAACGGGATCCTCTAGAGACATTATTGGTTCATGGTAGAAATTTCAAGCATTCTAAAGTGTTTTAGAACCAGAGTGCAGGTTTTTTCAGAAGAAAACCTTTTCCCTTAATTTCACTTGCAGCTATTACATGGCTCTCTGTGGTTCCAGTTCTGACACCCTTCTAACCTCAGCCTAAGGCTGACTGCAAAAAACAGCATCTTTGAAAATTTTAATTCATTAAACTAGCTAAATCAAATGCGAATTGTTTTTCCATTTTGTCAGCCATTAGTTGTGGTCAGGACCCTGCAACACTTTCATACTTCTGTGTTGTTGCACTCATCTTTGCCTTCCTCTGAGATTTAATTACTACTTAAGACACAATAGTTCTTGCTTTAATCAGTCTTGGGGACTCTAGATTCAATAAAGATTACCTGCAAATGATACTCAACAAGGCTTAGCTCACATTAGCTGGTCTCCAGAGAACTTTACTCCTATCTCCTAAGAGTGAGATGTTCTTGGAAAGAAGGGAAATGCCAAGGTGAGTGTTTCTGAAGCTTCTTCCCCTCTCTGAAGACCTGACCCAAGTCTGCAGGCACCTGCCTTCACCTACCCAAGTTGCAGCCCCAAAGGTAAAGCCTCAGGAAACAATGGACTGTTGTGGATTTTTTTCCCTCAATAATGAGTAGAGAACAGCTAGAGGGTTTTCTCATCAAGCTGAAAATCCCGTGTCCTTCCCCACCAAAAAAGGAAAAGACTCTGTGCTGCACACCTTTAGGTTATAACTTTAAAACCAGTTTGAAAAATCTGAGATTAAAAGCTGTATTACAGAGTGTGGGTTGATGCACTTCAGCATTAGTAACTACATTTGTGCTGTAAGCCCCTCAAGGGAAAATGAGAGTATAAGAAGTAGACCAAACTCATAGCTCAGTAACAGACACTGTCTGTTGTGATTCAACCATGAAACTGGCAAATTAAAATCTAAATTGTGTCAGGAGAGCTTCAAGAGTAAAGAAGAAAAAAACTGCTACAGTGGTATGATATTGTCTAGTCAGTTATGCTAAAGAAAGACAAATTTAACCTCTGAGTTTGAGACAGGAGTGACAAATCTCTCACTAGATAAGACGACCTATAAGAGAGGAGAAGAAGAAACTAATTTTTTTTTAGATCAGCACAATACAGACTCAGGTAGGACATGCTTGTTGTCTATAAGTACCTTGGAATAGGATGGCAAAAGATTAGAGGAGTATTCATTGAATTAAGAACAATATTTTAATAAAAACAAATTTGAAAACAAATAAGTTTTATTCAAATCAGTCTTGAACCTGTGGTTCCTTGAGAGCAGAACATTTGCAGGTATCTAGGATGGAAGAAATTGCATTTTGAATGGCCTGTCAAGCTCTGGCTTGTATTAGTCATCCGAAGGAAAAAATATCTGAAGATTTTAAATTGCCGAGAATTCTCATTTTTTAAGGAGAGAAAGCAATTTTCTCATTTTCTTACTGAAAAAGCAATTTACTGAATTAACTACCTCACTCCCTCTACTGTTAGTTTCCAAAAGGTTTTGAAGCTCAGTAACAGACTGTGTAGCTCATTCTTGCCCATTCCATGGCATGGGAGCCAACATTTCAAGTTGGATGCTTCAGATTCTTTCAGATAACTCAAGATACCTGCCCGGATCTCTCTTACCTCATCTGCAAAGTCTCATACTTGCCAGCCAGTCCAGCTTGGTGCTTGCTGCATGTATACAGCACTTGCATGTTCATCACACAAGCCCTCTCCATTTTCAGGATTCCCCAAATACCAGCAAACAAATCCCCTGCCCAACCAATACCCCTGTCAGGAACCTCTGTATGCTTTGAACAGTTCCAGAGAACCCCTTCAAATATCCTAAATCCACATTCTCCTCTTGTCAGTAATAAGTCCAGATTGGCCTTCTCCATAATCTGTTACCCTTTATCTACTGGGTTTGTGTTTCTGAGTTCTTGTTTATTGTTTGGCCCTTATTTTCCATTGCCCTTTTACTTATTATCCCTTTTTGCTTGAAATTTAACCATAACGAAGCAAACACTTTCTGCTTTCCTTTGCACTGTGTTTGTGTTTATTTCAGCTGGATGTTTTGATGCTCAGAATCTCTGATGATCACCTCTCCTTATGAGTCATGGATCTGGGAGTCTTTAGTCACTGGAGAATAAAATACTATATTTTCCATGGGTGCTGATAAAAAGTGTCATTAGAGATATTTAACTTTCCCCACCTACCCACTTTGGAAACAGAATAAATGTTTAATGCAGAAACAAGTACAAAATAAGCATCAGTCCTGGACACTAAAACCTGACTATCTACACTATTAAATGCTCTTAATGCTCTTTGCATGCTTTCATCCTGTTTCAGTACCTTGCCAAAGAGTACTGGGACAAAGCCAAAAAATGGTGTAATTGTCACAGTCTTATTTTTGAGTGTCAGGGTCGTTAGGTATAAGTACAGATGTAGGTCATTCCATATCTTTTAGCATTCACACCCAGGACTCTTCTTGACCAAATTTAATTAACTAGAGTTAGCCTTAGAGATTTTCTAGTAGCATCCAACACTCAAGATGAGTTAAGAAAGAATTATTTAGCACCCAGTTCCCCAAAAAGAGTGACTGATGTCATTTTAGTTGCTCTCAGCTGCTCAGTGCTGGTGGATATGACACAGAACTAATGGAAGAACTGCACTCATCTGGAATAGCAGCAGGAACCCAGATGGGATGTGCTGGTACATCACTAACAGCACTGTTCTGTTTAGGCAAGAGAATCTCACCCCTATCATCTCTGCTTCTAGTCATGCTAATGATGTAACTGTGTGAAGTTTTATATTACTGATTGGTTCAGGGAATGGGCATTTTGATAATGTCCAGGCAAATCAGTGATCCACAAGCCAAATGTCACCTTTGAGGAGGGTTCTATGACTGTATATGTAATTTCGATCCTGTCCATGCATGCTGAAGTAATTGTCTGCATGAGATGTGACTAATAGCTTTCCAAAGTGTTGGGACACCATTCATAATAACATGTGGCAGGAAACAGAAAAGATGGATCACTCTAGGACAGGAGCTTGGAAATATAGTTTTACCTAATATAGACAAGATTGGGTTTTTATTTTCTCAATCAACACCCTCACATTGATTTAATCAGTGGCCTCATCAGCTATCCCCAGCAGCCTTGTAAGATAGCATACCAATGAGAATGCTCAGGGTTTAAACATTTTAAAAGGTAAAATTATTCCTATATTGACAATATGTTTCATTTACATTAATACAGTTGCTTCAAGGTTTATGGTAGAATGAGTCAGACTTATACTGGTTTGTATTTCTGCTCTTTTTCATATTGGCATTGATGATGTTATTTCTAATATGTGTTTTTCTAAGCAATACAGTTACACTGACTATAGCAGCACCAGCAGCTGGTGTGCCAAGGTGAAAAATATGTTTTCCTTTTTGGCTTTGTCTGAGAAAGTCTATATAAGCAATTGTATTCTTGAAGCAGATTTCTTAACAGCTGCTTCCAGCTCTAATTCTTTCTCCTACCATCTGTCTTCTCTTAATTCTGCTATTTGAATGGCAAACAGAACACCAAGGATGCTGAGAGTTTCTGAGAAAGATGGGCATCCTCTAGCAGCTTCTGAACACTGAGAGCACAAAACTGCATTTGAATTTACCTCTGACTTCCTGCTCCAAAGGAAACCTGGGGGAAAGGACAGTTGTGCAGGTGTGCTTTGTGTTGAATAACACAGACTTATAGGAAGTCTGAAAATGGATTAGAAAGAAAAAAAAAAAAGTGTTTTTTAAAAGTAAGTTACTGCACTGGGCTTCTGAATCTCTCTAATTTCAGAAAAAAAAAAGTCCTCCTACTAAATCCTGTCTTCAAAACTTATGTTAGAAGAAAGGTAAAAAAAGCTTGCACATATCTAAAATTAGGTCATACATACTCTAGCACTTCTTAGTGCTACAGTGAGGAAAAAGTGCTATATTTTCAGAAAAAAAAAAAATTATTTGCCCAACTTATCCTATAGACAGTGAGAAGCTGGAGCTTCTTGTAAATTAATCTTTCTTGTAATGTGCTACCTAACTTACACACTTGTATTTTCTCCATCACTTATTACCTTTTTTCAGTTTCTAATAGAGTAATATTTCTTCATGATAAAATGGTGATCAATGTTTTTTTACTCAGGTTGGCAACCTGTCACAAGTGGGTCTTCTCCTCAGGATTCATCCTGTTCAAAATATTCATAAACGGTCCATTTGAGCAGATTAAAAGCAACCTCACCAAATTTGCTGATGACACAAAACTGAATAATGAAGCAGAAAACCGGGAGAGAGAGACACCTTAGGAAAGCCCTAAAACATCTAGAAGAGTGGGCTAGCAAGAACAGTATGAAGCTTAACAAACAGCAGTGCAAAGTCCTGCACCTGGGATGACAGAACCAAAGTGTCTGGTACAGTCTAGGATCTGTATGGCTGGGGAGCAGCGATGGTGAAAGGGATCTGGGGGCTTGGTGAACATAAAGCCAAACATGTCATCTATGAGCTACTGAAGCAATGATGACAAACTAGATGGATCCTGGGCTGCATCAGCAGGGGTATTAGTAGCAGACACAGACTCAGAATTGTCCAGCCCTACTTACCACTTGCCAGGATGCACAGGAAATACTGTGTCCATGTCTCATCCCCACAGTTGAAGACATGCACAGACTGGAGAGGGTGTGATGGAAGGCCATGAAGATGATCAAATAGCTGCAGAACCTGTCCTATAAGGAGAGTTTGAAAGAATTAGGTCTTTTTTCCTGTATATCTTTAGCTATACTATATCTGAGGCTAAACTGAAGCAATTTACTCTCTCACCTGATGACCCTCTCAGCCATGAAAGGGAATCAGGAAGAGGTGAGAAGCCCCATGGCTTGAAATATAAATAGATCTAAGGAAATAACATAACTAATAGAAATACCAACATCAGCATGTAAGATTATAGTGTAAGCCTTGCCCCTTCACATAGCAAAGGAAGTTGCAGACCAAGATGAAGGAGCCTCAGGAAACAGATCTCTCTACCCTCAGCCTACTTCTTCCTTTTATAATGAGAAGATGTAAGTGGTATAGGATGCATATGTCAGTCATCTTGAGCCAGCTGCACCAACTTAAGCTCCCACATGACTCAGGGCTACTAGTGGCCTGACCTCCATGGCCAGACTATGATTTTGTCCCACTGACACCAGGACACTGGAGAAGAGAAGGCTTAGTGCGGGACCTCATCACAGTATTCCACTGCAAAGTGGAATGGAGACTCTTTTTTCACAAGGAGCCACATGGAGAAGACACAGGGCAATGGATCATGATACAAGATAAGAATTTTTTACAGTGAATACAATCATTCAGTGGAACAACCTCTCCAGGGATGTGGTAGTCTGCATCACTGGAGGTTTTTGAGATGCAATTGGGCATGGTGTTAGATAACCTTATCTAGGTTCCCTTCCCCACAAAAGGTTGGACTAGATGATCTTTTGAGGTCCCTTTTAGCTTGGACAGTTCTACAGTGCTGTCACATCTACTACGTCTGTTCATGGAAGGCCAAGGAATAAGTAATATTTTAGGAGACAGCCCCAGTACTCATTTCAGTGATGCTAATTGTTTAAGAATGTAATCATTTCTTCTGAGTTACCTAGCTAAATAGCTAATATAATCCTTCTTCAGGTAAGTAGCAAGGTACTGACAGGAGGCAAACATATACCTTGACATATACAAAGCACCACTATTGGCTTGCTCTTCCAGTTAGTCTTACCATTAAAAGCTACTTAATTTTTTCTTTCACCGATACCTTGAAAGGGAACAAATATCTGTCTAAGTATCTCATACATGTATGTTCATTTTATTTTCTTTCTACCTCCTGGACAATTGTTGCTTTTTTTTTATTTTTATTTTTTTTTATTTTTTTTTAAGAGATGTCAAGGAAGTTGCAACTGGAAAAGTTCACAGTCTGAATTTGAACTTAAAAAGACAACTTTGCAGCCCTGTACAGTAAGAGATTGGCAGAGTGATCTGCTCAGATCATGAATCAAGTTGCCCATTACAGTGCATGTACCATATCTATTTGCTGCAAAGTCAATGAAATATGAGAACAGTGATCTCTCAACATCTTCAATTACTTTGTGCTAGGCTTGTCTCCATTCTAAATTGTATGTCCATGTTACCCAAGGTTCATTCATCATGTCCTTGGCTATTGACGAATAAAGTCCATTGTACCAAATTTTGAAGCTTGCAATATCAACAATTTTTTTTCTTTTGAATTTTTTTTAAATGTCAGTGAAAAACATATGCACAATTTTGTTCAGACATGATATTATTACTAGGATCTTTATTATTTTATTTCATATTTATTCCACCCTGAACATTAATAACACTTGATACTGTAAGATATGAAATTTTAAACATCTAATCCCATTCCTTTTGTGCAAAAGACAGCTTCTTTTCTTCATAGGTTCAATGATATAATATTGGAGACTATTTTTGGCTCAAAAATTGTGAAAGGAAACAATTTTGTCATAGGATGTTAATCACAAGGAATATAGATCATTTTTGTAGCTCTGAGAACTAGGAAGATCAGTCATGCTTCCTGAGGGGAAAGGGAACAAGGGTGTTGAGTTTTTGTCTATTCTCAATAGAATATATAATAGCAGACTTCAATACTTTATAGGACTCAAATTTAGTGCATCATTTTAATTCTCCTCTGGTAGTGCTGGGCAAAACCTGATATTAACTAGATACTGCTCAACTATTCCACGATGAAAAACTCATTCTGGTGTATAAAGCATTGGCATAAATTGAATTTAGGCAATTTTATGGAGCCACTATTATGCTGTTTTTTCTGTAAACTAGGTTCAGATTTAATCTGTTAGAGTGACAATCACCTTGTCTAATTTTATTAATATAAAACATACGTATCATCTAGTAAAAGCTAAGACCTAAATGTTTGTTAATAGCTAAAGTTGCATGCAGCTCCATCTTTTGTCTTCATACAAGCAACCATTTTGTTTAGCAAGAAGAAAAAATTAAAGCAGTTTCTGTGACTTTCCTGATATTTTTCAGTACACTGAGAAAATTTTATGGGCCTTGCATTCTCTGTAATTTTCAAAGCAGAACCCAGTTTCATTTGACAGCAAAACTTAATATGTCTGTGACTGTTCTGATGTTAGACAGATGCAGGAGGATGTAATTATCACAGGAATATCTTTAAATGTTTGTCTTTATTGGAGCCAGGGTGATGTGTCAATTTACAAGAATTATTGTCATGTATTTTCAAAGAATGAAAAATGTTGAAAGATAGTTTATTTACTACACTCCTGAAACATGCTATTCTAATATGACAACAATAGAGGCCACTATGGCTCCAGAGTTAAAAATCTAAAGAAGCTTATAAATTACTATTTACTAGAGAACAAAACCCATAGTGGTTTCCAGGTTACGTTTACCTTTTAAATTCTAGTAAAACATTAAATAAGTGTCTTGGTGGCAGTAAAAAACTACTTGCTTTAAAGTAGATAAAGTCCAGTGGGAATAAAATTGTTTTAAAACTAGACTAAAATTTTAGGGAATATTACATAGGAAAGTTGAAGCATTAGTATAACAACAAGCCTTTTCCTTTTTTGGAAGAATTTATGATCAGTATTTTTAAGAAACTCTTAGATAAGAATGTTCTTTTTTTTTAAGGGAAATTATCTTATGGCACTCTGGAATGTATTTTGGAGAATATACATTAAAAGATGTACTTTTGACATTTAATCAAGTAAATACTCATTCTGATCCCACTAGTGGATATGAGGTAGTGGAGTGGGGATTTATTTTATTTTATTTTACTTTATATTCTACCAGTATTATTAGTTTTGCAAAGGAGTAAGGTATCATTAGGTAGATACATGTTCAAGTTTAGGCCTTGGTTTTGACACTTTCATGGAAACTCTGAAATGTTAGTGATTTAGTATAAGCACTGAACATTGGTGAGATTAAGGAATGTTTCAGGGATTTTTCTAGGCTTGTAGAAACACAGGATTTGTTTAATTTATGTTGGTCACAGTGGCTGAATATTACAATGCCCAGTTTCCAAGCACAGTCAGGAGGAACAAGTACAGAAGTGGAAAGTTGTTCAATGTATGGCAGGCTGCCCAGTAATTAAATATTATTCTTTTTAAACGCATCATCTTCATTTGAATGGTTGTTTCCCTTGGAATTTGGCTAGGAACTGGGTGTGTTAATGTTAAACTGGATCTACAACACAAAATGATGCTTGTCCACTTAACGTGCTCCATGTAGGCAAGTTTTAAATTTGTGCAGAGATCCAATAAAGGCAGTGATGCTCAGTACAAACACAACTGCAGAGAGTGATGGGGATATAGCTGAATTGTTATAACTTTGATGCCTATCAGTTTCACTAGGCAAAAGGCCAATTTCTGGAGGAGCTGTCTAAGGGGACACAAGATTTGATGGTGATACCATGAGTAAAACTGTCACTTGCTGAGTTGGGGAAGATGCATATTATTATTTGGGTATTGTCCAATATTGAATTAAAGTAATTTTACACAGTGCATTGAGCAGTCATCAGATGGCTGTTGGCTGCTTTCAGCTTGAGCTGGATTTAACTGTCAGTTTACAGATGGGAGATTTAAATCCTTGCAAATGAATTCTGATATATCTGTGTGGCAGCTAGTGAATAATTTTAATTTTGAAATAACTTCAGGAAAACCCTCTGCATTCAACTCATCAGGTTATTTCACAGAGTTACAAAAGCAGAATCTAGGAAAAAAGTAATAGCAAGCTTATTTTGCTTCTCTTCATCATACACACATGTTCTGTGAATGATACCAGAGATCATGAAATTAAATATGGGTCAAACCATATATAGCTAGAACGTCCTTCTTAGTCTTTTGTATTTTCTTTCCAGTGTCTAATGAATTCTAGATTTTTTTTTCACTCGTGTTTTTTTCATTGTCTTCCATGTGGCTGCTAGTAAGTAGTTTAATATAATCCTACCTGTGTTAACCCTGTTGTGAAGGTTAAATAGAGTTGGAGTTTCCTTTTAGGGACAAGAATTATATTTTTTATCGATTAAAATATCTGTGGTTTAATTTCTCTTAGGATGTCTCAGTCTGATCTAGATGTTTTAATGCTGGCATGTTATCAGAACTAGATTCTCTACTACTGGGAGTTGCTGTGGTTTGTCCAAAAACCTGCCACGCTCTGCAGCAACAGTGCTGTCTCAGTTGTAATCTGAGGTTGCTCACACTAAGAGAATAGATGTGCTGGCCCCGTGGACTGATTTGTCACCTGGTCAGGCTCAAGCTGTCATCTATAAGGCTGAGTTTGACCAACATCACCACATCAGTCAGTCAGTCCTCTTTTAATGGCCATCATCAAGAGCGAAAAATGACAGACAAAAAGCAATTACAGTAAGAAAAGTGTTGTTTGAAAAACGACCTTTCTGCCCTATACTTCTATGAATGTGAAAAGTACAGTCTGCAGTCTGTTAGGTTTAAGAATAGCCAGAAGTGGAAAGTTGCTCTCTCAAACTCAGCTCTAACTTACTAGGAGACAGAAATGAATGTACTGTACTTTCTGTAAGAGACAGAAATGAGGGGGAAAGCAGGGTGGCAGAGGAAAAAGCAAAGTTAGGTATAGCCACAGGTGGTTAAAAGCTATCAACCTAAAGTAGTGTTTTAGCCCTACCACGTGTCAATCACTGATGCTAAAAGTAAGGCATATGCTTATGAATAGTAGAGACTAGAGGGGGGTGACTGTGCTATGTGACACCACATGGTAAAACAGCACACCAGACAGTTTCTCTATCAGCAGGGCTGTAACACTTCAGTAGCTCAAATTAATGAAGGCAACTTCAAAATTCCTGCAAAACCACGGAGAGAGGTTGGTGGCTCTGCAGTGGGAAGAGGCCTTACTTTCTCCTAGTGATTGATTTTGAGTAGTGTTCTGGCATGTGTGTCCTTATCTCGTCGCATATCACAGCAGTGATGTGACTACTTATTTGTGGTACAGCACCTACTGGGGAGGGCTACTGGCTTGTATATCTGGGAGTTTACCTGCAAGGCTCTTTCATCCCTGAATGGTGTCAACAGAACTGACTGCAGGGCCACTCACTTAAGAAGAGTGATAAACCCTCTGCTATACACTTATCACTAAAAGCATGGTTTGCAGGAAGCAAGGGAACTCAGGAGAACAATATGGAATAAGAAACTGAGAGTGAGTTAAAAAAACATCCTGCCCAACAAAAAGGTTATCTGTGTCAGATATCCTATTTCTGTTAGGGTGGTTTGGCTGTGTTTGCAATTCTATTGCAGTCTTCAGAGTGCTCTGAATATAATAGCAGAACTAAACCTTGTCACCTTTGAATGACATAGTTCAGTTGAATGCTTGTAAGGTGAACAGTTCATTGCAGCTCTAATACAACATTGCGATGCTTTGAGGCAAAGATCAATAGTTAATGTTCCACTAGAGACCTTAATGGCACAGTTACCATCACACATTGTTCTTTTTCATAATGGTGTCTCTCATAACATTAATAACTTATAAAAGCATAACAGTGGTAATGAAAGAAGAAGAAAGCAAGTTAACAAAAAACACTCAGTCTCTTCCCTGCCATCCTCTGCTCTCTCCCTCTCCCCAACAGAGGATGTTTATATCTGTGACAGGGATCCTAAGGCAATGTATGCATTAGATAGTTGTTCTTATAGAACACTAGGTAAAATAGATCATAGGAAAAGAAAAAAAAGCAGGTGTACATCATGCTATGTAAAGACAGTGCATTCTTACATAAAGAGCATGCACAGTATGTTTTTATGTTGTCAGGTTTGTTTGCATCATGAAGACCTAACAGACTTAGGTGGGTATGTCCTTGAAGAATAGGTAGGATCTCAAAAGCTTAGGCGTTGAGCATGCAGAAAATAATAAATCAGTAAACTCCTTTCTGGCACTCTTTGTTCTTTTTAGAAAGCACTTAGTTCCTGTTGGTTTTTTTTCCTTCTGAACCTGATTCCTCAACAATGAATTCCCATTGTATTAAATGTAGGACAGTATGGATCATTCATCATTAAAATTTTACCTTTGCACTGAAACTCCAGTCAAATCTCGGTAAGAGAACTAGAGGGTTTGGTAATCACAAATGCTCTCTGTAGCATGAGGAAATGAATTTCTTTAGGCTTCTTCTGCAGCTGGTGATGAGGGAGACATTGCTAAACAGAGAAATTTTGAGCTGCTACTCTGAATCATTTTAAAACAGGTCCTCTAGCAGTTAATTCAGAGCAGAAATCTAATTTTTACTTTTTCATCCATCCTGTACTAGAGACTATTTTTTCCCAATGTACACAAAATGAATGGTTTAAGCCTCATCCTATCAGCATATTCTGAGTAGAAATAGTGTCACTGGAATTTTGGACCACCCCTAGAAATGTCTGAACTGGATGACCACAGAGGGATTTCCAGCTCTCCGGTCTTGGAATACTCCATCCTTCCCTATGAACTCGGTTTCTTCTGAAAGATAACGTATGTGTCTATACAGGAGTGGATCTGCAGTGCACTCCAAAAAAGATTCTGCCTGGCTTGAGGGTGCAAGGATTGTGGTACATGAACATGCATGGTTTTAGCTTGGACACAGACAATACACCCACCTAAGTTTACCAGACATGTTTCCTATGTCCTCTCCTTCACTTCTTTCTATCTTGTTCATCCAGCCACCAGCAGGAATGATTTTGCCTTCAGTGAAAAATGAAAAACATGCTTCTTATGCCAATATAGTTCTGCAGGGAACTACTTCACTTATGTACAAGTAAACCAAAGCAACTCATAAAACTCTTCTTGATTGGCTAGTCCTGTGACAATATATTATATAAACCACTTCTTATAACGGGTTAACACATCATTTCATCAAGCAATAAATGCTTCAGTGAAAAATTTCCCAAATTAGTTATGCTCACCATGTTTCTCAAAAGATGAAAATGAATAAGGTAATTTTTAATTCAGCTGTTAATGATGAAGTAACACATGAAAGGGGTCACCCTCTTTAATATTGCACTCCAAAAAATCAAAGGAATTGCATGGATAATAACTTTTAATGCATTATATCATTATTCTTCACAAGTTTGTTTCATTTTTAAGGAAGGTTTATTTTTCATTCTTTTTGTTTAAGTATGGAGTTTAAAATCTCATAAAAATGATTTCTAGTCTATAAGCCTTGGTTCCCACAGTTCTGCAATATTTGGATGATGAACCAAGAAATTAGCAGTGCATTCAGCACTAAGATTTAATTTGTGTTTCTCACAGAATATTGACTATGGACCAGACAGGAATCCTTGCAACTATGGGACTTTGTGTGTTAAAAATAAAAGTAAATTGCTGCAGAATATAGACAATGCACCTTATGATGCAATAGTTGTGTTGGCCCAAATACAGGAAGAATAATGGTACTTAGTTCTCTCTAATACAAGTTGTTGCCTGAGACATTCAGTGAATAGTTATTATTGAATGTGCTTTCTCTGAAATTTTTATTCTATTTAGTTAGGCAGTTATTCGTCTTCAGTCAGTTTTTTAATACATGTGTCAATATGAAGTCAAAGAAATCTATTTTAATGAAAAATTTCAATTGTGTGGTGGACTCAGTGATAAAAGAGTGGCAGGCAATGTTGCACACACCTATTTAAGAGTGCACATACCTATTTAAAAAAGCAGCCAATGGCTTATCAACTGTTACCTCCCAAAGCTGGTATGTTAGTAACTACAGTGATTATCAGGGATTACAGTTTCAGACAAATTTACGATTATTTTGGGACAAGAGTTAGGGATGTCAATAGTAAATAATATCCCCATGCCAGTGAGGAATCCTTATATATGATGTATAATATAAGATAGTCTTGTTCTACCATTTCTAAAGTTATTTCTGATGGGAAAACATGGAGGAAGTTATTTAGATTTGTCTACTAAAATACAAGATAGTATTTGGGAACATTCTTGTTACACAGTGGTATAAACAAACATAAACAAGTGTTTATATAAGAATATATGTTGATTCATACCCTAATTATGTCATTTGTAGGTTGCACCGGTGACACCTGCTTGGAATATTCCTGTCAAAGCTACATTAGTTGTACTAATACAACTCATTATGGGAACAGGTTTATATAATCCAGATTAACAATGAAAAAACCACTACCAAAGTCAATTTTTTAAATAATGTGAGCTAGCTTTACCATGTAATAACTTTTCCTTGAAAACTGTTCCTCATGTCTATATCATTGTATGTATTCACCCCCTTTTTTTAGCTGTGGGGTAGTATAAAATCCTTCCTTCAAAAAAATGAACTGTGAGCAATTGCCATCTTCATTATTATATTCTTTATATAATAATTTCTACTTAAAAGTTCCACAGTTTGCACTGGATGTACCATTGCCTAAGGGAAGAACTCTAGTTTCTATTTCAGTAAATATAAATGGCTTATGATCTGATGTAATTTATAATTTGGATCCCACGTGACCAAAGTCCAACCGCGATGGGTCAGATGCAAGCAGAAAGTTTTATTTGACAAATGATACAGGCAAAGTGATATAACCCAGTAAAGATATGGCAAGTATATTGTGAGGCAGAGAGAGAGAGGCAGAGAGCGAGAGGCAGGGAGAGAGAAAGAGGGTAAGAGAACAGGAGAGAGGGAGAGAGAGAGGGGGGGAGATATCATCAGCCACAGATCCATCAACGTCTGGTGAACCTTCTTCTTTGGTAAGGCTGTCCAATTCCAGATGGGGCAAAAGTCTGGTGCAAGGTGTCAGGCCAGTGCTAGGTGGCCATGGATGAACTCATCGACGTTCCTGATAGTCCCTGGAGATTCCCCACTACTCAGGTGGCTGATTCAGACTCTGGGAATTTAGCCTCTGGAGTTTTCCACTGCTCTTGAGGCTGATTCAGACTCCAGGAATCTCTCTTGCCAACTCACCCACCCCCCACACCCCATTGAAAGGACCAGGGCTATTGAATGGGTTGCCCTCAGTCCTTAGCAGTCATTAGACAGTTTTTAGGAGTTGTCAGCTCACTGCCAGCTCCATCTGGGTGAGATTCCCCACCCAAATTTTCAGTCCATGTGAGTCTATACCCCTATATTCCATTTGCCAAACTGTCATTTGAGGCACAGAAAATTCCACTGAATGGAAATTCTCATAGTTAAAACAAGATACAAAAAGCAGAGGAGCTGACAAGTTGGGTGTAACACCATATTATGAGATGCAGGGTCAGGGTGGAGGACTGTAGCCAGTGGTGTTCTCCAGGGATCAGTACTGGGTGAGGTCTTGTTTAACATATTCAGCAGTGATTTAGATGGGGATACAGAGTGTACGGTCAGCAAGTTCACTGGTAATACAAAACTGGGTGGAGTGGCTGAAACACCAGAGGGCTGCACTGCCATCCAGCATGACCTGGACAGGCTGGAGAGTTGGTCAGAGAACTTAATGATGTTCAAGAAGGGCAAACATAAGGTCCTGCACCTGGGGCTGTACAGCCTCTTGCATCAGGTTAGGGGTTGACCTGCTGGAAAGCAGCCCTGAGGACAAGGATATCAGAGTGCTGGTAGCCAGTAAGTTAACCATGAGCCATCATTGTGCCCTTGTGGCCAAGAAGACAAATGCTGTCCTGGGATGCATTAGGAAGAGTGTGGCCAGCAGATTGAGGGAGGTCATCCTCTGCCTCTGTTCTGCCCTGGTGAGGCCACATATGGAATATCGTATTTAATTCTGGGGTCCCCAGTTCAAGAGAGACAGGGAACTGCTGGAGAGAGTCCAGTGGGGGGCAAAAAAAATGATGGAGGGACTGGAACATCTCTCTTATGAGGAAAGGTTGAGAGAGCTGGGACTGTTAATCCTGGAAAGGAAAAGACTGAAAGACCTTATCAAGCTCTATAAATATCTATAGGGTGAGTGTGAGGAGGATGGAGCCAGACTCTTTTCAGTAGTACCCATCAAGAGGACAAAGAGCAATCACACAAAATGGAACGCAGGTAGTTAAATTTAAACATGAGAAAAAACTTTACTGTGAGGGTGACAAAGCACTAGAACAGGCTGCCCAGAGAGGCTGTGAAGATTTCTTCTCTGTAGATATTCAAAACCTACCTGAATGAAATAATGTGTAATGTGCTCTAGAGACTCCTGCTTCAGTAGGGGTGTTGGACTAGATGATCTCTAGAGCTTCCTTTCAGCTCTGGTGGTTCTGTGATTATGTGACTGTTTTGGTATCTCCCTTCTGACTGCAGTTTTTGATAAAGCTTTTGCCACAGGACACCCATCAAAGAAGGGTAGGAGGACACCTGGTCTTTTTCTGTCAGAGGCTCCACTGAAAGAAAGTCCTTAGGAAAGTTGCATGAGTAAATTGGAAAATAAACTATTTTCCAGTTTAATTAAAAGGTCAGGAGCAGGTTTTTCTCTCTGCCACACTGTGAATTCTAAGATGATGACTGGACTAAATCTAAGTAGTCTAGATGTCCTCAAACAGGAACAAGAGTTTCCTACATAGTCAGCTCAGACTTCAAAGGCCAGCAAAGGCAACCTGGCCAGCTGGATGGAAGGAATTACACAGGGAAAAAAATAACTTAGGGGATGGTTTATCATCTGGCATCTAATATTTAAATGCTATTAAAGGATGGAAGACTAGATTTTTATTTGCCAGTAACACTAGTGACAATATAAAAAAACTCAAACAACAAAACATTATTGTTTCCTCTGGATTTTTCTGCTCATCTGAGTGCTTTTCACTTGTTAATACTATGCCTTTCCTCTCAGAAAGCAGTGATCAAATAAATAGAATAAAATATAAATAAATCAAAGTGTGTATCAAAGTGTTGAAATGAAGAATAGTCAGTTCAGAAAATAATTCTCTTTCCTTTTATTATTCAGTTTTGTGTTTCATTTTCTATTACATAAACTGAAATATGACTTTCTTTAATACTAGTAGTTTTAAGGAATCTCTGGAATGACATCTTAAGTCCTGAACCATAGCCTGCAAAACAGATAGTTCTCTCGTTCCACTTGTTTTATCTTTTTTTCTGATGGCTTCATTATTGACAGCGACAAAATGCTTTAATTCACCTAATTACAGCATTTTTGTAGAAAGCGAAATATGAGATGGTTAAGAGAAAATGCTCTCATATGTTCTAGATTTCTTAATTGGAAAAGGTTTGATATAATTTGAGAAAATATCAGTATTCTTCATGTTGCCATGAAGTGGTGATTTTTTTTCAAAATATCATGCAGAAGATTGATGAAATTTTCCTAAGGTTTTGGTAGCAAGAGACAAGAAAATAGTAAGATTGCAATGAAACTACAAAGTCATATGTGTTATCTTGTCAGACAAGGACTTGTACTGCATCTGCATTCAGCTGAGAAAAACAAAAAAATACATTCTTAAATGAAAAGGCTGAATGCCATTTCTTTCGATTGCTTTTGTTGAAGTACAGTCCTGAAACGTGATGCAAAGTTATTGATAAAGAGGCTATCTTGGAGGACCAGCTTGCATTATTCTGGGAAAATATCTTGAAATTGAAACTGAAATTGATGATGAAATATCCCCTAATAGAAACACTGAGTTTTTTTGGCCACTGACTCTTAAACTTAGGGTCCAGTCTGCCAAAAAAAAAGTAAGAATTAAATAATTCAGCAAAAGAAAGTAAGTTATGATTTGGGCTTGACTCGGTGGAATAAATATACACAACTTGTAACATTTGAGAAGCATAGGGATATATGTGTCAGTTGTAGGACTGGCATATAACAGAAGATTTATGGAAAACCAGAGTTCTTCTGGACTATCAGCGAAGGAAAAGTCGCATAACACAATACACTGGCAGAAGGAAAATAGTGCTGCAGACACATTTACCAGGCAAACAAATAAAGACCCTTATTTTTGGTGCAAGTAATTCAGAAAATTGAAAATAAAGAGACTGTCAAGACACCAGAACTTCTGAGGAAGGAAAAAGTTTCAAAGAAAATGCAAATTTTAACAGCACTCAGTGATTAAAATTCAGAAAATGAGTAACATAAAGGCACCTACTTTATGTAGATGCTTTATAGTATGCAGTCTTTAGTATCTTGGTAACATCAAGAATCTTGAATCATTTTGAAATATCTAGCAGTTGTATCAGATTAAAGTCTTTTGTTGGTGGTTCAATTATATCCTTATTTTGATAGAAAAGCTGTTGTGCTATATAAAGAACTTCAGTGATTTAGGCAAACAAAATGTCATCTATCTTACAAAGGTGCAAAAAAATATTTGGAAAAGTTCTAAAATACCCACCAAATGTTATAATTTCAATACTTTGTTGCTGTTGGACATGGATCTGAGTTACCAATTAATTGTGGTTTTTTCAGTAATCAATCTGTATAAAACAGATCAGAACCAGTCTTGGCCCCTGGGGTGCACCAGTTATTACTGGTTTCCATTTAGACTGTTTTTCACTGACCACCACTCTCTGGACCAAAGGACTTACTGAAGTCCAGGTGGGCAATATCCATTGCTCTCCTCTCATCTGCAAAACTTCTTCATTATAGAAGTTTCTCACATTGATCAACCATGACTTCCCTTCGGTGAGGCCATGCTGACTGCTCCTGGTCACTTTCTTGTCTTTCATATGTCTTAAAATAGTTTTCCAAGATTAGCTGCTTCATTACCTTCCTAGGGATCAAGTTGAGGCTGACTGGCCTGTAGTTACCTGGCGTCCTTCTTCTTGATGACAGCAGTAACAATTGTTTTCCTCCAGTATTCAGGCACTCCTCCTTGTTGCCATGATTGAGCCTTAGTATGTGGACATTGACAATGCTTCCATTCTTCTTATTGTAAATAAAAGATTAACTTTCTAACTCTGAAGGTGGAGAGGAAAGACAACTTGGGTGATGTCCTGGTAAAACAAGTTCATACTCATTATCTGCACGTCACATATATGTCTGCATATACGTCTGTATCTAAAGTGTCCTTTAAAATCTCTCTTTTTATATAGATGATACAGATAAGATTGTTTAAATTGTGAAAGATCTTTCCAGTCTTTTATTTGTATGATGTTTTTTTCTGTGTTTTGTTTTGTTTTGTTTTTTTTCCTAGGGTTGTTCATAGACAAGCTATCCCATTCTAATTTAATTTTGAAATAAAGACATTTCAAAGTAACACCTTAGGTCAGTATCTGTAAGATAATAAATGCTAATGTAAGTATTTAGGCAGTCAACAAGTGGATATTCTCTGCCCTGTTTAGCTCTACCTTGTTTACTTTTGACACAATTTAGTTAACAAAATGTTTCTTTCAAATCTAGCATATAGACTAAGCTTTCTCTTACATATTAAAAATATCACCATAAACTGCTGTCAGATTTATGGCCCAGTGTGACCAAAGCTGACATGGAATAACTTAGTACATGGAAGAAACAGAATAGGAAACCAAAGGAAGAGCTTGTTTTCTTTAATTATTGAATTTATATAAATTATAATTAACATAATGATTGGAATGTAATTGGATTGCCATAAAATAATTTACTTGGCGTTGTGTACTATGTCCAGTTTGCTTGTGTTAACCCCTAACCTGCACATTATGAATGACATTATGTATCTGTATTAACAGATGTTCATTTTCTTTTTCTAATTTCCAGAATATGAGATTTAGGGTAACTATATCTCCAGTTTTCTTAATAACATAGAGTTTCAAAACATTGCTAAAGACAAAAATGTATAAATTTCCAAACATCTGGTCCCACATGGGGACCAGATGGGATCCACCCAAGGGTGATGAGGGAGCTGGCAGAAGAGCTCGTCAAGCCTCTCTCTGTCATCTACCAACAGTCCTGGCTCACTGGGAACATCCCAGATGACTGGAAGTTGGCGACTGTCACACCAATCCACAAAAAGGGCTGGAAGGAGGACCTGGGAAACTACAGGCCCGTCAGCCTGACCTCAGTGCCTGGCAGGGTTATGGAACAGATCATCCTCAGTATAATCACACAGCACCTGCAGGATGGGCAAGGGATTAGACCCAGCCAGCACGGGTTTAGGAAGGGCAGGTCCTGCCTGACCAACCTGATCGCCTTTTATTCTTGGGTGACCCGCCTGCTGGATGAGGGGAAGGCTGTGGATGTGGTCTACCTGGACTTCAGCAAGGCCTTTGACACCGTCTCCCACAACATTCTCCTGAAAAAGCTGTCAGCCCACAGCTTGGACAGGAGCACCCTGTGCTGGGTTAGGAACTGGCTGGAGGGCCGGGCCCAGAGAGTGGTGGTGAACGGGGCTGCATCCAGTTGGCGGCTGGTCACTAGTCGTGTCCCCCAGGGATCAGTGTTGGGCCCAGTTCTGTTTAATATCTTTATTGATGATTTTGATGAGGGGATTGAGTCCATCATCAGCAAATCTGCAGACACTAAGCTGGGGGGGATCAGCTGAAAAGCAGGAGGATTCTTCAGACAGACCTGGATAGGTTGGAGAGTTGGGATGATTCCAACAGGATGAGGTTCAACACGGCCAAGTGCCGGGTCCTGCACTTTGGCCACAACAACCCCATGCAGTGCTACAGGCTGGGCACAGAGTGGCTCAGAGCAGCCAGACAGAGAGGGACCTGGGAGCTTGGATGGACAAGAAGCTGAACATGAGCCAGCAGTGTGCCCAGGTGGCCAAGAAGGCCAATGGCATCCTGGCCTGTATCAGGAACAGCGTGGCCAGCAGGTCCAAGGAAGTGATTCTGCCCCTGTACTCAGCGCTGGTGACTCCCCATTGAGTACTGTGTCCAGTTCTGGGCCCCTCAGTTCAGGAAGGAGATTGAGGTCCTGGAGCAAGGGGAACTGTAGGAAACAGGTGCCAGCAATCCACCAATTGCCAGGCAGTGAGCACGAGCTTGTGCTCAGCCCACCTGTGCCCAGTCAGGGCTGGCCCCAGCTGCAAGTGAGCAGCATTAGGGGGCCAATAAAAGGTGAAGCTTAAGGCACCGAGCAGCGGTAGAGCCTCANTCCTTGATATGCCTGGAGATAGTGACAAGAACAAGTTGTTCCATCACCTTTCCAGGGATGGAGGTGAGGCTGACCGGTCTATAGTTACCCGGGTCCTGCTTCTTGCCCTTCTTGTAGACTGGAGTGACATTTGCTATCGTCCAGTCCTCAGGCACCTCTCCTGTTACCCATGACTTGCTGAAGATGATGGAGAGTGGCCTAGCAATGACCTCCGCCAGCTCCCTCAGCACCCTTGGATGCATTCCATCTGAACCCATCGACTTATGGATGTCCAGATTACTCAGCTGATCCCTAACCCAATCCTCATCTACTATGTCAAACTTCTCATCTATCTTGACTACTTCTGGGGCTAAATGAATCTGGGGCTCATGCGGAAACCCTGCAGGAGTAAAGACAGAGGCAAAGAAGGCGTTCAGCACCTCTGCCTTCTTTATATCCTCTGTCACCAGGGCTCCCAGCTCATTCCATAGTGGGCCAATATTGCCTCTAGTGTTAGTTTTGCTAGCTATGTATTTGAAAAAGCCCTTTCTATTATCCTTAACCTGACTTGCAAGGTTAAGTTCCAAGGAGGCCTTAGCTTTCCTAATTGCCTCCCTACATCCTCTGACAACAGTCCTAAATTCCTCCCAAGTGACCAGCCCCCTCTTCCATGATCTGTAGATTTTCCTTTTCCACTTAAGTTTTCCCAGCAGTTCCTTTTTTAACCATGCTGGTCTCCTAACATTTAGACTGTTTTTCATTGACCACCACTCTCTGGACCAAGCTTTTAGGCAGTTTTCAACCCAGCTCACTGTATCCTTATCAAGTGTGTATATCAACAGCTTGTCTATGAAGATCTTATAGGGACAGTGTCAAAAGGACTTACTGAAGTCCAGGTGGGCAATATCCATTGCTCTCCTCTCATCTGCAAAACTTCTTCATTATAGAAGTTTCTCACATTGATCAACCATGACTTCCCTTCGGTGAGGCCATGCTGACTGCTCCTGGTCACTTTCTTGTCTTTCATATGTCTTAAAATAGTTTTCCAAGATTAGCTGCTTCATTACCTTCCTAGGGATCAAGTTGAGGCTGACTGGCCTGTAGTTACCTGGCGTCCTTCTTCTTGATGACAGCAGTAACAATTGTTTTCCTCCAGTATTCAGGCACTCCTCCTTGTTGCCATGATTGAGCCTTAGTATGTGGACATTGACAATGCTTCCATTCTTCTTATTGTAAATAAAAGATTAACTTTCTAACTCTGAAGGTGGAGAGGAAAGACAACTTGGGTGATGTCCTGGTAAAACAAGTTCATACTCATTATCTGCACGTCACATATATGTCTGCATATACGTCTGTATCTAAAGTGTCCTTTAAAATCTCTCTTTTTATATAGATGATACAGATAAGATTGTTTAAATTGTGAAAGATCTTTCCAGTCTTTTATTTGTATGATGTTTTTTTCTGTGTTTTGTTTTGTTTTGTTTT
>JAAWXA010000001.1:60535288-60789594 GCA_038090715.1 Florisuga fusca
GTTCTGTTTAATATCTTTATTGATGATTTTGATGAGGGGATTGAGTCCATCATCAGCAAATCTGCAGATGATACTAAGCTGGGGCAAGTGTGGATAAGCTGGAAGGCAGGAGGGCTCTGTAGAGGGACCTGGACAGACTGGAGAGTTGGGCTGATTCCAACGTGATGAGGTTCAACACGGCCAAGTGCCGGGTCCTGCACTTTGGCCACAACAACCCCATGGGGAGTTCCAGGCTGGGGACAGAGTGGCTGGAGAGCAGCCAGACAGAGAGGGACCTGGGGGTTTGGATCGACAAGAAGCTGAACATGAGCCAGCAGTGTGCCCAGGTGGCCAAGAAGGCCAATGGCATCCTGGCCTGTATCAGGAACAGCGTGGCCAGCAGGTCCAAGGTAGTGATTCTGCCCCTGTACTCAGCGCTGGTGAGGCCACACCTCGAGTACTGTGTCCAGTTCTGGGCCCCTCAGTTCAGGAAGGAGATTGAGGTGCTGGAGCAGGTCCAAAGAAGGGCAACTAGGCTGGTGAAGGGACGCGAGCACAGATCCTATGAGGAGAGGCTGAGGGAGCTGGGGCTGTTCAGCCTGGAGAAGAGGAGGCTCAGGGGAGACCTCATCACTCTCTACAACTCCCTGAAAGGAGGTTGGAGCCAGGGGGGGTTTGGACTCTTTTCCCAGGCAGCTACCAGCAAGACAAGAGGGCATGGTCTCAAGTTGTGCCAGGGGAGGTTTAGGTTAGATATTAGAAAGAATTTCTTTACGGAGAGGGTAATCAGGCAATGGAATGGGCTGCCCAGGAAGGTGGTGGATTCTCCATCCTTGGAGATATTTAAAAAGAGACTGGATGTGGCACTCAGTGCCATGGTCTGGTAACCGCAGCAGTAGTGGATCAAGGGTTGGACTTGATGATCTCAGAGGTCCCTTCAACCCAGCCAATTCTATGATTCTATGATTTCCTATACTAAATGTATATGTCTTCAGACATAGATTTTTTTTTTTAATTAACTGTAACCTACTGTTTGAAAAAAGTGATGGAAACAAACTCAAATAAGTAGTAAACAGGAATTCCAGCAGAGAGAGCTATTTCATGCAAAGAACAATAGAGATATGGAATAAATTGCCAAGAACAACAATGTGATCAGTACAAATGGATTCATGAAGGAGAAAGAAGAAATTAAAGCTGCAGTGACAATACAGAAGGATGAGAAGGAAATAAATTTAGAGAGCTTGTATGCCTGGGTCAAGCAACCTGACTTACTTAAGTAATTCCTTATTGATGTTTTTCATCAATACATACATACAGCACTCCTGTATGTAGATTCACAGTTTTACCACCAAAATAATTTGTTGACATAAAAAAAAAACCTCAGTGAGGGTCAAATTCAAGGTCCAGAAGTTCAAACTGTGGATGAAATCTTTCATTGTGGAGGCCAACAGCGCAGCAGTTGTTGGATGATTGGTGATTTGTGTGCTATATATGCTGACTTAGCATTCTCAGTGGCATGCTTGGAGACTTAGAGAAGGAAATAATTCAGTTACACAGTACAACAAGGCTGCCACAGGTCATGGCCATTAGTGGCCTACTAAGCTTTTTACTTGACACAACCTCATAAAGGAAAATCTTTTTGCTGATGGAGGCAAAAAAATAACATTTCATCCACAACATTTCTTTAATTTACAGACCTTGCTTTTCAGAGAGAATGGGATAATAGTTACGAAAAAAAAAAAAATTACCAAGGTAATTTTAAAAAAAATATTTGAGGCTTGGCTGGAATCTCATGATATCATCTAAATATCTGCAGCAATTAAATACTGTTCTCAGAGGACGGTTCATACACTAATTGGCAAATACACCAACTGAGAACACTGGGATGGACTATAACATCTTCCTTGTATCTTCTGTATGGGATAGAAAATGACTGTGGGTTGGCGAAAGTATAGAAAAAGCTGCAAGACTGACTGCTTTCAAAGCATTCCTGAAAGGCTATCAGAAGGTTGAAAAAAGTTGTGTAAAAGTGTATATTTTGAAAAGTTATTTACATTTTAATGGATGCAGATGAGAGATCAATTTAGGTAACTCTTTTCCCTGGTATAGTCAGTTTTTACAGTGAAACACAACTTTAAAGATGTGTGCATGAGTAGCTATAATCATAGCTGTTTTTTGAAGACTTAAGGAGCTGGACTGTTTTGAAACATTTCTTAAACTAAAAAAATGCTCATTGGCTAAATGGAAATTTTTTATTTTTTGTTATTAATGGAAACCATTTGTATAGTGTTTTCTGTTGCTATTTTTTGAAGCTAAGAATATTTTTCCTCCTAAATTTTTAGTGAAAAGTAACCAACTAGAATCATTCTGAGTTCCAACTACAGATCAGAGTGACCCACATTTGACTAAAAAAAAACCCAAGCATTTTTCTTCAAGTGAGAAAGAGATTCTGAGTGTAGAACCTTGTATGAAAAAGTCCTACTTTGTCATCTTAATGTAACACACCTGCAGGAGTTTTGGAATCCTGGAGTCTGCTTAAGCCAATGAGAATTACTTGTGTTAGCATCTGGTTTAACATTGCCTATGTTGGGAAAGTGCTGACTCTTTAGTTGTAACTGTCCTTGAATATAAAGATAGTTAAAAATAAATAGATACAGGCAAACTAAGTTTTAGGTTTGTTTTGGTTTGTTTGTTTGTTTTGCTTTTGCTTTTGTTTTGTTTGTTTGTTTGTTTAATAATTTTAAAAACACAGTAAAATTTATAGAATCTTGGATGCAGGACTTTGTGCTTTACAAATTTGGGTTTACTCCTTCATGGTACACTTTCAGTCTTACCATAGTGAGTCTTTGTATTAAGTTGAGTACAACTCAATACAACTTAGTGAGTCATTGTATTAAGTTGATAGTTCAGTCAAACTAGATTAGGCCTTAATTGTTTTAAACATTTTGTCTCACAGGAAAATTTCAGTGCTTTATAACTATCAGCAGATGAATGTAATACACGTTGAGTGACACATATGCCTGTGTGACTTTAAAACTTTTTGAAAAGATGAGCTATTGAAAGATAGCTATTAAAAGTCACTGTAAACAGCTCAGATTGTCAAACTAGCGAACTGTTTATTGAAAAGAGTAGAGTGAAAATTCCCTAATGTTTGTACTACATCAAGAAAAATGATTTGGAACCAGTGTGAGACTGCAGCAATGCTTTCCATCTTGGGATTTCATTGCAAGGTTCATATTTTTCAGCACATTGTCACAAACCCTCAGCGTGTGGAATCAAGAGCTTGTATGAGCATCTGCCTGTCAGATTGGCAGAAGAATGCTTGGAAATGAAACTTAAATGTGCTATTAAACCTGAAGAACTGGAAGACAAGGGGAAAACGTGTAAAATCTTCTGTAATCTTCATTATCATTAGCAGTCTATGAGTTTTTAAAATATACCTCCATGTTTTTTTGAATGCCCGTAACTGCCAATATAGAGTTGTGTTTCAGTGCACTCTTTCATATTTCAATTTGGCCACTAAAACAAAAATATTATCTGTGTTTCTGACAAAAGTCTATTACCTATTAATGATTTTCTCAGTTTGGCTTCAATTAAAAGGTCTTCTATACAACCAGAATTTTAGATTGATCCATAACAGAGCACTGTCCATCCATTTCCTTCTTCTTCTTCCATCATTAGTCAAGTTTGAATTTAAATATGTGGACAGGTAGAAAAAAAAATGTTGAAGGAACAGCAATAAGTTTGATAGCCTAGCCACTCAATAACTAGGAAATTCAGAAATACTTATGCTTCTGAATTTCTAATTTCTCTCTTGTCTACAATGTACTCCTTAATTATGCGATTGCATTCTGTGGTATTTTTTCCCCATTAATATTTTCTTCATTCTTCACACTAGAGGGGTCTCTTCAGACTTGGGTTTTATATTTAAGAAAGCTATTGAAGTTTAAAAATATGAACTGGACGTATCATAGAAGCTCAGAAAAGAAAGACAAAAGAAAACAACAATGCAATTTTTTCAATGAAGCCTGTGATTCCAAAGTTGATCTCATTAAAAGCACTGCAGATATGTTTTGTAGAAATAATGAACAGAGTTCAGAAGTAGAACTTCACAGCAAAACCTATTATGATCATTTAAAAATAGTTCAAAAACTCATGGCAATTATTTTTTTTTTCAATTGGGAAAAAATAGCCCAACTAGATTTTCCAAATTTTTAAAAGAAATTTTTTAAAAAAAGAAATATCATTGCAGACAGTGGGACATTTAAGCCACTGTCCAAATCATATGACTAGCTGGCCTTCTGATAGGTAAAACCTCAGACATCTTTCTTTCTAAAAAAACTCTCAGTGATTAATTGATAGGGAATATGATACCAGGTGTGAAGACTCGGGTCAAAATTGTTTGGAGAAGCATCCTGGTCGGTGAGCTTCTACTTATACTGTTTATATGAAGTAGAACACAGTTTGCAGGAGGGATTTCAAATGCCTTTCACACCATCTGTTACTAAATAATCCATGGTCTTTTAAGGATTTTGTAAATTTGTTTTTAACTTTGCCAAATTACCCATATTACAAAACCCCGTGTATTTTTCCCATTTTATGAGTGACTTGCTTCCAGGATAACAGAAGGCTCATCCACATCCATTTATCTCTCCTCAAGTTTTTAGCTGCAAATTGTCTGCAACTCCAAATTTGCTCAAAAGTGTAAGATCCACAGCCTTCCAAAGTACAGATATGTTTGTTTGTACTGGAGACTATGGATTTTTTTCTGTTCTCTATCAGCATGCCCATGACTGATATAAGTAAATATTGGCCCAAGACAGTAAAAAAGAACTTTGACTTTCATGTTACATATTAAATGTCAAGTGTGCTTTGAGACAGAAACAACATCAAACAGGTGGCAGAAAAGGGAGTATCTAAATGTGTGTACAGATCACAAGGGATGTGGTACATTTTCCATCTAATCTATTTAGTTTCACAGATATCCCCTAATGCCAGGGTATCTAAGCACACCACGATCCATAAGTTTGCACATTGCTCAAGATGTACGATTAAACCTCAAAAACCAGCAAATGCTATCAATAAAACATGAAGCTAAGTTAATTACCGGCTTCCATTCAGAGTCACCCTGCCGCTCATGGCCCATCTCAATGAATCATTCCTAACATGTAGGAGAGATTGACAGAGATTTTATAAACTTTCCATTCTCAAAGTTTTCCCTGTGTAATAAGTGCCTGCTGTACACTAGGAAAGTGATTAAGTATCAATTTCATGTAGAATAAGGAATTAACATTTAAAAGACTAATGAGACACTATTTTTACTACTTAGAATACTGTGACTAACCAATGAGTCAGATGAATGTCTGTCATTTTAATTAGTCCTTGGATGAGCCTCTTTTTTCCCCTGAAACTCTCTTATGTCTTTTAAGTAACTCTAAACTTCAAGAATGCACTTTTTGAGTGATGAGACCAGCAATTTCTTACTCAAAGGTCCTGCTGGAATAGGCATGTATTACATGTTTGTCTGAACTTGTGGGAGTCTGAAAGTAGAGTCAATTTACATTTCCAGTTCCTTTTAGGGATGTATTTGTATGTCAGTGTCACATCTAGGATGCACACACAAGCTTAAGTTATTTATTTCTGGTATTTAGTGTCTTACAGACCTACATATCTGAAAACCTTTTGTTATATTGCAGTCTTTCTTTGGTCAAGTGTAGTGGAAAGGGATGGCTATCTTTCTTTCCATTTCCATAACCTGTTGATGCAATTAGAAAGAACGTTAATCCATTTTTTACAAGGCATTATTGCAAACTGTCGTAATCTGCCACATTAAATGCAAGAGTGTATGGGCATCATTTGTTGTTAAAACTCAATGAGTTATCTAAGATTTCACTACTATATTGAGACATGGATGCTGAGTGCTCAAATTGTTACTGGTTGCACAAAGTTCCATAGGTAGGTCAGCAGCTTGGGAAAATTATAGCTTATTTCTTTGCTTTCCTTAGTTCCTACTAGAATTTTGGTTTCACTTTCACTTTAGCCCTTTATGAAACTAATGAAAAGCATGTTGTTTTGCCTGTGTTAAACTATATTAGTGGAATCAATTGTTATAAATTCAAGCACTTGAACAGCTGTGTCAAGAGGTATTGGCTTAATGTGCATAATACTAGTGATCATACATATTTTATTTACTGTGTCTTACTGAATTTAACATCTTATTGCACCTTTACAATTTGTAGTCCTTAAATGTATGTTTATTTTAAAATTAAACGGATAAAATTCAGGAAGTTAGTTGATATACTACGGGTAACACTGTCAATCAAATTTCTGTGAAACTAGCCAGTGCTGCAGCTTTGGCTTTTTCTGGACTGAAGTGGTGAGTCTAGACTTAGAAGTGTAATTCAGCCGGCTCCAAATGTAGGTATACACAGACAAAAATGAGAGGTCTTCTCCCCACTGTCAGTCCTCTGTTACTCACTGGCTACTTAATAAGTGTAGCTAAACAAGGGGCAGTAGACCACCACCTGTAAGATCATATAAGTCTGTAATCAGTGGGGGGTTTATGTTCCTTTTTGTGTTTTATTGACATGGATAGGACTCTGTTGGAACTGCTAGCTCAAAATCTGTTATTCTAGATAAAATGATGCATTTGGTTTTGAGTAAACCTTCATTTCAAAAGGCTATAAATCACTGTAATTATAGGAAAGTTCTCTCTACATGATTTGGTGCTCTTGGAGGTTTCCTCTCTCAACATTGTCCATTGCTATTAGCTATACCTCAATGGCCTAGGTTCTTTCCTCCTTATTAACATAAAGCAGAAGTGAATACTTGGGAACAAAAAAGACATAACTGAGATTTCTCTCAGAAGTCTCTCATAGTGCTCACTGGAGCACTATGCTTCTGCTCCAGTGACTGACAGACTTTTAGAATAATTTAGAGAAATACATCTAATCAAGTGACTATCTTCAACTTCTGATGTGACATTAATGCAATTTGGTATCTCTAAAGAGAAAATAGAGTCATATTCTCTTTTGGTATAAATCCATATGTGTTTATATTTATATCTGTATGGACATGAATCTTAGAAAACCATACCCCCGACCCTGGGCGTATAATATCCATCTTGAAGAAGCCCAGCCTCTATTTTAAAAGTCACCTAAATAAATGCTTTAATTAAATTTAAGTCACATTTCTTAAGAGATAACAAGATAAAAATTGACATTTATACTTTGTAAGTAGAAAGACAATTGAGATGTGTGGTGTTTGACAAAGTTCAGATTCAGATTCATAGAAATTATTATTTCATAGCTATATTAGGGGGTAAAAATAAAAGTAATGCTGTATTTTATTTCCTGCATTTCATTTCAGAAGCCAGTCTGATTTAGAAGCATAGCTTTCTGCTGCCTTTAGAAATAGTTGTTAGGTATCAAAATAAGGTACATTAGACAGCCTAAACTAGATTTGGTTTAGGAACTAGTTATGCCTCAAATAATGTTGCTTGTCAGAAATTCTAGGAGGTTATATGTGAGACAACATAGTGTGCTTAAAGAATTTAATACTTACTGGCCTGGAGACCTGTATTTTTATTACCAAGGAGTGCAAATAAACCTGCTTGTTAGGGCAGAAATTTAAAGGTCAGTCTTAAATCATATATCTAGGAAGAAATAGAATAAGGAAGCTCAAAATACTGGGTCAGCATCAGCAACACAGCAGTGTTACTTTAATTCTGTAACAAAGAACTGATCCCAGTTATTATTCTGTTCTCTGGAGAGTAATTTAATTCTAGTTCAGTTCATAAGAAAATCATGGTACAAGTTATAATTCTAGAACTTCATTCAGTTTTTTTTCTTACACCTATGTATCCATATTAATTTTAATCCTTCCTCTGGTTAAACAATGTGTTTCCTTTCATTTTTGTCAAGTGTCAAGTTGATGTTTCTTAATTTATTTTTAAATCAGTACGGATTAACTTAATTTAAATTCACGTATAATTGATAAGTGACTGTGCAATTTTGATATTATGGGCTCATAGGACTGCATGAATTTTGAGAGGTCATTTAGCCTGTGGTAAACACGGTTCCATATTTATATCATTCCTAATATATATTTCCATATGTTTCCAATGTTGGAGCCTGACACTTTTCAGAGCAATATAATTCAGTGTTCCACTACCTTTGCAAAAGATACATTTTTTCCAAATATCTAAACTGAATCTTCCTTGCTGCTGTGCAAAAGTGTAATCCCCAGTTCTGTTTGCCATGGGCATGAAGAACAGGACTCTTTAGAAAAAAAAAATATGTATTTATGCGTTGTGTAAATCATGAATATTATCTTGCAGTTGTCCCTTTTGCCTGTAGTCTTCTCTACCTCAGGCTAAGTAACCTAGGTCACTCAGTTGTTCCTGAGAGGGATCACTAATAGTCCTCTCATTATTTTTCTTAATCTTGCTATCTTGCAACTGATAGGGACTTTCTTGAATTTCAGAATTACAGACAAGTCTGCAACTGTGTCCTTACAAGGGCTGGACAAAACAGAATCTGTTTTACTAAGTGAAGCAAACTCTTGAGCTCAGGTCTGTTCTTGCTCTGATTCTATTTGTAAGTATTATATCCTCATTCTCTACCAAGGTTACTTTTAATTCTAATGTTATCTAAGAAATGTATTTTGTATCTCCTTGTTCCCACTGAGAAAATCCTAAATTGTTGTTCTCATTGATAGACTTTTCTCAGTGATGTCTAGTCACAAAAGAACATGTAAAGAAAAAACACAGGAAGCTCTATCTATATCTGAAACCCCTTTTTTATTCTATCTTACTTTATTTTTCTTGTGAGGATGATCAAACACTGAAACAGGTTTCCCAGAGTGTCTCCCTCCTTGAAGACATTTAAAACTCAACTGGACACACTTTCAAACAACCTGGTCTAGATGACCCAGCTTTGAGCAGGTGAGTTGGACTAGACAATCTGCAGAGGTGCCCTGCAACTATTCTGTGATTCTGTGAAAATAATACGAAATAAATAAATAAAATAATAAAATTAAAAAAATAAAATGAAACAAAATAAAATAATATGAAAACACAGTTTATACATACAGAGCTGTCCTTGGATTAGAAGAACCAAAAATCTCTGTTTCTAAAATCTCATAGACTTTTTGGTCACTGAGTGTGAGGTATGTTTTATTCTCTTACTTTTCTAAATCTAGAATTTGTACATATCTAAGTATAAAGGTTGAAGTAAAACCTTATGAAATATTTAGTGTTTTAAAGAGTGTATGAAATTGTTCAGCAAGCTCAAATATGTTTAATTGAATAGTGTCTATATTTCTATGAAGAAGGAATGTTAAGTTTGAAATTTGGAAACAGCCACGTTTATTAGATACATTGTTGAATGAGGAAAAAAAGGTATGTTGGTTCTCAGTGCTTTAAAAACCAGTAGACAGTTGTTCATCTTGCCAAGCATAACCCTATTACTCATTTTTAAATAGGCACTCAGAACACATTTTTTCTTTTGGTGGATGACCCATAGCTATTGTCCATCACATTAAATGACATGAAATGCTCATTTCTAGAGAAAAAGTCATTACTGACATGTTAACTGCTCCCTTGAATGTGATTCTTCATGTGAAATTATGCTTACTCCTATTTCATGAAAGATCATTATACTCTTATTACAATATCCTGATAATATGCTCCGTTCAGAACAAAACCATTATTATAGTGGTATGTTGATCATGTGTGACTGTGAGTTGTTACAGGGAAGCTTAGAGAAAGACAAACAAGATTTTTTTCTCTTAATGTGGACCATTAAGATTTCCAGTCCTTCAAACAGGGAACTAATCACTGCACTTCCATCATTCCTTTGATAATTTTTAGTTTGCTGGTTTTTAGTTCCAAAAATACCAAATAAAACAGAAGGAGATTTTCCACTGACCTTGGGAGATGTAGTTGTTGTACTGGTTTCTAAAGTAGGATTTATTTTTCAATTATGACAATGATAGAGATATGGTGTGACTTGAGCCTGATCACAAAAGAGAGTTTGGGAAAGCTCAGCCTAGGCATAGAAGTACTGCAGCTGTAAGAAGATAGATTATCTACAATACTTTTGCAATCATGTTTACTGTTTAGCTGGGACTATCTAGAATTATTTGAATACAAAAATAGCTACAAAATATTTTCTGGTTTTTGTTGTTTCTTCGTTTTCTTTTTATTTGTTTTGGGGTGGGGTTTTTTTGTTGTTTGGTTGGGTTTGCTTTTTTGTTGTTGTTTGGGTTTTTTGTTTTCTTTGGGTTTTTGTATTGTAGAATAGAAAGATCAATCAAGGCATATGGCTTGTCTCAAAAACTGAAAGATTATGTGATCCATTCTTTATGTGCTGGAGGACAACACATTTGTTTACTGCCATTAGTAATGGTTTTATTAAAGCAAGTGGAGTATTTTGGAATACCTGTGGGTGTTAGTGTTACACTTTTGTTTCACAAAACAAAATTCACTTTTGTTACAGTTAGACCTACACTTGATTTGAGTGACTTAAATACCTTGCTGCAATTCCTTCTGAAATCCTTTCTCTTTCAGGCCTTTGCTCTTCACCACTTTCAGTCATCATCAAGCATTTTAAAAATTTATTTTCATTTTGAGGGATGTCAAAACAATTATCAGATATTCTGATTCAATTTTTTGCATCTTGTTGTGTAGCATGCATAAGCTGTTGATACAAACACATTCTTTTTCCCTACTAAATTCCCTGTTGATTCTGTGTTTATTCAATCATTTCCTTTCTGCCTCTTATTTTATATTGTTTTACTAAAATAAAATTGTTTTAAACAGTCATATAACTGCAGTACTTCATAGTTATTAGTGTTTGACTGTGCAGTTTTCTTCCAAATATGTGCATTTTCTTTTACTCTGTTTGGAGAAGTCTGTTTTTCATAACTCCAGTGTTTTTCAAGCTAAACAAATGATTGACGGTATCTTCTTATTGTCTGGCACAATGAATTTGAGTGAATTCTCTACCAATCAATATATCCCTCTTTTGTATTGCAAACATGCAGGTTGTTCTTTTCAGGTTATTGATATTAACTGGCCCTCAGGGGTTTCAGTGCTCAGTGTTTTCAAACTATTTGCCGATAATAAAGACAAAGAAGTACAGTACATTGCAGCACTTTACCTGGTGTAGGAACATACTCAGACATATATGAAATGTAATAAGAACAAACATATAAGAGTGTGATTTAGTGTTACCCTGTCCCACAGTACTAACTTAAGAGATTTTGTTCATCTTCTGTGAATGTTAAATGGAGCCCTTTAAAACAGCTGAGGTAAGAAGAAATCATAGTCTGGAGTTTATCTATATTAAACATGTGAAATTATCCACTTTCATTTATAACACCACAACTGAGTTTTCTCTAGCACCAGCCAGGTAATTTAATTCCTTCATTGAGTTCATTGAGAAAGTATTATTAAAAATAGATTTTTTTTTTCCTTAAGACATAAAGAAAGCAATGTAGCTTAAGAAATTCTACACTGAAGGTAGGATTGAGGCACATAGAGCTCTGGAAAATAAAGTGCATGTGTAAAGAAAAAGATAAATTGTTTGAAGCCATACACAAACAGTGAAGCACTTATTCTTGATATGAGGTAATCAGTTTCTGATCACTCAAGGACTCTTAAGTTCTTCTAAAAGATGGTCTGGAGTGGCTTTCTGTAATATATAGTTTGTGGATTATTGAATTATTTCTTCATGGAGTGTCATAGGGCAGATTCTTCAAGAGTGAGAACAGGCCACCCTTCCAGATTTGGGATATTACTGCCATCAGACACTTTCCAAGGGTCTGCAGAAAACCACATGATCCCTTGAGCATCTTTATGAATAATCAGAAATAACAAAGTATAAAAATATAGCTGTGTTTCTGTGTGTGTTTATGTAGCCCATGCTTAAGGGAGGAAAACTAGAAGATATCATATGTATAGAATTGCAGGATGGTAAGAAAGAAAAAAAAATAAAATGCAAAGTCTTGTAATCTCATAATATGCAGATTTTTCACTTCACACCTCTAAAAAACTGATCAAAGCCTTGCACTTCCAAAAGGGAGAAGAGATGATAATAACATTAACCATATCCCTTCAGACTTGCTGGCAAAAACCCTTTTATTTGTTATCTTACTGAACCCAGTTACTTCTCCAATTACTCTTCTAATTATTATCATGCCTCTTCACAATGTACCCCTATGCTTGATGCCACGTTATAAGCCAAGACCTACAAAACTAGGTGAAATTCACTACCTACTTATTTAATCTAGATTTATTTTTTGTAGCAGTTCTCATCAGTCTCTGTGTATCTTTGCTGCTTTGATGATTCACTTTGCTGCAGCTTTGAGAACAGCTGCTGTAATCAAAAATTGAAGAAGGGCACTAGGTTTTTTGTTGCTTCCATTTTATAAAAATTGCAGCTGACACTGTAATTTTGTCAACTGAGACAATTATACAGATGAAATATTTCTAAAAGGATCAATACTCAAGCAGGTACAGCTTTTGAAGTTACTGAACTGAAGTAATTTTTGGAAATTACATTTTAGTAGTTGCAAAAAGTGGAAGATGAAACAAAAATTTATCATTTCCAGGTGAAATGGTAGGTTGGCTATTGTTGTTAGACCACTAGAACACAGTAAAACTCTCTTTAGAAACATGTAGCCTATAAATGGATCATATTCTGCTAATTTTGAAAAAAAGTTTTTATATTAAAATCATTTTCATCAGATACAAGACTTCTTTATACTTGCTTTTCATTCTTGGAATGGCATTCAAAGAAGTAGCTGAACAAGCATATGTCTTTAAAACAGTAAAAGCCCTTTTCAATGTAGAGAAAAGGGTTCTGAATAGTTTTTAACTGTCCTTCCTGAAATTATTCTTCACGGTACATTAGATAACTTCTCTTTTCTGTTATAATATCTTTTTCTACGTAGCCTATAAAATAGATGAAATTTCTTGCAGTGGGATGCTTTTCATTTTTTTGTTGCCAGACTTCATGTGACAATTCTTCATCTGCTTCCTCTAGTGAATTTGACTACAGAAGAGATAAAATATCAGGGCAAAGATGAAAAAAAATGAAAAAAACACGAAAGCTTTAAGGAACTCAGAATTCAAATAGACATTTTTTAGGACATAGCTAGTTGTTGGGGTTTTTTTTGCTTTTGTTTTTTTTGGTTGGTTGTTTTGGTTTGGTTTTTTTGTAAATACAGACTATGCTTGATAATGTACTGTCAGGTGGCACAAACTGCTCTTCTTTTCTCAGTCTCTAAAGGAAAGACTTTATCACATTCATTTTACACAAACTTGAGTTGGCAATAAGATTAAGAAAATCTGTGTTTGGCCCAAGGTCTAACAGGAAATCTAATCATGTGAATCATGATGAATATACCAAACTAAAGATAAATTTACATTTTATACAGTTATAAAGAAAATGAAAGACACTAATGTGAAAATGCAAATGACTCAGTTATCACGGAACATTTTGGCTTTGACACAAGGTTCTGTTATCTGCATGCTTTTCAGTGGTTCAGAAATACTGTGTGCACAGAGACTATAACTTAGTAGATTGTGTGGAGCAAGTGCTAAGTGGCTTAATAGCTGAGGAAGAAAAATTGATGTTATGATTTTCCAGTCCATGATACCAGTATCTAACAAAATAGTTCATCTTTCTACACAGCACTTCTTCAGGTTTTGCTTAGAAAAGGGTCACCTTATAGCGGTCACAAATGCCCTGAAAATGGCTAATTGGCTTATTCTGGCAACTTGGGTAATGCTATGCTGATTTTTTTAAGTTGTTCAAAAGCGAATGGGAACCCGAAGTGTGAAAAGACTGAACCTGAATCTTGAAGATTGTTCATTTAATATATTAGACAAGCTCTTCTCCTATTCTAATTTCCCATTGATGGAGTGAAACCTAGGTATTTTTGATGAGTAGAAAAATTAGAGATTTGTTATATCAGTTCAATTCTTCAATTGAATCATGTAACAAATTTTAGGAAAAAAGATTTCCTAGGAGATTTCCAATATTAGTTCCAGTACTTTGAATATACCTACCACAATAACAATCTGATTCAAACAGGGCTTGGCTAGAGAGCATTTGTTAAAAGAATAGAAGAGTACCAGTCTACCCTGTTTCTGAACTGGCTCTCCACTGATTCTTCTTGTTTATTCAGAAACTAGTTCAAGAGAAATAATTTGAGGTATTTTTTTTACATGAAATTTTGATCTAGGACGTTCCCTAGTTGCACTGATTGAAGCTTTAGATCTTAAGAGTTGTTCAAATTTAAGCAGACTATTAATAGAAATATTATTACATGGTCAGTATGGCATTTCTTTTCAACACATGTTTCTTTCCATAGTCATCTGAGCCACTTATGTCATGTTCAGATACTTTTCATAATTTTAGAAGAACAGTTCTTTAAAGACATTTAGGTGTACTTCTATTGGATGTGAACTTGGAAAGGTCTTCTAGCATATTATTGGTGAACAACACTAATAAAGCAGAGACTAACAAAATGCTCACCAGCATGCCCATCACCTGAGAATGTCCAAAGGATGATTTTGTGGTATACAACTCACATGCCTTTGGAACTGCCCTAGTGACATAGAAAAATATAACATCTTCCACAGAAAGTAATCATGTCCTCTGTAGAGTCAGTTCTCTTCTTCATATGAAATCTGTTTTGAAATACAATACTATGGGCTTAATATTCATCATAAGCCATGTTTCCATCTGGTGGGGTAGATATTGTAGCCTGTGTTTCCTTTGGTGGGTTACTGCCCATCACTTGACCATCCAGCAATTTTTCTCTGTCTTTTGCATGCCTGTCCTCCTTCAGTTATTCCTCAGAAAAACTCTTGTCTTCCAGTCATTTTCAGGATCTCTGGGATATTCAGGATCTTTAGAAACTTTTTCTAAAACTCTAATTGATACTTCCTCACTCAAATTGAGACTACCAAGAGTATAAGGTCTTCCAGTGCAAAGCTATGCTGCAACTAGTGAAAGGTAACTGAGATAGTTACAGCAAATTCACTAACAAACATACTGTCTGTTTTTACAACATGAAGTCTCTAAAACAATTGCACAGGGGCTGAAAATGTATATTGTGTCTGGATGAAGAATGTATAGAGATCCTGTAATTAGGGAAGGAGTTCAGAAATAGCCATTGACTTTTTGAGGAGGGAACCAGAAAGTAATCCTAAAACCCGTGGAGAAGAAGCAACCTCAGAAGGGATGCATCATCCTATGCCATAAGTATGTTAAAATTCACCATAAATTCCAGTCCATCCTATGTATCTAGCATGTATGATAGCAACAGGTTGGACTCTGTGGGGTGGGATGTTTATATATTTTTAAAATAAATATACTACTACCTCTACTTCTGATAGTAATAATAGCAATCCTACTACTACTATTTCTAATTTCTAAAAGCTTATAGTTTTTAGATAAGGGGATTATTTATCCTGGATCTGTGCAGGGAAGCTTACCAACATCCTAGTGAAAGTATTCATTAAAGAGTTAAATAAAACTTAAAATTCTCTGGGCTTAAATCAGACACTCATAGCTCCTAGACCATGCTCCTTAGACACTCATTCAATGTAAGTTCACATAAATGCTGATGTATCTATATTGTGTTAATTTTCAAAAGCTGGCAGTCTGGCCTACTGTGCTTTACTGTGGATGAGAACAATGATTATCCTGTACCTAACCAGGATTCTTTGTTTTTCCATTTACATAAGTTGCTTTCAATTAACCAGAGCAACTTGTCTTGGGGCAACAGAAGTGAACCTTAGGCTCAGTGAAAATGTGTGATTTGCTCCCCAGTTCCCCTTCCTGGGATGGCACTGTGGTCTGTAGGCTGTGTTGTCATGGCATGCCTGTCTCTTGCTGTCTGTCTTTATTACGGTCACAGCAGCATGCACTGTTCAGAGCTGCACACTCAATTACTTATACAGACAAAACTAAGTAACAAAAAGGCATGCTGCCACAGAGTAATTAATCCTCTGGAGTCCCATAGGCAACAGGCAACTGCACAAACAGCTGACTAATCTGCCAAAGTATGCATTTATCTCGATTTACAACATGGTCAGTTGTCTGCTGGTATTTCTGTGCTTGATCGCTAATTGTCCTTTGTCACACAGCAGAAGTGGACTCTTCTTAGTCTGGGATAATTTGGAAGCTGTTGTTCATTGCTTGCTGATTTTTACAGTGTATTGTCTGTTTCTAGCCTCTTGCTATACCTCCTCTTCTCTATAAACATTACAGGGCAATACCCTCACCTCATGTCAACATGAAGAGAGTAAGTTTTTAACAAGTACTCTCCTGAGTTTGATGTTCGTTATCCTCTGTATAATACCTTCAGCAAACTTTTTGATACTATATTCTCTGTCATGAATTATCCAATTGCAAAGGTCCACATTAAACACTTTGACTGAAGTGAGTCAGGTACTAAAACCTACAATAAAAAGAAAATAAACTTTCCTTTTCTTGATATAGATCTGACCTTTGGTGTATAATAACCACATACTGTGACAGATGACTTGAGCTGTAAAGCTCCACATGAAATAATGATAAATTTGTTTAGATTTTTTTCTAACATTAGACAAACTATGTGGTAATAAACATGCTGTTAGTACAGAGGGCATATTTTTACCTTTTCTTGAGAAAACATGATTTTTCCTCCTTTCATTTAGCACTAACAAAAATAAATGGACATTTTGTGCCTATAGTCATGATTCATAAATGGGTAGTACTTTTATTCAAAATAGCCTACAATTTTTCTCAATTAAAATGCAATAAAGTTTGCTGAATTTGGTAGCACTTCATGTGAAAAGCAACAAATGTACTAGATGTCATAGGAGAACTCGACAGAAAAATACAGGATCACAACAGTGCTTTATTCTTAGTTGGTATAACAGTATTGTAAAATTTTCATTTACAATATGACTCTTGAGCCCCCTGAAGTCACCAACCAGTGATATATGTTTAAGGAGGGGGGGAAAATATGGAATATTTCATAGTATGGAATAACTTTGAAATGAGTCTTTGGAAAGACCAGCCTGAGCAAGAACCTGTCCTGAGAGCAGAAAGAAAGGGGATAAAAGATTTGCTGAACTCTAAACTGAACTTAATTTTCTTAAGGGTGTGAAAATAAATAGCACAAAACAAAATGAAAACATTGTTAGAGTTACCTGATGGTAAAGGTATAAAGAAATCAGAGAATAATTTAGGTTGGAAAGGGAGTTTGAGATCATCAAGTCTAACTGTAAACCTAACACCACCAAGTCCACAACAAAACCATGTCCCTAAGTGCCACATCTATCTGTCATTTAAATGCCTCCAGAGGTGATGACTCAACCACTTCCCCAGGCAGCCTCTTCCATTGTTGGATAACCCTTTTGGTAAAAAAAAATGTCCTCATTTCCAATCTAATCCTCTCCTGGTGCAATTTATAAATGGATTATGAATGTTAGATCATGATGTCAGACTAAGCCTGATAGAACTATAGAGCTATAACCTGATAGAACTAATTATCTATTCATCTAACTAGTAGAGTTAGGAGGGCTGAACTAGTTTTTTTGGTGTCAGTAAATCTTTGAAACATATGACAGCTGCAGATAGCTCAAAGAGATAACAAAGAGAGTGTCTGTCAGACTCAGACCTTTTGTACTGAATATGTGCTTTTGTGGCACAATATTGTGCTGATGAAATACTAACCCAAGAATTGCAAGCTATTATTGAAGCAGAAGATTGTGGATTTCATAAAACAAAGAAAAAATTCTAACCAAATGAAACAAACAAACAACAAATCCAAAACAAATAAACCTTAAATAGTGAAGTATTAAAAAAGCGATACAGTGAAAAAAGCACAAAATGCCACATCAGACCCCTGATTATCCATAGTAGGAAGCTTTGTTTTAACCTTGGTGACCACCACCTGCATATGGCAAATGAACTATGGTCAATTATTCTATATTCATAGATTATATTCAGGGTGAATTAGAGATGCCAAGGGAATTCCATTCTAAAAATGAAAAATTTAATTCTGAAATTAATTGAAAGAGACAGCAAAAATAGGAAGTGATAGCGCTGCCATGTAAGACCCTGTGCAAAAATCCTGACCAGATATATTCTAAAAATCTAAGCTGGGAGATTTTAAAATCTAGTCTGGGAGAAGGACCACGAAGGTGACTGGAAAAGCCTGCCTTTAATAGAAGAGCTTTGTTTGATTAGCCAGGCTTTATTGAGAAGGGGAATGAGTTTGTTTTAAAATATCCAAAGAAAAAAAATGTTATTTAGACTAACAATTTGTTTTGGCAAAATAACGGATTGGTATAAACCAGTGATGGATAAATCCAGGATGAAAATTAGATTAATGTTGCTGACCAATGGAGCACTCAGATTTTGAATCTGTTCTCCAAGACTACTAGGATGAAAAAATGTAGCTGTTTTGAAAAAGGAGATTATAAAATGTGGTATCCATGATAGCAGGGCTTGATGCCTGCTATCACTAAGGCTTTTTGAATTGTCTTTTCCCCAGTTCTTAGGAAATTAATTCATACATCTTCCTTATACTCAACACACAAAAAAATTATGAACAATTTAAAACAGATCAAAAAGGGACCCCTTTTTTAAAAATTTTAATGTTACTAATTATACTTTACATTTGAAATTCAGTAGTCATTAAGGTTCAGATCTGCAAAAAGGCTTAGGTAAGTATTCTGCTCAGAATTTGTGACTCACCAACCTCGTGTCCCTGCTTACTGCAGTGGGATTGGACTAGATGACCCTTAGAGGTCCCTTCCAACCCAAATTATTCTATGATACTATGATGTAGTTATCCAACAAATTATATTTAAACACTGAAATACCTTCTACACTTCTACACTTCATTGCTTCATTCACTACATTTCCACTGAAGAGAGAATTGTGGCTGATTCCTGGGTGCACCTCTTGGGGCATTATCAGCTGACTGTCCTGGTGCTTTCAAAACCAGATCCTAGAAATGTGGTCATGAAAGAAGGAAGCCTTGAGTTTGCTTTTTAATTTACACAAATAAAACTTTTGTCTCTTCTCAGTACAGCTGGAGCTCGCCATCTCCAACACCCTACTAAAATGCTTTCAGGTTGCAGCATGGTCTTGCCCATGGCTCAGAGCTTTGTCCATTTGAGCTCTGAGACATCTCTACTGATGGAAATTCAAGAGTCTCTCTGGTGGTTCTGCGTGACAGGAAACCTGCCATGATGTTTAACTACCATCTTGCTGAATAGTTTTTCTTGTATTTAATCTTCAGGGTGTCTCATGTTCCAGGATTTCACTGTGGCCAGGGCACCAGAGGCTCCCTGGGCTCCATCAGGGCAGCACCTGAAAGCCAGTACCTGTCCCCTCATCCCAGGCAGGACAGCCAAGGGGCACCAGGGGCAGTTCGAGCCCCAGGCATCAGAAACTTCCCTGGGGAGAAGGTCAGGCAGAGACCAGGCTGGGCCAGCATCAGGTCAGTGATGGGATGGAGGGTCAGACATGGTTTTAGGGTCAGATATGGTTCCATGGCAGGTATGTGAGAATGGGCTGAGGCCAGGCTTGGTTATCAACCTAGAGACAAGGACCTGCAGGTAGGGACAGTCTGGACCGAAGGGGTACCTGGCAGCACAGCATAGCTCAAGCACACCTGAAAAACAGCTCAAGTGGAAGCTGAACAGCAAGAGCTTCCTCTAGAAGCATCTCCCAAGCAAAAGTTGGGGGATCCCTCTCTGAGGATTTAAGCAGAGTTGTTTGCAGGGCACCCCACTTGAACTTGCTTCAGCTTCCTTCAGAAAAACTCTTGTTGGAGATATGACTTGAAACAATCCTGAACTTTTGGCTTCTGAAATACAAATCCATGCCTTCAAAATTTCTCCACTCCACACTAGCATTAACACCCACCCCCACTTCCCCATGTTGAAACAAACTTGGATACAAGTAACATGAGAACTTGCATAAGCATGAATATTTGTAAGGTTCTCAGTTTTTATTAACTAGATCCACCTGTGGGCATTTCATTAAATAGGCATTACACTTCTCTTAATGAAAGAGAAAAATCAATACTTGCTTATCTTACATGATCATACTTGTTGAAGAAAACACACTGACTTCACAGAGAGGAGGTTTTTCATGCGATTCTTTTAAAAATAGGGAAAATTTTTTTCTAAGAAAATGTCATTAAGTTCAGTCTAGCAAAATAGAATTCTAATTTGAATCTCTCAGTTTTGGTAACTGACTTAATTGTGTGGTACGTAGTGGAAAATTAAGAGTAGATCACAGCTATAAGGTATTACTGTGATAAAGAAACTGGTAAATTTGAGAAGGTATAAAACCCATGACTATGACTCAAGAGACTGGTGATGAACATTTGTTTAGAACTATGTTTAGAAATGTACCTCATTTCATAAATTCCTGTACACCTTTTGACTTCTTTTTTCTCTGTTATTGAGATTCTTTGGTTGGTTATGTTCTGTCAGCCTGCCACTTTGCACCCTGTCATGTGTTTGTACATCACTTAAAACATTGCCTTAGTGGTTACAAATTTTTTTCTGTTGTATGTTTACCTTGTTTTTATTTCCACACTTCAGTATATGGACCGTCAACAGCAGTTTGTGTCACCACTTAACAGTTACTTGTGTTGTTATTTATGTTTGTTATAAACTGTTATTTTAACAGCTAGCAGTAACCCTGATTTACAGTGATCACATTAATTGACTACATTTCACCTCAGCTGCCAGTAATTTGGCCATAAATTTTACAGAATTTATGCTTGTTTTACAATGTGGGAAGCCTGCTGGTTTTTTGTGAAACTGCATGATCAGTGGTGTTCCTCTAATTGGCTGGCAACAATGCAAAAATAGTGCAGCCATTGCTCTCTACTTTAAGGATTGTGATTCTACCAGTGTCCAAATTTATATCAGGCACAGAAATCAAAGTTTCCTCTGGTGAAGCTATGACCCACATATCCTTCAAGGAAGCAAATGAGGCTGCAGCCTTCTGCACCACCAGACTCTGGTAAATACATTAAATAAAGATTCAACACACAAGCATTAAGTAAGTCCACCAAGTTGTGCATTATTCTGAAAGTTGCTGAACAGCAGAAGGTAAAGCAATCACTCAGTAGAGTCAAGATGAATAAAATAAAAGGCTATCTCATGTTACAATTGATTTCAGTCTGCTGAAATATGCAGTGTGCATTTTGATTAGCTGGGTAACGCAGTGTTATGCTTCTGCTAAGAAGGAGAAACCAAACACTTTATTGTACTTCTTTGGCTGCCTATCCATACATCAAAGCTTTCCTAATTTACATTCTATTTCCTTTGATGCAATCAATATGAACAATAGAGGGTGTTACCTTGCATTTCTACGCTTTGATCTGATTTGGCATTTGTGATCAACACAGTCTGGCAACGTTGCAGGTTAGGAAACATTTTGCTACTGCCATCAATTACATTGTTCAGTGACCTTCCATCTCCCTGCTGTACTTTGAAAATATACTTATATATTTCAAGATGTCTTTTTTGCCTACACTATTTGTTTTACAGTGCAATACTGTGTGAAAATGAGACATGGTAAACAACATCCCTAATGTTTAACATGAAGAAGCCAACAGCTACTTATCTACCATTATATTGATGTACAGTTACTATTACAGTGAATATAAATAGTAATAACATTAATCCTCCACCATGTAAAGAACAATATACGCACCCTGCAGCACTGTGCTATGCATTAGCAGTTCTTAGACTTGAGCTTCTTACTCCCTCTGAAAGATGTGGTTTGTTGATGTGATCTCAGATCTTGAAAATATAGAAAAAGTGTAATAAACCTGATAGTGTATTATGAAATAACAGAAGTGCTATTTTTTATTATTAATTTTTTTCAGTTCAGGAAGGTGACAATGAGGATTTAATAGACTTATATTATTATTTTAGGGTTATAACTAAGCCCATCTATGCCTCACTGTGTTACCTTTCTATGCATCAGTTTGGATGCATCAGTTTTGTGTTGTATACCTGAGTTCTTTCACCAGTAGAATGGAATAATAAGAATAAATTTTTCATTGCTTCAGGACTCCACACTCAAAAAGAAGTGTCATGTGAATTATATTAGGTCACAGAGCAAAACAAATACAGTTGATAATTACAGTCATAAATGGCTTCTGCTCATGAAGAAGTGAGAGGGGAAAAAAAGTTAGTTCAATTAAGTCACTATTCTCTCTGCAGCCATTAGAACAACCTAATTCTAAATGTGGCACTACAGCTTTTATCAGTAATAGCCCAAAATACCTTTTATAAATTTGATATCAGAAATAAGAGTGAATATTCAGGCTTCACAGTCAAATTGCATCTGTAAGGCATTTCATTTTTCAAACTTTAAGTTTGTATTTGTGCTCTTGCCATATGCTATAAACCAACTCTATGATATTGTTCTCCCTGCCTTCATATTGCTCTGTGATTTTCTATCCAAGAAACAACTACCTCTGAGGAGGTGGGAAGCTCAACCAGTCCTGAAAAATGTCTTCTAAGCCTGGAACATCCACTTATCCTGTTTCAAATTGCCTATGCAAAGAGCCAAGGAGTAGATAGCTGTCAGAGCTCTTGCTCAAAAGGGTAGAAAGCAGAGCAGAAAGAAATGCAGGCCGAGGAAAGAATAATAAATAAATAAATAAATGTACGTATGTTGAATATGCTTATGGAGAGTGGGAGTATCATGCCTGCAAGATGCTCTAATACAATTTTCCATACAGCTTGCACATTAGTTATCCAGAGAACACTCCCTAGAGATGCAGTCATCTTTTTTTTGGAAGGAATACCTAGGTGGTTCATGAATACATGGGCATACTAACATGAATAATGCTAACAAAATAAATTTATTTTTATCTTTAAAAGGGAATAAACAGGTGAAATTTAATAAAGTGCTTGCTTTTATGTGTTGGCTAAAAAGACTGGAGAACCTAAGGGGAACAGCTATCAACTGTGATGGAGAGCAGCAGGGAAAACATAGATTTCTGTAATGGAGGTTATTTATTCAACTTATTATAGCAAGCACTTGCTCACAGCAGCTCTATTTAAGAATGCAAACCAGTTTTCTTTGCCACCTTCTGCTTTCTCTAACATTCAGACCAGGGGATGAAGTTTTCCATAGTCTTTTCTGAAAGAAGGTAGATTAACATTTTGGTCCAAATCCTCTCAACTTCACAAACTCTCCATTAAATTCTTTTTCTTCTTTTTATTTCCTTTACTTTCCTCTCCCCTTTGTCCTCTTTCTCTGACTCCTCTTTCTGCTTTCAGTCCGTGTTTAATGTTCCGATTAAAATCCCTCAAACTGACCCTCTGCAAAATCTCTAAGCATTAATAATGCACTCATTGTCATTCTGCTGTTTATATTTGTACCCTAGCTCTGGTTCTTTAAGTATTGGGTGTCTCTGCCTAGGTGCTGGCAGCACAGGGCTGGGGAAACCTGGAAAAAAAAAGATTGATGGGAGGAGTTGTTTTAATTTTCTGTGTCTCACCATCCTATTTCACTGAGTAATCAATTAGATCAGTTTTCGCCAAGCTTGAGTCTGTTTTTCCCATGATGGTTATTGATAAGCAATCTCCCTGTCTTCATCTAGAACCATGACATTTTTCATCTTATTTTCTCCCATCATCCTGTTGAAGAGGGGAAGTGAGAGAGTGGCTGAATGGGCATCTAGCAGCCGTCCGAGGTCAACTCATCACACTTAGCTTGACTCAATTCTTTTAGCCTATCTTATCTGTAGACAAGAGGTAAATGAGGTGGAAACTATTGACTACATTGTGTTTGTAATACATTTTCCAAATGGGACCAGTTTTGGGGTGATCCTTTTGATGTTCATGTGATATTTTTTAGCGTTAAGGGACAGAACTTACAAAATTTTAAAAAAGGAGAAAGAAATATTATTAAAACCATAGTAAAATAGATGAAAAATATGGATTTCCAGAAAATTCAGTCCCTTTATATAAGAAGGAAATAATCTGAATCACAATATTCTATGCAAGGGATAAACTTCAGACATTGGGGTGACTGTGGACAGTAAATTTTAGATAAACTCATTCAGTGCATCTCAGGGGAGAATGGCAAGTGGGACTTTTTGCCTGCTTGCACTAAAGCATGAAGTCATGCAGAAATGAAGGATTAATCTCTGCGTAGCTCTGATGAGGTCATGTCAGGGATTCTGTGCTCAGTTCCAAGTGTCTCAACATCTGACGTGTATGGACAGCTCTGAGAGTTTTTCTAGGTAGATAGTTCAGAGACAGAAGTACAAAAATGATTGCCAAGCAGGCAGGATTGATTTGAGAAGAGAACAGAAAAAGCAATACAGGTGCTAAATGCACTGCATACATAAAGCAACAATACAATAGGTATGACTGGTTATGATATTTAAAGGGTATAAATTCCATGGAAGAAAAAAAAATTATCAAGGAAATTATAAAAAGACATAATTTTAAATATTTAGATTACAATGCTGCTAAAGAAACAGGAACAGAAAGGGAAAAGCTCAGGCAAAACCATGAAGTATATAGCATGCTATCATCTGTGTATAAATGAGAAGGTTATGCATTTGCAAGTGTGGTAAGTGAGCAGCACATATATTGTGAGGTATATAAGAGGTATCTAAAAAAATGACAAATATGCTCTAAATTTGCACATTTGTTACTTCTGGGATGCAGCTTCACCACTTTTAGAGGTCACATTCCGTGTTCATTGTTTTGTTTTGTGTGTAAAGAGGAAAGTTTGGTTTACTTTGGGTTATTATTTTTGCTTTTACTTAAGCAGTTTATGATGCATCTGTCTGTGATATAAAAAAAAAAAGAAAGCTAACCTATTTTCATGACAATTCTGGGCAGTGACTTGAATTTTGGAATAACTTCAGATACAGTGGTACACATATCTTTGGGAATTTACACTTTAAGAAGAGTTGCTAATCTCTGGATGAGAGCAGAATTCCTTTGGTCAGTGGAAACTTGTCATCAAATGCAAGTTCTCCTTTTAACTTCCTCAGCTGCCTCATGTGCATAAAATCAGAGAAGCAAGTAGCAGAAATTAATATCTCCAAAGGAAAATCTGCATTCTTTACAAACAAGGCTAAAACCAGAAATGTATAGAAAACCTTTCCAAGAGAAACACTGTTTCATCTCTGCATTGTTTTATATCTTAAATTGAAATTCTTTTGCAGTTTGATATTCACATTTTAGACCTCACCCAAAATAAGTAACAGGAAAACTGAGTCCAAGATTTTCACTCAAGAGATGCTTGATTCCTTTATGCAAGTGTCTCCCTACTGTAATATTTCTTTAGGAGTTGTCTTTTGTGAAGTACCATTGCAAAAGTTGAACAACAGGCATAGAATCATAGAATATAATCATAGGATAGTTTGGAATGTAATGTCATCTACTTTTAATCTCCCTGCATTGAGCAGGAACATCTTCAACCAGATCAGGCTGCACAGATCCTGAACAAACATGACCTTGAATTTTTCCAGGAATGGGGTATCTAAAACCTCTCTGGGCAACCTGTTCCAGTGTTTTACCACCTCCACGATAAAGAATGTCTCCCTTATATCTAGTCTAATAGAAATAGAAACATGCATGGTTTCATTACACTGAAAGTAGGCCACCTTCAGTGTATAAATCACTGTGAATGCTATTCCTCTTGGTGTCAGGTGAAACAATAATAAATAATGCACAAAGGAAGTTAATCTGTTTCCAGAGTATTTTAATAAATAAAATGTACAAAACCATTCCATCCTTGGGCTTCTTGCCAAAGCCTGGTGTGAGAGAAATACCAAAAGCACACAAAACACTTCTGAAATCTGCTAAGCCACTTGTTCCGATTTCAAATTTGTATTTACTTTTTTCTTCTCACACACTCTGAATGAATTTCATATTCATCACACCAATAACATAATAACTTCATCAGAAGTAAGAACAAGAAACATCTTTACCAAGGATGTTTTTCATTGCATCGATTTCAGATTATTCCTCCTATACTCCTTTTTCTTTATGTGCCTAGGACTGTAGAGAAAAACACAGAAATGCAGCTATTGCTTGTGTCAAGTGCTCATCACACACAAGGAGAAAACTGATGCCACGTGCAATGATGGCTGTAAAACCATGTTCTGCTGGCCAAGAAGGAGGTACTGTGAAGGGATGCAGAATGTTTTATTATTTCTGAATCGCAGAAATTCCTTCAGGACACTGCTTTTACCAGGCCTATGTATTTCCTACTCTATCACTCTTATGTCACTATGAACATCTGGACCGACCATATTAGCTTTACACAAGTAGTATTACTAGGGAAGGAAAGATGCTTGTTCAAGGTTTGTATGAGATACATTTGGTTCAGCTTCCCTCCTCTAGTGAAGAGTCATGCTCTCAGCCTCAACAGGAGAGGTCAACTAAAGTATCACTTGTAGCTGACATAGGTATATTTTGTATAGGTACATATGAATAAGAGCATATGTTGCATAGTTCAGGGGCAGATTAAATTTAAAAAAAAAAAAAAGGGTGCATTTTTCTTCTATTAATAAAATGCATTTCATAGAATCAAAGTAAATAGTATCATCATCTGTAGACTAGTAACCAGAGGAAGCAAATAGTAATATAAGTTAACTTGCAAATATTTTTTAAGCATGAGACAACATTGTATAGCACCAGTGGCTTAACCTCAGAACAGTCTTATTCCATTTTCCATTTCCAACACATAGTTTATCCATTGTCTTAAGTGATTTTATTTATTTATTTATTTTAGATAAAGACTAGGGATAAAGGGATATTTATTTCACAGTTTTAGTGTTTCGGTTCAGGCTATTAGAAACATAGTGGTTACATTTACTTAAATTTAGTGGTTTACTAGCTCAAAATTATTTTGGTTAGCTAATGAATACTATTAAGAAAAAGAAATAGCTATGACTAACTGTAACCATAAGTGGACTAACTCCAGAGATTAAAATATGTAAAATCTTAAAAGCATGTAAGTAGTTGGGAAAAAGCATCCCTAACTTGTATATCATGGAATGTTCAAGAAATTGTTCCATTTCCCACTAAAATATAAAATTATAAGGCTCAGTAATAGCCTCAGAAGCATGACTAAATACTAATGCTGCTGCAAACATATATTTTCATACATGGAAGAAGTCTTTATTAAGAATTCTGAAAGAATACACAGCAAAAGGTTTTATCTCCCGTACCTTGTATATTTAACTGAAAGAGGTAGGATGGGACTCTTTATGAAGCTGAGATACCTGTTGCTGCTTAATATGAACTGTAGAAATATCGTGTTATGTTTAAGTAAAAATGTGTTTAAACATGTCAAACAGCATCACATTTTTTCATTTATAAAAATGGGCACAGTCAATTACTGTTCAATGTCTTCAACTGTTTCTGCTGGAGAGGTGTTTATACATGCATACTGTTTATCATTTTTTGTCCCCACTCTGGGGATTTCCAGAAAGAGAAAAACTATTGTTATAATCATGCTGTCAGAAAAAAAATTTAAAAAAATTAAAAAAAAGGAGTGAAAATATTAAAAAGTATGATAGAAAACCCAAGTTCCATCATGATGGCGACTTTCTGCCTTATTAATCAACACCTTATCACCTTATCATATTTCTAGAGGAAATAAGTTTCTCATCTACCCATTAACTTTCTTAAACATTGTTAAACAGGTATTGGAACCACTATATGAAAAGTCCTGAAATCAGGAGCATAACCCTCTTCTCACAGCTGTCTTCTCTCCATGGCTTTTTCATACAAAAAGGGAGAGAACAAGCTGTGTTGAAGCTGATTTTTCTTTGGTATATTAGTAATTGTCCCTACATTTAGTGAATGTTTCTCTTCTATTGACATGTTTTAAGACTGCTCTGACAACAGTTAGGGATTCTGTGGATACTGAAGAGAGTTATGTATTGTTTTAGGATAGCACTTCAGTTTCCATTGTAAACAGAAGTGGAGCAGCTCACTAAAAGTGATCCTACATGAGAGCTCATGACTGGGTCTTGAGGTCAAGCAGTGAGGAGCAGCATGAATTCAAATACCTCCACAGTGAGGCCACAGCTGCCTCAAAACCAGATCAAGCTTTCTTAAAATGAATGTAAATTAAAATAAAAAAAAACCCCAACAACCAAAAAAACCACAAAAAACAACAACAACAACAAAAAACAACCAACAAACAAACAAAAAAACCAAAAACAAACCAAAAAACTGAACCAAACCAAAAAAGTGAAAACAATACCAAACTGTAGCAAACAATAAAATCATAGAATCGTAGAATATCTAGGGTTGGAAGGGACCTTAAAGATCATCTAGTTCTAACCACTCTGCATGGGCAGGGACAACTCCCACTAGACCAGTTTGCTCAAGGCCCCATCCAACCTGGACTTGAACAATTCCAGGGAGGGGGCATCCACAACTTCCCTGGGAAACCTGTTCCAGCATCTGACCTCCCTTACAGGAAAGAATTTTTTGCTAATGTCTAACCTAAATCTTCCCTCTTCAAGTTTTAAACCATTTCCCCTTGTTCTCCCCTTGCTACACACCTGTGTAAAAAGCCCTACCCCAGCTTTCTTGCAGGCCCTCTTCAGACATTGGAAAGTTGCTATACGGTCACCTTGGAGCCTCTTCTCTAGGTTGAACAACTGCAATTTCCTCAGTCTAGGACATGCTCCAGCCCTGTGATCATTTTAGTGCCTCTGCTTTGAACATGTTCAAAGTGCTCTATGTCCTCCATATATTGGGGACTCCAGAGCTGGACACAATACTCCAGGTGGGGTCTCACAAGAGCAGAATAGGGCAGGATCATCTCCTTTCACTGACTGTCTATGCTTCTTTTGAAGCAGGCCAGGGCACGGTTGGCTTTTGGTTGACGGCTCATGTTAAGCTTCTGGTCCACCACCACCTCCAAGTACTTCTTCTCAGGGCTGTCCTCAATCCTTTTGCCTCCCAGCCTTTAGCTGTGCAACAGGTTACAGTCCTCATGTGACCTATATCAAAAGAAAGTTGCTAGTTAAAAATACAGAACACATCAGGAAAAGCCTATATAAGTTGTAGTTGCAATGAACATTGGAAGGATCTGAAATCCTTCTTTGGTTCAGATGATGGTGACACAACTGTTGTTCTTGTGATTTTTAACAAGAATGTTGATTTTCTGCTTTGTTTCCTTCTCTTCTCCAGTTACCTCTCCTGTTGTGTTTAGTTTCTTTCTTTGCTTTAATGTTTATTTTCATGTTGTCTACTGCTTTCTCACTAATCTTTCAAACTGAATGTCTTACAGTTCTGTTGAACTGGTTGCATAGATCCCATATCAGTTTTCTTTTAATTTCTGCAAGCCAGGAAATCAAAACCTTAATATTTTTTTCTAGTAAACCATACAGATCCCTAACTCAGCAGTAATCCTATTCAATTAATTCTGTCCACTTCTTGCCTTCTTAAAAAGGGGCCAGTGCTTACAGTTATGTAGGTGTTATGATTCTAGATGCTTTGACCTTCCTTCAACTTCAGACTTAGATATTCTAGAGGTTCTCATGAAGAGGAACCTCAGAAAATCCACTACCTAAAAGTTTGTCCAAAAGCATTTGTAGGCAACAGATTAGCTACATTTTGATGCATATACTGGAACTTTAAAATGTTAATATTAGAGACAGATGATGTCAGATCTGCATTCTTTTCTGAGAGTTAGAAACAATTAGATTTTTGTTTCAGTAGGTCAGTCAGCTCTAATGGCAGTATAACCTTGCCCTTAGAGTTTGAAAGATGAGAGTAACGGGAAAAATCAGTATTTAGAAGTAGAACAGTAAAAATTGGTAGTGAAAGAAAATTTATATCCTGCCTTCTGCAGGATAAGCAATGGAGAGGAAACAAAACAAGACATGACACACTATTTGACTGCAATTTTAATGAGTTCCACTTCCATAAGGGATTTTTTAGTTTGTTTGACTAATGCAAAAAGTGTTTCTAATTGAAGGGCAGTTTTCCAGCTATCTTTGTCTTAGCAAGCATGACACACTAGTGATGAGTGAGGAAATAGTTCTCTCTCTAGAAAGTACTTTGAAAGATTAGTTGCAAATGATTCTCATTACAAATATAATTATTTTTGATTAAGTATAGTTTACAAACAGATAAAAATTTAATTTTAATATATTAATGCATTTTCACTATATAATATGGACAACTAATTTTCACCCATGGACTAAATAACAATTTGTTATTCTTACTGAGAGGTGGATGGCTACTTACCTACATCATATTGTTTTATCTCTGCTTTTGATGATAAGCATTTAAAGAGCAGCAGATCAAGTATCAGCTAATGAATGTAGCTGATGTATAATTTATACAGACCTTTTTGGAAGCACTTTCACCAACATCCATCACTGTTTAGATTGCCATCTAGTATGATCCTGCAGATAATGCAAATTGAACCTAATCTTTTTCTTCACAAACAACAAAATTCAAGGGTATTCAGTAATGAAAAGAAATATACTTTAGTTCAAATATTCATCCAATTCCCTGTAATAATTTTCTTCCAAAACAGATATGTCTTGAAACAAGGTTTAACATTATTTCTTGACATTTCTAATAATAATAATAATAAAAAATTGGTAAATAATTGTGTTTCTATGCATGTCTATAAACTGTTTAGTCACTAAGGTATTCAAAAGCTGTAGCTTTATTTCAGGATACAAGATGGTGCTGTTTCTTTTTAAAACTGAAAATGCGTTGATAAGATCCTGCAGAAAGTAGCAGTAGGGACACAATATGTCCAAGAGTGTAGTGCTTCTAAAAATCCAATTTCTAAGTCTCCAGTTCTATTTAATTGCTATGCAGATAAATAAGATGTATGTACACGTGAATGTTCACATGTGCACATATAAATACATACTAATGAGCAGTTTTAAAGCAGTAACAGACTTTGACCTTGTACATAATACTGAATTAAAGTATTTGTATGCAAGCTCAGTCTCTTTCATTAAGAGCAACCTACATTTTATTGTAGAACTGAGATACTGGCAGTTTCTTGAAGATTGCTTCTTTTATTTGGACCATACCTGAAGAATATCAATACATAATAAACTCTTGCAGTTTTACACAGATATTAAATTTCTGTGACCTATTTACTTATGATTTTGGTCTTGTAGAATCCCTAAAAGAATATTTGTCTCAAAACAGCCACCCTGACAAAAAGTAATGCCACTGAAGAGGCACATGAGCAAAAATGAGAGTTATTGCCCAGTCATCTCATCTGACTGGGCTCAAGAGAACACCTGGCTTTGAGAGATGTGCCAAAGCATCCTCCTCCTCCGCCCCCGGGAAAGGTGGGATCAGGCAGCATAAAATAGCCACACTTGAAATGCTGGATAAGTGCATGCCACCCAAGTATCACAACTTCCTACCAAGATCAGTGCTGGATCCAAGGGTTTTGGTGTCTTTTCTATCTCTTCTTTATCTCTTTCTCTCTCTCTCTCGATGTCTCTGTTTCTAACCTTATCTCGCACATAAAGGCAACATAGTTTTTAACTTTGTGAAGTTTTATTCCCCATTGCTTTGTTTTGTTAGTTACAAATCCTGTTGTTTTGACAGTTTCCCTAAGTTTTGCTAAATTGTAATCCATTCCTTTGAAAATACTGTTTTGCTAAATTCTGCTATTTGTAATCCATTGCTTGGAAAGTACCATAATTTCTAATTCTGCTTGCTGTAATCTAACATGCTTTATAATCTTACTCACTTTTAAGTAAAATTGTGATTTTATACAAACCTCCTGAGTAATAATCTTATTCCTAGAAAACTGAGCAGAGAATTCCTGAACTTAATCTCACCAAATAGATTCTTAGCAGGGATTAATTAGGAGAAGAATGGGCCCAGCTGCACCTAGGCTCCTCTCTGAAGGAGTTTAGAAAGCAAGGGGGTCCAGAAAATATCTTCCTGAGTCAGCTCCCACTCTGAGGAATTTTTAACCATGCCCACTTTGTGGGACTTGATATTTTGTTTGGCCCCCACATCTGGGGAGCTGTGCTCACTTTGTGGGTCATGAAAGGCCTTTATGTCAATTAGGTCACTACAAATTCGTGACAGAGATTTTACTTTTAATGGTACTGTTACTAAGACAGATATAAATGTTATACCATGCATTGCAAGATGCATTTTCTGAGCTCTTTGATGAATAATATGGTCTTGTTTTAGATCTTTTGTTTGTTTTGGTTTTTTGCAAGGTTTACTATGCAACCAGGTGCTGACATTTCTTACCTTGCAGAGTCAGGGTCTTGCACAATGTACATAAAATGACCACAAACCTTCTGAAAGCTCATATTTTGTGAAAGAATTCAAGGAACCTTAGACTGTGTATTAACAAAATACCAGCCTAAATTAAAAACAAGAGACTATTAAAATATTCTTATGTCATAATATTGCTTTCATTAGCACAGATTTTTCAAAATACTTCTCGTGTTAAGAGTCATGATCCTAAGAAGGTCTTACCTTATAGTTAAACTGTATAAATAGCTCCACTGAAACTGATGGGACTACTTATATGAGACATCAATGGCTAAGTCTTTCGTGAACTGCAGGCCTTAATTTCTATAGATAAAGCCAGAATAGATTGCTCATCATGCCAACAGATTTTTCTTATATAATTAGGAAAAAAAATAAGTCTTTTCAAACATCTCCACAACATGCCCAAGTTTTCACATCCTGAGTAACCTAGGCAGAATCTTCTGGGACTGAAATACTTCATATTGTTCAGTAGAATTTTTTGCACTTATTCTTTCTGTTGAAATATAGTCTGGGTAATTGGTTTGTCTCTACAGTTGCATAAAAATTATTTTCTACATAGCTGTACATACCCACAACATCATGATATTTGATTCCAGCCTATATCCTTTGTTTTGTATGGTTTGATCCCTAGAACCAGCCTCCAGCACCTACTTTTTATATATACATACATACATATACAGGTGCACAGTTTTATTTCTGCTTTTTACAAAATAGACTTATTGATTTATAATTTAAGTAGTCAACTAAATCACTTCCACAATTATCAGTAAGCACAAAGAAATATTCACATAGATGTTAAAATTGCAGCTACTATCATAAACTGTCTAACTGGTGTTTTATATCTAAATAGGAGGCAAGTGGTTTACATTTTACAGGATAATAAAGAAGGAAACAAATATTTAAGACACTCTCAAAATGTGTTCTAAAAAAAATTGTAGTGTGATATACATCCTTCTCCCTTGTGAAAGCATGACTTATACTTACTGATATTTATAGTTGATAGCATAATCATTGGCCTTATTGAGCAATTTTCAGCACTGAAGTAATTTACTGTAAAAAAATAAAATGGAATAGCAGCATACCCAGGGAATACTCTGTGAAGGTTTTCACTACACAGACCTAGAATCTGTCTGAAACTATAGATAGATATATCTATATAATCTATATCTATATCTATATCTATATCTATCTTTTCTAATCCTCCCTTTTAGACTGATGTTTTCTTTTCTTTATATGCCCTTTTTCTAAATGGTATTATCTATTTAAGAAGAGTACAGAATGTTCAAAATTATGATAAAAGGTGTAATTATCTAGGCAGTAAAGGTCAATAAACTTAAGTCATAAAGCCAGATTACTACCTAGATGACTAACGCCAGGTTAATTTAACAGGGACTATTAAATCTGTACTCTGTGAAAGGTGTAGAATTCTAAGGAAAAAAAGAAATAATAATCGAATATTATCATATCCTACATAAAAATGCAGCAGTAGGTATAGCACTTATTATGGGAAAAGTAGTCTCTAGATGATGATGAAGTCAAGACAAAAACATGAATCTGACAGCTTCTGAGTCCTGAGGGAAGCATTTGAAGTAATGGAAAAGGTTTTGTCTTTATCAGGACAGAAGCACAATTGAAATCTCTACTGTGTATTGTACACATTTAGAGAGAAGAGGGGAAATAGATTTTCAAATTCTCAAAGACATTACTTGGGGCCTGGGTATATATTTTAAGGTAAAATTCACAGATTGTAAGTACATATAAAATCACATGCCAGCACAACAACTATGAAACGTTGCTCCTTTCCCCATATGAGCTAATGATTGATGGACAAAGGGAAAATTTGCACATTTGGGCTATACAATAGAATGTATAATACACTACATTTTCCAATTATGCTTATCATCTAGTGAAAGGTCACCAGCAAGCATATCATTGAAACGATCTGATTGAGCATGCTTTTCAGGATTTCCCATTTGTGGTGTTTTTTTTTCAACTACTTGCATTTTCACATTATGCATGGTATCTTTCACCTTGTATTCATGAGCCGAAGGTTTATTTTTGGTCTCTAACTATTATTTATTATTATTCCTCCTATTATGATGTTTGACCCAAATGTCAATGAAAGTAATTAAATTATTTCAGGGATTCCAATGGGCTTTGAATGAGATCAAAATTTAAATTTACAGCTTTGTTAAGTCTTAGGGTGATTACAGTAATCACTAGAACATCTAAAACATTAAAAGTAACTTTCATTCAAATATGAAAATGAAGTTAGGTATTGCTGTTTTTTGACAATTAGGAATGGGTTAAGGAATTCTATTTCACCATATGGAAAAATCTCTTCATTAAATTAATTTGAAAAACTGTTTGTAGTTCAATCATTAAGAATTAACTTGAAGTCATTGGGTTTCACACTGACTAGCCAGGAGAAGATGGTTTCATTATTTCAACAGATTTAGGGGATCTTCAAGCGTGTAAGAAATTGGCATTCAACAGTGACATAAATAATCACACGAAATATGGTTCATTATCCAGAAATTCCTTCTTGGTTCCTCTCGTCAGTCAAAAATATTAGTGTAGACATGTCAGTTGAGATTTTCCGTCAAAGGCTGCCAAGATCATGGAAGGGACTGTGGCCATCATTAGTGTAATATGCAAGTAGAATATGCTTGGGAAGAGAAAGACTTTGTCACGGTTTAACACTGGCCCGGCAATTAAACCGAATAACAGATGTTTTCTATTAATCCCCCTCTCTTCCCTCATAAAGAAACGAGAGAGAACAAGGGAAAGAGACTTATGGGTTGGAAACTAAAGTACACAACTTTAATGAAACAGTAATGATAAATAGGTAAAATTGCTAAATATATACCTATATACAGGTAATATACAAATATCCCACGTTCCTTCCCTCTTTCCCCAGTAACTCTCACGTCACCACCGAGGCTGCAGGGCAGCCCTAGAAAAGTCCAGGCTGGAATCCTGGGGTCAGCAGCAGTCGGGAGCTGGAGGCAGGAACACACAGATTCAGGCTGGCACGGATCAGGACCACAGGCAGAGGAACAGATGGAATCCTCCCAGGATGCTGAAGCAAACAGGGAACAGGCGAAGGAAGGCAGTATGAGCAGGAAGAAGGCAGGAAGGAAGAAGAAGGGGTTTGACCCTTGTGATCCCTCAAATTTATACTGAGTATGACGTGTATGGGATGGAATACTCTGTTTGGTCAATTCTGGCATCTATCTTGTCTCGGGCCCCCCCAAAGGAGGGATTCAGGTGGGACCTCCTTACTCCTGCAGGGTAAAATGTTCCTCAGAGCTGAGCAGTGTCCTTGGCTCTGCACACCAGTCTCTAGCAGTAACTATAAACATCCAGTGTTATCAGTCCTAGAAGCAGACACTGTCTGAGAAACTTGCTGTTAATTTCAGCAGCTGCAGCTATTTACAAGAAACTTAGCTGAAAGCAGAAGTACAAACCAGAAAATCACCTTTATCCTGGCCCAAACCAGGACAGACTTGAATTCAAGTTTACCACTAATAGTAAAAGTTACAAGTCTCCAGCTTTCATTCTCCAGGCAAATGCCCTAAACAATATCACAACTGTCTGGGATGGGAGTTCCAGGTAGTGCTCCTGAGCCATGAAGCATTATCCTTAACCCCAGAGACAGGAAAAGGAAAGGAAAGAAAATTCTGCACTCTACTGCACTGACTGCTGAATACTGCTTTTTTTGTTTGGGTGTTTTTTTATTTGATTTTTTTTGTTGTTGGTTTTTTTTTGTTGTTGTTGTTGTTGGTTTTGTTTTTTTGTTTTCATGGAATAAAGAATATAGGGAAGATTTCATGCTCTGATGTGTGAACATCACATACTCATTTAGGGTATAACCATTTAATATAAGGACTAGATCAAGTAAAAGACTGATGTCTGAAAACTGAGTCTTTGAATACTGTAATCCAAAATTTTGCCTAAAGTGCTTCATAAAAGTGATCTAAAACCTTACATTCTGAATAATTATAATCTGAAATTTCTGTACTTTAGAATGTTACAATTCCTGGATTAGGATTACCAAATACACCCTAAACCTCAGCTATAACATAAATTCCAAAATATTTTATTTAATGGGTCACTGTAAAAAGCTGTGCTTCATTTAAAAAATCAAAAGTTAACTAATAAATAAGAGTTTATACTTTGGGAACAGAAAATACCAGATCCAGCATTCTCCTCAGTTTGAGAGGATTCAAAGGCACATCTCGCAGGAAGATAATCTGAGTAAATTAAACCTGGATGTCTCCTTGTGTTATTATTGCACAACTGATCTGGTGATAAATTCCAAGTAGAATGGAAGTGGAACCTCACTTAGGTTCTCACAAGTCCCACTACTACCCTTTTTCTTTCTTCTGACTTGCTCCAGTTACATTTTCTGAGAAGTGTGGTTACCCATGAGGTATTTAGACCTGCTCTGACAATGCTGACCAGGTCAGTGGGTTTCCATATCAGTCTGCTTATTTTCTTAGTCTCAGTGGAGTCTGGATGGGACTTGTACACAAGTTAAAATGTTTCCAGGTATAAGCACAGTGAGGAAATATAGATGTTTCAGGAACTGTTGAAGTTTCTCACTAGGTTATGGCATTAGATTTGTCGCAGTGCTAGCCTGAGGTAATATGGACTCCAGCAGGTTCCTTGTTATGAAGTCAGAATAGTACTTTTTGAAACTAAGATATTTGTTTTGTTTCAGGCTATAAATAACTTGTAGCAGCTCCCGTTTTAAGTCTGTGGCAAAGACAAGAATATAACAAAGGTGTCAGACATCTTTTACCAAAATGATAAGCTTTCTTGCCTCCTACATAAACTTGTGCAGATTCCTGTATATATATAGCATTTATGCACACTCTAGTCATAACCATGAACATTTAAATATGGTGGAATTAGCAGGAGATTACACACAGCCTAGGGCTGAATCCAACCTGAAGTTTCTTGTCTATCGAAAAGAGTTACTTCCTCTCCTTATTAGAATGAATCATTTTGTTCTCCACATAACACTGACTATTATAAAATACTATTCTAGGGAGTAGGTATAAATTAATTAAATCTTGAGATGTCCAAAGTATTGAAGCAGCCATATAATCATTTTATGGTGAGAAGGTGCTTCAAGAAACTAAACACTGACCTAATGGCTTTTATTTGTAAGCAGGTGACCTAACTTACTGGTGTGATTAATTATATCTGGCCTCTGTATTGCTCACTATGGAGGTGCTCAGTTTCCCAAATAAATACTCATTTAAAAATACCTATGCTACAAATAGGAATTTACCTTACTCTTATTATTGCAAGAAAATAAAAGACTTGAAAAAATCTCATGGAAAAGCAGAATCAAAAGCCATCATATAGCTTAAGTATAATTTGAGAAATCAAATACATGCTGCAATGAAGTGGTGAGAATATTTGCATGGAAATGTGTAAAAACCCTCAGAACTTTTAGGTGATGGACTGTGGACATTCCAGAGGGAGAGGAATGATTTTAGCCTAGCTAAAATAGAAGCAGTCAAAAGTGAAATGAACAGACTATCCAATGGAAAAGTAGCAAGTATGTCTTCTGTGTTGCCTAAATCAAGAACAAATAAAAGAGGTCACACATCTTCAAAGCTGTCATCAGTTTTTTATGCTTAAAACAACAAGGCCTGAAAGAAAACAGGCAAGGTTTCCTCTAATGTTTCAAATTGAAAGCATTAACTTTCAAATTTAATGGTGTTCTACTTTCTAAAGTAAACATTTTGGTCACAAGGGGACAGATGTGCCCATACGATTGTGTTTTATTCTAAGTGTCCCAGTACTCTCAGACTAGCAACTATAACATATCATGGTTAGAATAACCACTTAAAAAGTCACATATTTCAACAGTAGGTTTAGATATAGAGTTTTACATATACACAAAGTTATTCAAATAAGACATCTATCTTAGGTATGTCATTACATTCTATACGATACTGAAGTTTGTATGATGTTACACTTTTCTTTAGTTGAAAAGGGTATTGCAAGAAGTTACTACTTCCTTCCTAGGTCTTGATTTTATGAACAGCCAAACCCCAAAACCTTTAAATTCATCCAGCAAAGAACTAAAACACATACAGTTTAAATGGAAATCCACATCCAAATGGGATTAAGAACATATTTAAAATCTCACCTGTATCTCTGGATATTTGCTATTTTTCAGCAGCTCACCCTCATGTTCTATAAGTAGCAGACAAGAATACATTTTTTAGCCTTTATCTGAAGAAGAAAAAAGATGCACAGTGATTTTTGGTATATATTGTAAATATCAGAAGCTGCACTATTTTTGAAACTTGGCTTATTTTTGTAGCTGAGTCAAAGGCACTGCTTAGTTTACAATGCATAGCAATTCCAATTAAGAAAATGGAGCTGCTGAAGCTCTTTTCACATTGAGATCAAAACTAGCTCTGCTAAACCATGTAACTTTTTCCAGTAAGAATAGAACAGAAACACTTACATGCATTAGAAGTTTCTCCATGCAATAAATGTTACACATTAGCCAGTATCTTATTTTTGTAGTATATTTGTCATTATATGGAAGAGTTGAATAATTGCGTAGTGAATGAAGCTCAAAACCCCCACCAGTTACAGATATTGAAGAAAACATAACATTGGGATTATAAATAATAAATCATTTATTTAATGTCCTGTACATAACATAGCACTTGTATCGTCTATGAATGAGTCTATACATCTTTCAGTTTGTCCATACATAAATGACCTGAACTGTGATCATTATAATGGTAACAGTTTCAATTTTCAATTAGTTTCTTTCAAAGTGAATGTGGTACTGATATTTCCTCTGTCTTCCATGAAAGGGAAAAAGAAAACTGTGAGGTGTACCTTAATGCATGAAAAAGGACATACAGAGAATGCAACATGTTTCTTGTATGCCTGAGGATTTCAGCTTGGCATTTGGATCAGGTGATATGGGAAGGTAAGCAGAATGAGAGACAGCATATCTAAGCCTTCTTGCACCATGTAAAATCCCCTCTTTGCTCCAAGTGTCTCCAAGCAAAAACAGAAAAATCTCTTAATGTTCCAAAATAAACCAAAGGAGAACTGTGGTTTTTTGGTTTTTTTGTTGTTTTTTTTTCTTTGTTTTGTTTGTTTGTTTTTTTAGCAACCCTAACCTTTGCAAGAGAAATGCAAAAGGTGAGGAAGGAAAGATAAAGACAACTCCTTATGTTATTTTAATACATCTGTGATTCTCTTAGTCATCAGAGGGACAATCTTGATTTAGAAGTGTAGATTATAAGAAGTAGATTCTAAACAAGATATGGTTTCCCCAGGTGGGCCAATGTGAATTTTCTGCTGTCAAATCCAGCACAAATGAAAGATGTTAGATTAAAAATAATTCATGCTCTGTGATCCAGGAACTCTTGGGAGAGTTAGCAACTATGCCAGTAGGGGCAAGGAGATGTTTGCATCATTTTTCCTTGGGAATATTGCTGCTAACAAAGAGGAAAGATAGAATGATGTGTGGTTTAATAAGCTTCAGATTATTTCTGAATCTTTTGAAAACTCTTTAGAGTGGAACGGAAATCAGAAGAGGGAAATTAATTTTGAAATTACTAAATTCTATAATTTTTCCCAAAGTTTTCTTACATTAAAAAAAGTCATTGTACTGTATGGAAATACAGCATCTTTTAGGTCCACACATACTGCTGTATTTATAGGTTAAGCCATTCACTTAGACTAAAATGTATCTAAGTTTAGAAAAAGATTAATATTGTTACCTTTCATACTGGCAGAGACGACTACACTGAAATATTTTCACAAAATCTTTCTCTAGTAGTTGTATTCTGATCCCTTCAAAACTTCCAGTCAATAGGTAACATCATGCAGTACTTGTTAAGTGTTAAAAAGCTTGTCTGCACACACAAAGAAAGAAGAGACACAATGGAAGGAGTAACTCAACATCCCCAGCTGCTCCCAGGACACCAGCAGCAAAACACCCACCATATCATCAAGAACAGAGCAGTACAGGGGCACAGTGGCAAGGTCGAGCCCAGATCAAAGGCTCTGGACCTACATCCACCTTGCCAAAGCCCAAAGCCCCTCCTGGGTCTGTCCCAGCAGAACCATCAGCTCCTTGGCTCAGATGTGAGACTCTCACAATGACCCATTCAGAGCAGCTCTCTGGGTCATATTTCAGACCAAGGTGGGGCACAGACTAGGGTTGTGGGATGCATCATGTGATGCAGCAAAAGAGCATTTTTGGGATTTCACAGGTCTGTGAAGTGGGCTGGGAGCTGGGAGATGAGTGGGCCTGTAAGAGACACCTCTGGGTGTGAACATCCCTCTGTGTCTCTAAGGGCAAGAGCACAGGCAGGTTGGCTGTGGGAACAGGGTGTGTGTGTCTGTGTGTGTGAGGGGGTCTGTACCAGACACTGGAATGAGGCTGAGACCTGGGGGGGATCATATATGTCCAGATGCCAACATCTGGGGAGACTGGAACCAGGGGGCAGCTACTGGGTAGACCAAGTGGCTCAGCTACTGGATGGACCCACCTTGCATATACATATTTTTGCAGCATCATAGCTCCATCCTACTCAGACATAGTGGGCAGGAGGATGAGACCATTGTTGCTGTTGGTGTTCATGTGAGGGCTCTATCTCTCTGCCTGTTCTCTGTAGCCATACCTATATACATGTATAAATACATTTATATTGTACACAGCATAAACTGTACACTATACACACTCTGCTTAGCTACTGGAGGGACTGAATCAGACTAGAAGGAAGCTATTCCCTGGAGACAGCCACAGGAACCCCGGACAACACAGGAGGAGGGCTTCTCTTAAATTTCCAAGTTCATCTGATTGTGTGATCAACAAAACCTGCAATTCAGAAAACTGAATTTAATAGTTTCAATTTTCTGATCTGGTGTCACCCAGGGAACTGACATTCATTCTACAATAATTTGCAAAGTCAAATGTCAAGTTGGTTTGTCTTTCTATAAATGTCTAAAGGCATTCAGAAATAATTCAAATTTTCCAAAATTGATCAGAATTTAAATTCTTTTTAGCTGATTGAAAATGTGACAATTTTTACTGGTTTGTCATTTTTGTAGACAAAAGCAATAATGATGAAAAGGAAGCAGAAATATAGAATTTCATGTTGCTTTTGGTACCCTTTTTATGTCAGTGTTTTTGTTTAAAGTATGTCTTCAAATCAACCCTTCTGTTATGCTACTTCGCTTAAATAAAGTCACTGTACAAAACAAAAATTCTTGAGAAATAAGAAAAAAAATCACCTGTATTTTAGAAAGAGGGTGAAGTAAACAAGGGAATTCCAAAGCCTGAGCTGAGGCTTTCTGTTCCACAGAGAAGTTCTTCTTTACTTTTAATGGTTTACTACCTTTGCAGTGGGATATTGTGTTGTCCCTAGAAACACTTATAAATCTCAGAATTTCCAGATTCATGCCAGGTGGCACTAAGGCTAAACATAAAGGAAGCAGTACATTTGTATCAGCTTCTAAATCCTTCTATCTTATCTTTGAGGCTGCTGTATCTGTCATTTTCTAGAGGAATGTTCTAAACTGAACTTATCATGCCCATCAGAGAGCATGAAGACTTGTATTCTGCGAACAGGCACCTTAGCAGGAATTGGTGAAAGAGATATTGTAGGAAAATTGAATTGTATCATGCAAAATTTAATCTTGTTCAGGTCCCCACTCAAAGCATTATCCACTGACAGACCTTTAGCTGCTGTTTGTTAAGCCATTTGATATCAGTGATGGCCCTGCCTGCTCTGTCTTTCTCTCCTGGTATACATGGGTCTGACTTACACTGGCCCTTTTTCCTAAGAATTTCATGCTGAAGTTTTCTCCTTCTCATATCCGCCAATCGTTTCATCTGTAACAGCTTCTTTTATACTTAAACAGTATTAGGCTAAGAAACATTGTCTTTTATGTAAATTATATATAGTGGTGTCCTCCATCCTGTATTAGTTCATCCTACCTGTGAAGGATCTTGTACTTGTTCCAGAACTTTTTTTTCCCCTAGCTTGCTTAAAATACTGTCATATTAATCAGTATCAAAAGCCATCCTGAAGTCAAGATGAATATCCACGCTACTTCCTTCTTATCCATGAGACCTATTAGTAAGTTGTAGAGAGAAATATATTTTGCTTAAAATGATTTTGTCTGATAAATATAAATCATATCCTTGTTGCTTCCTCATATTTACAAATTGGTTATTCGGTAATTTGTTTTGAATTTTCTTTAAAGGAACTTGAAGTACTTTTTTTTTTCTGAAGTTCACCACTGCATTTTTCCTTTTTTTTGTCTTTTGATCCATCTGCAATCCACAGATTCTCATGAAGAACTGCTGTCATTTCAGAAATTACTTCAACTACCTTCTCATTACCTTATAATGAAATTGACTATTTTCATCTTCTATCTGAAGATCTCAGCATTTGTTGTTTGTATCAATTAAAGTTATATTTTTCAACCGGGCAAAAGTGACCCAAATTATACTTAGGTCACCTGCCTGTCATCAGGTGCTCCCCCTTGTTGAGTAGTGACCAGTTCCTGCCTTGGTTTTGTTTTTTACTGTTATTTCTGTGGAGATGATTCCTGATACTTTGGGTGTCTCTTCCTATTTGGATCTCATTTCATGCCTGTCAAATCAACTTCCTGTTAGTTCTGAGGAGCTTGATTGGTTTGGTTTTCCATTCATTCCTTGCATGTTTTTCCCTTTCTTCTTAATCAGTGAGAGCATCTGGTTTATCCAGGTAATTCACCTGCTACCTCTTTTAGGTGTCATAGTTTACGTGAGTGCCCCACATGTGATTTCTCTGAGAAAATTTAAGTTCTTCATGACACTTTTCCTCTTTTGACTTGCTTCATATTCAGTGTCTCTTATGAATTGGGTGAACTGACTGAGAATCATTTACTTGAAATTTTCTTCAATAATCATAACATTTTGAAGATCACACACTAATTTTATTCCAGCTTTTCAGCACTTTTTTTTGATCAGGAGTAAATCTACAGAAAAAAAAAAAAAACAAAACCCAACCTATTTGTTCTATTTCTTTCTTCACCTTTTCTGTCACTTTCTGTAGTATTTTTTTTAGCTCTAGTTGACATAAAAAATGTATTTGGAGTAAGTTTGTAATCTATACTGTATAATACACTTCCACAGTTTTAAACATGTTTTGGTATTTGTTGAAGCCACTTGTGCTGACTGGAGGATTGCAGAACTGATTATCTTTTTGTATGTAAAACTAGAAGAATAAAAAATATCCTAATAGACCCGCAGAGACAACAGTCCTGATTCAGCAGTGTGTTAGTCAAAAATAGTAACAGGGATGGCATGATTAAGGAATGCTATGTTTTCTAGACAATGGGTGTAATAAAATGAGATTAATCATGGATCTAGGATTTTGACTCTCCAGAAAAAATGGCTGAAATATATACACAGCTTTTTTAACTGGGGGTAGATGTCAACATTGTTCCAGAAGGAATCTCAGACTGAAATCTTTGGAAATATAGTGAGATACCAGTCTCCTCTCTGTTACACTATTCCTAGAGAATTCCTTGGTAACTATACTCATACTTACATTAAGTGCATTTTTTAATACCTTAGTGATAAAAGGCCCAAGTAGTTACAAATTAGAATTATCAACAGCCCTGTTCCTCTCAGACTGTAAATTAGTCAAATGTGGTTGAGAGGATGAAGTAGGGCAATTATTTCAACTACATCTGGTACTTGTGACAAGCCACAATCACAGCAGTGGAGTTGTACTGAACATGGGGGTTGGATTTCAAACATGAGAATTGTTTGAGATTTCTGAAAACAATTTACTGATTATTATTATTTTTGTTTTAATCATGAAACAAACCACGGAAAATCTAAATGCGGCGGTACTGGACAGCTTCACTCTGAACACGAGGAGCGAGGCAGCGGTACCGGTAAGTGCTGTGCCTTTAAAATTGATCGAGACGGATCCGGAGAGGGGGCCGCCCGGAGAGCAGGAAGACACAAAAAGAGGCGCGAATCGGCCACTATCGCGACAGGCTGACGACATCGGGGGTGTGCTGGGGCAACCGCGGGAAACTGAAACGCGGTGATAGCAGACAGGTTACAGCCCGGTATCAATTGGACCGCGAGCAGGGAGGCAGCGACACCGGTACCGGTAAGTGCCGTGCCTTTAAAATTGGTCTGGATGGAGACAGAGAGGGGGTTCAGGCTTTGCAGAGGAGTGGAGCATGCCGGGTGAGCAGGAGGGGAGGAGCAGCCTCCCCGGAGCAGTGAGGAGCACCTGCCCGGCAGGTGAGCCCGATTCCTGGGCTACGAGTGGCCAGCGGTGCCGGGCAGTGCCCGCGGCGGTTCGGCAGAGCCGCAGAACCGTTCAGGGTTTCGAATGGTGAAGGTGGAACCAAGGGGGTGTCCTGAGTCATCTGGGGGTGTCCCGGCAACATGCTTGGTTCGGCACTCGCAGGTCCGGCTGTGGTCACAGCCGGATGAAGGCTGCCGTCCAAAGACCCAGGCAAGGGTCCCACACAAACGTGTAGATGTCCAGGCCCCTGGGTGCAGAGGGTGCCTGAGCCTGGCACTTGTAATGGAGGTGTTGGAGACGAGAGCACTGTTAGATGTGAACAGGGGAATGATCTGCGCAGTGTGGTGGCTGAGCTGAAGGAGGAACTCGAAAGACTGAGGATAATGAGAGGATATGGAAAGGAGATAGACTGGTGGAACCAGACCCTGCCATCCCTGAGGGAAAGACAGAAGGTGCGGGGTCCATGAGAAGCAGGGGATCCCCTGCCCTCTTGCCACCTGGACAAGGAAGGGGACCTAAGAGATAGGGGGAGGGGGCAAAAGGAAATGGGTCCTTCCCTGCAGAGGCAGAGCCAGTCTAACGGGGATGGGGATGACAGGCAACCTATACCAGAGGTCTTGCCACTGTCAGATAAGCCTTCCAGCAACATAACACCCTCTTCCACAAGGAAGAATAGAAGAGTTCTGGTTGTTGGCGACTCACTCCTAAAGTGAACCAAGTGCCCCATATGCCAGGTTGACACTCATCATAGGGAATTCTGTAGTCCTTCTGGAGTTCAAATGAGGGAGATCCCTAGGAAACTCCCTACATGGTGCAGTTGTCAGATTATTACCCACTACTGATCTTCCAGACAGGTGGGGAGGAAGTCACATCCCATTGAGAGGAATGAAGAGAGACTTCAAGAGCTTGGTATGGTTGGTGGAAGACTCTAGGGCATAAGTTAATTTCTTTTCTTTCTTCCTTTCCATTTGTGGGTGTTGACATGGGATGCAATAGAAGGATCCTGTCTGTAAATACCTGGCTCAGAGGCTGGTGCTACAGGCAGGGCTTTGAGTTCTTTGATCATAGCTGCTTTTATAAGAGACCAAGCCTGATGGTTATAGATGGGAGAGGCTTATCTTCCAGGGAGAAAAGGGTTCTAGTGCAAGAATTAGCAGGGCTCATTCACAGAGCTTTAAACTAAATTAAAGGGGAATGGGGCTGTAGCTGGGTTTGCACCAGTTGGGGCAGTGTCCTAGTGTTAGTGAAGACCAGAAGGCTGCTCACCCCCTAGGGTTGAATCTGTGCTCAGCTCACTCCCTGAAATGTCTGAACATCCATGCATGCAGCACGGGTAACAACCAAAAGGAGTTAGAAATTTATGTGCAGTCAAGGGGCTGTGATCTGGTGGCAATTACAGAGACATGGTGAGGCAGCTCACATGGCTGGAATGTGGTCATGGATGGCTGTGGCCTTTTTAGGAAAGACAGGCCAACAAAATGAGGTGCTGGAGTTGCTCTTTACATGAAAGAGCAACTAGAATGTATTGAGTTCTGTCCAGGACTAGATGAGGAATGAGTTGAGTTCGTGGATGCAAATGAAGGGACAGGCTAGCATGGCTGATATGGTTGTGGGTGTCTATTACACACCATCTATCAGGACAAGGAATCAGATGAGGCTCTCAACAGGCTGCTGAAAGCAGCATTAAGATTGAAGGATCTGGAATTTTGCTGGAAGGCCCACTCAGGCAGCCATTCATACAGTCCAGAATGTTCCTACAGTCCATTGACAATAACTTCTTGATGCAAATGGTGGATGAGCCAAGCAGGAGAGGAACACTGCTGGATCTTATACTTACTAACAAGGAGAGCCTGATTGAAGTGGTGAAAGTTGGTTGAAGTGGTGAGGCTGCATCTGGAATCCTGCATCCAGTTCTGGGCCCCTCAGTTCCAGAAGGACAGGCAACTGCTTGAAAGAGTCCAGCGCAGAGTCACAAAGATGATTAAGGGACTGGGAAATCTCCCCTATGGGGAAAGGCTGAGGGAGCTGGAGCTTTAGCTTGGAGGAGACTGAGAGGGCAACCTCACTAATATTTGTAAATCTGTAAAGGGTGAGTGTTGGGAGAATAGCGCCAGACTCTTCTCAGTGATGTCCCGTGCCAGGACAAGGGGCAAAGAGTGTAAGCTGGAGCATAAGAGGTTCCATGTAATCGTTAGAAAGTTTTTTTTCTCTGTGAGGGTGACAGAACACTGGAATAGGTTACCCTGTGAGATTGGTGTCTCCTCTGGAGACATTTAAAACCCACCTGGACACATTCCTGTGTGACCTACACTAGGTGACCCCGCTCTGGCAGGGGGCTTGGACTTGATCTTTCTAGGTCCCTTCCAACCTCTAACATTCTGTGATTCTCTGAAGCAATTATGTATGCTTAAAAAAAAAAAAAAAAAAAAAAGTTAAATTTTATTGTTAGATTTTTAATTTTGATTTAGACAAAGAGTGCCGAGGCCTAAAAACCTTTTCAACCATGTGCTTTTGTGAATATACTTGGTGAATATCTGAATCTTGATCTTTGAAAAAATGTTACAAGATGACCTTGACAGAAGTTGTAATGAGCTAGTGAAATCTGGTGCTGATATAAAGGCATTTCAACACTGAGGATGATCAAAATGTTATACAGGAAAAGTTGACTGCTTTCAAGCTTTAAAAAACAGAAATTGGATGTAATATAATAATAAAACAAAGTTCAAGGTCACTTGCTCGGGAGTTAATAGGAAAATCCACAAGAAACTCGGACAGACCAGATGAAAATTACACAGGAAGAAAAAGATTTGTCTGTTTTGATTAGTCAAAGGACATCCTTGAGATTCACTATGATGAAAACTGAAGTGTAATAGTTATGCATGTAGTAGGGACATAAAGAAGGTAGTGGTTACCACTGAGTATAACATATCAGGTGTTTCTCAAAGATTAGAGCTAAAAAAAAGAAAATGCATGCTGGCTATGAGTAAATTTAGGCTATAAGTAAGAAGGAATTCCTAGATTATAAAGCAATCAGGATCATCCTTCCAAATTACAGTGGCAGAAAATTAAATGTTTCTGGATGGAACTGGAAAGCTAATGACAATGATAAGAAGAAACATCTTATGATGCAAAAGGTTATTTCCATTCCTATGTTATCTCAGTGCTCTGCTTTCCAAAGATTAAATTTATTTGAGATAAAAATAAAACTGTGTTACAATGTTCCTCTTTAGCTTGTGTTTGCTTCATCATAATTTTATACTTTGTTATTCCTTGAACATACTTTGCAGGGATACTGGATATAGCAGTCAAAGCAAATAACAACATTTTACATCCTTTGTGTCCTTTATAAGGAAAAAAAATCTGTCTTCATCAGTTGTGAACTTGTGTGATTCGTTCTCATATGAATCCCCTATTTTTTGAGTAACCTAAAGATTGATGACAAGGATGTTACTAGGTGTCTTCTGAACCTGATTACAATGTCTTCCTTGCCACTCTGGAAATCCTGGTAGCCTATAATCACTGTGCTCTTTATAGACTTAAAGGCTATTGAATTTTATTTCTATTACATGTAAAATCTGTCTGGATAGCTCCATGCAGTGAAATAATGTTTGAAATATTTAGCTTGGATTCAATGACATTGTTTCTGGAATTTTTGACTTGGATTCACTCTCTGCCTGAGCTGCTAAATTTGAGTGGTATGGTGCTGTACTGTGTGAAATTGTCCTTTAAGATTTTTTCCACAGTGTTTTATTTGCAGACACGTCTCAATGTGTTGTTTTCCAAGAGTACTTTCCTTCTGTCACAGTCAATCAAAGAAAATTAAGTTTCCTTAATGAAACCAGGTTGGCTGCATTCTGAAATGCTTACGAGGACTTGTATGTTGAAAGAAATATTAAACTCTTAGCACTGAAACTGGGAAAATGGGAGATGAGAAATGATGGTAAGGCTGAATTAGTGATGTTAGGAAGCCAGCTGCAAGATGGCAGAAAAAGAGCTGGACTGGAAGGATGGAATAAAAGAAGGCATAGTAAAAACACCAGAAAGGTTTTCTTCTGCCTGATGCTTTAATTTGGAGTGGTTTGGAATAGGAAATTCTAGCCTGCCTCTGAATGGGAAATGGGGTAAAAGAAAGCAACTGTTTGGTTTTTATTTATCTAGCAGTCATCATTTTGTTACAAGATAATTATTTTTAGTCTAGACTAGCATTCCAGCTTTTCACTAAATAAATATAAAAATATCACAAAGATATAAAGCCTACTTTGAGGCCTGAAATAAAGTGGTTTGTTTGTTAGTTATTTTCAAGTTCCACTCATTTTGAAATTTGAATGAATGAGGGATGTCTTCTCAGCACATTCTGGAGAATGTGAAAATAGAAAGCTGAAGAGAAGTGGGTAAACAAAGAGTCAAGGATGTTTTCAAATTTTAATGAATCTAAGGACTATTCTTGCTTATATAAATGTTGAGTTTCAGTGGAGTAATTTATGTATACTCTCATTTAGTTGTCAGAGCAATGATTGTTGTGGAAGCATATTTAATCCTAGAGAATGGCTCTTTCTGATCTTGCATGTAAAAATTAATGCATGATGTCTGATTTTAATAATTTGGTTTTTAATATTAACATTTACAATTCGATGTGCTTGCTGATTTTTTTTTTTTAAGCCTATTTTCAATACACAGAATGTTCAGTACATTTGTATGTTCAATGACCTTGTTTCCTGATGATCTGAGGAATGTAATTGCCTTTCTTATCCCATGCATCTAAGTTCTAAAGAAACAACTTTGGCTATTTAAAAGGTGAGTAAATAGTAATAAAACTGATATGAAGGAAATGTCCTTGCTCTGGGAGAGTGGGGGAGAAAGTGAGAAATTTAATCAGTCATAAACACAATAAACAAAAATATTTAAGACTTGTGAATACCCAGAAATTAAAGTTACATTTTGAAGATATAAAGTAATTGCTAATGGAAAAAAAACCCCAAGAAACAACTAAATGCATCTCATGACATTAACATCTCTGCTTTTACTTCTACTAATTTTTTTTTTTTTAAATTATATTTTCTAACAATATAAAATGTTTCCAATATCGGTGATTCCTATGTTGCAGCTAAGCCTACCCGTTGCCATTACAAGAAAATTCACACAAACTCTTAAACATAAGCAGGGAACTGCAAACTGCAATCAAAGAGCACATAATTCCTATAAGTTCTGCAAAGACCTGTCCCAACTTTTCATCTCTTAGCTCCTTTTTCTTGAATTCCTCCACCTTCACTATGTCATCCCATTTACTCTAAAAGTAAGAAAGAGGCAGCTATCTGCCATGGATAAAAGTGATATATCTGTAAGTTATACAACATAGAAATACTTTGAAGATTTTTGAGAAACACACCATATGATAACAATGTTTCTTCATCTTTTATAGTTAAAATGAGAGTCTAGATAGTTTGCAGAAGACCATTTATTTTAGGCATAAGGGAAGTCAGGTGGTAGAAGGATGCCAATCTGAGGTTCTTGGGTTTGGATCCCAAACCAGCAGTCAGTCAGCACCTGGTATGACCAGTGTGCATTTCTTTTTCTCTTCACTGGGAATTTTGGGGAATATTATTTCATATTTCTAGAAAGACCAGACTACATCCTGTCAAGGTTATACTTGGAGTAGGTTTCAAGGACTGGGTAGCACAGGGTAGCTGAAGGAGCAGCCTCTGAGAAGAGGCCAGGGCTGCTCAGTGCTGAACACAGCCCATGTTCCACCTGGCTCCAGCTGACCCTCTGCAGGGCACATTGATGGTGGCATCTCTGGGAAAGCTTGTTCAGGAAAGGGCAATATTCATCTGGCAGACAGAGGATGAGGAAAAAAAAAAAAAAAAAAGAGAGACTTGTGAATGGTGAAGTGCTAAAAATTAAGGAGGAAGGGCTCCAGGTATTGCAGTTAAGTTTTGCCCTTCAGCCTGTGGTTAAGTCCACAGTGAACCATGTTACAGCCTGGAGAGGACCACACGGGAGCAAGGGGAACATTCCCTGAAGGAAATACAGCTCATGGAGGGCACTTGAGGGAGGAGAGGAAATATGGTTCACGGAGAGCACTTGAGGGAGGAGAGGAAAAGTGTAAGGGGGAAGAAGTGGCACAGAGGACCTCTGAGAGCATGAGAGGCATGAAAGGTTGGGTGGGCTTTTGGTCTTTAGCCAAGATTAACTCTTGACATAGAGTTTTTAATTTTTATTCAAAAAAGGGTTGTTTTTATGACTTTGTAAGCTTCCAAATCATCTTTGAAATCATCATAAAATCTGGTAGACGCACCTCAAATATTTGGATACCTTGGTTCATATCAGAACCTTTACATATGTTGAATGGCTGATGACTGTAGAAGGGAGAGTAAGAGATAACTAAAAATTTGTAAATCTTGCTACTTTGTAAGAAATTGATGCCACAGCAATCAGTATACAAAAATGTAGTTTACTAATGTCTTAGATGAAATATGTCTTATCTGAAGAAATATTGCTGTCTTTGAAGATGACAAAAGATATAGTGGGTGTTGTTTGCAGCTAGACTTTCAAAAGCAGAAGATACTGAGGACTGATCTATTTGGTGGGTTGAATAATAGACTACAGAGCATTCCACATCTCATTGAATTTGGCTTAGTTTTTGATGCACAATTTTTTAGTAGTTGGTGGCTATTATTTTTTCAGTTGTAAGTTCTTTAAAAAAAGAAATAGGGTGGGATATATATGTGTAAAATCAAGGCCTAAGACTGTGTATATATTATAGCAACCAGTATGTCTGTATCTCAGTATGCACTGGCTATTCTTCAGTTACAGACTGTCTTCTAGGATGTTTGTTTTGTTGTGTTTTTTCCCCACAGGTTAACACAAAAGCAAATATGCACAGTTTAGATCGTCACAAACGTTTTTTAAGTGATCTCAGCAGAGAAACCAAACATCGCAAAAGGAGAAAATAACTCCTTTATATCTGTTTGTGCACATCTGCTGGCTGGATTGGAGCCAAAACTAGCCCTTCATCACTTCATCAAATTGCACATTTCACTATACAGTCTTCTAATAAGGATTAAAATGGTTTGGGACACTTCTCTCCGCTCAGAATCCCCAGAATCAAAACCCAAACCAAGCAAAAAAACCCCAACACCTCCACTCTCCATCTTTTAATGTATTAGTATTAATCTGTTGTCTTCACTATTGGCTCACAGTTTATTACAATAGCTGTTCATACATGGTAGAAAAAGCTTTGCTCTCCATGAAAAAGGTAAATCAGGCAATTAAAGAATATTGAAAAGATTTGTAGTTTCATGATGTACTGATGATATCAGGGTGAATAATAGTGCAAATACTGAATCAGCTGCTGAATCAGCTACTAAATCAGCTACTACTTTTGCACTTGTTTTGTGTCCATGGAAATCTTTCTCTGAAAACCTATTTTTGCCTGATTAAAAGAAATTGTTTAAACAATCCTGACACTGTTCTGCCGTTTCATGGTCCATCAATACAATGTTTAAGTATATGCTTAAAAAACATAGCATGGTTATCTACCATTGACAATTACTAAACATGGTGATTTTCTCAAGTGCTTAGCTGAACTGGAATATAGTATTATAGTAACATGTAGTACATGACACACACAAAAAAATCTTAAAATATATCTTTTCTTTTTCTATTTTTAAAATTCCTCTTAAATCATCACTAAATTAAATGTAAGTTTCTGTTCTTTGTACATTCCATTATTTATTCCAAAGCCAATTGAACCAATGATCTGAATATACATAGTTACACAGGGTCCTGCAGTGGGTTTCAGTGTGACATTTCATCACTGTATATATTTTATATATACACTATATATATTTCATAAGTTTCTCTTAAGTCAGCTCCGTTTTACAACCCCGAAAATTGCTACCTATATAATGTTTAATTTTAAAAATAACTTGCTTGAAATGTTATCCTTATGCATCATACTTAGGTCAGTAAATATAACCTTGGTTACAGGCTGCTTGACACATTAAAATGGAACTGGCAAGTCTATAAGTAAATATTAAAGCACAGATTGTTCTTACATTCTTTTTATTACAAAAAGCAAAACTGAGTCAACATACTTTCTTGTTTAGTGTGAATATTTCTTACACAATACTATGTATTTTCTTTGTTCATGTAAATTCTGGTAGTTAAGAAGAGTTTTTCACACAGGAAGTCTTCAAAAAGAAATCGGAATATATTGTCAGACCTTGTGGTCTCATGCCTGACTTGTGCAGTTGCCAGGATCAGACCCTTCAAAAAAAAGGTATAGCACAAGCAGAACTGGGTCAAGTCTTTTTCACATTGTGTTCTAAATGTTAGAGGTTTCCAGAAAAAGTGGGCTTCTGGACCTGAGGGTTCCTCCTGTCCAGTCTGATAGATGTGGCTGCTGCTACTCACCTTTTCAGGTCTGACCAGTTACAAGGGGCATTTAATGCTCTGATTCACACGTATCAATGCAATCACTATGCAGCTTAGCACAGCCACAAGACCAGGATCTTATTGGCACCCACATAAAAGCCAACAGCATTTAGATAAACATGAGCAACATAGTCCTGTGTTCTGAGGAGCAGAATGAGGCTTTACTAACTTCTCTTACACTGTGCATACTCAGAGATGTACCCAGTGGTTGGCCCTGATCACTGTGTTCGTCCAAGAGTGGCCCCCAGATCTCAGTCACTACTTTTCTAGGCCCTTCACACTTTTCTAATGTACTGATTAGCATTCTTAAGCTGTTGGAAATGTGTCCAACAGTCTGTTTACACCTCATGTGAAGAAGTATGTTCTATCGAATTTTAACACCCCCCCTTCCATTCTGTTATTATCATTGTGCTGTCTTTCTAATTGTGGTATAACACCAGAAGAACAGACATTTATCTTCTGTAGGCCATTCCTTATCTGATATGCATTCATCATAGATCTTTTTATCAATGTTCCATGTAAAAAATTCTTTCTTTTCAAATGGGCATCTTCCTTAATCATAGTAATTCTTTCCAGGCTTCTCTGTGTAGTTTTTGAATGTAAATGACCAGTAAACCCCATGGACTTTCTTGAAACAAGAAACAGGAGATTTAGGTAGTATTCACCTTCATCCCCAGTTGTCTTATCTTGATGCTAGCAACACATTCCCTTCAATTGTGCACAAATTCTTTATTGATCTTGCAAAACTGAAGAATAGAAGCTGGTAGAAGCTGGAATAAGACATAAAGCTTGGGTTTTTGTGCGTAATTTATTTCCCAGTACTATGCCATAGTGCATACAATTTCCAGAGAATGCCAAAATATTGATATAGTCATAGAATCTTTTTGGTGGGAAAAGACCTTTATGAGCAAGTCCAACCATTGATAAATGAACCTTGAAACTGTGCTATCCATCATCTTACTTCTTATGTAGCCTAATGTTTTGATTGCTTTCTGTCTGCAGTTTGAATCAAGAAAATATCTTTCAGTTACTGCAATGACTAATAGTTTCTTTCTTGAGACTGAGGTAAGCAAGTAGCTTAAGATTTTCTTCATGCATAAATTTCCTTGCACTTATTTATTCTGACTATCATTTCCCCTTTGTTTAGCTCTCTAACGTTTAATCCAATCCTCTGGTTTGGATTAATTCAAATAATTGTTTAAACTTCAGATTTGCTGTTACCTTGCTTGTTACTTAATAAATGTAATAAGCACTGAGGTTTAAGATAAAAATTAATTACTTGATAGCAGCCAACACATTAACGTTCTGCTTAGCTGTAAATATCAGATTTTAGGGAAGAAGTTTACCTAGTAGTATAAGTTTTTAACTCCATGAAATATGTGTAAAAATTGCAAAGACAATTCTCATTCTTGTGATGTCATTTGAATTCCTGAGCTGTCCAGTGTAGAAAGTAAACAGGTTTTCAGATTTTTGTTACTAAATGAATTTATTAAATTTTGATTAACTGCTCTGGCGAAATGCTTCATGATTTTGTGGACTCTTGCTTTAGATTAAAAGAAATCTGGATTTTCAGAGTGGTTAAGTATACAGTGTAAGTTTCCAAATGTCATGACTTGTCAGTCAATTGTAAATTAATAATCCCTGATCTGGCATAGGTCATCTGTACTCATTCTCCCAATTATTCTTCTATACTTTTACTGTTCTGAAATCTTCCATGGTTATGGAACTGACTTTGAGAAATAACTTTGGAACCTGCTCCTGTTAGGAGAATTTCTGACACTGAAGTTCTAGAAAATCATTAATCAGTTGTCAAATATATATAAATAATATCCATTCATTAGGACATATCTGTTTCCTCTGTTTCAAACAACTAATGCTTTTCAGTATTCTTCTACAATCTATGCAGAATTCCATCCTACAATAGATATTTAATATAGATGCTTTACACATTTTCTGCATGCATTTGTTGTTCTTCACAGAGAGTGAGAGAAAGCCTCTTGTTTGGCCTGACTGACATTAGATGAGCTGAATCCTACTTATTATCACCCATACATATACTCAGGAAGAAGCCATAATTATCTAATGATTATATATGGTATTAAAATATCTAATTTTAATTTAGAAAGCAGCTCAATATTTTTGCAGCAAAACACAAACAAACATGTTTGTGAAAAAATTATGAGCATTATTGCAATTAGAAGAATTAGAAGCAGGTTAGCAATAAGGGACTTGCTACATATTTCTGCTTATACTAAAGAGCAGTGACAGATGCTTTGCCATATATTCAATCTGTTTCAATAAACTATCACAGGCAACATATGATTTTTTTTTCAAATTAAAAAAAAAAAAAGAAATTCCTTTTTCTCAGACCTTCAAATCCTTCAAGCTACATTTTTCACTTGAAAACTTGTTTTTTCTTCAAATGCCTTCCCTTAATGCTGAACTGTTCAAACTGGTGAGTTTGCTACAGCAGAGTATACCCATCTGAACAAATTTTGGAAAGCAATGTCTTTTAATTAGTACAAAATAAAAGAGGTCCAATACAGTTTCTTGAGAAACAGCTTTTAAACAATGAGTAAAATAGATAAATTTTTGCTTCCATGTCCTCTACTGATACAGAAAATAATCAAGTCTCTAAAATTCAAGGACACAGTCCTTCACAGAGCACTAACACTGAGGGGCTACGAAACAGAATTATCTTGTAAAATACATAAAGGCTAATACACAGCTGTTTCTAAACCAGCTTTATTGCCCTTTTCTTTTGTTATAAAAGCAAAACCTGATCAATTTGTCAGTATATCTCTCCAACCAAGGATGTGAGAGCAAAGTAAGAGGCACAAAAATCTCTTTAATTCACTATGTTATGTGGTAAGGTAATATTAAAAAGTGTTGATGGTAGGACTGAAACAAAGAAAATCATCTCAGCAGCACCTTGTCACTTTTAGGTTGGTATTCTTTATTATGATGCCGGATGCACAGAGGATAATTCCAACCTAACATGCATGCTTAGCTGTCTGAGCACAGAAGTTATGTACAGGCTAGATATGCATATTCATACATTTTCCAAGAACTTATTAGCATTTGCAAATGTCCTTAGCACATTTGTGCTTCAGCGCCTTGAACCCCTCGGTGGTCCTTGAGGGTCTTTGGGTGGTTTTCTGTAGTCTTCATCACTGCGTTCTGTAGGTGGACTCAGTCTTTAGGCATGCTCTGTCCATCCTTTGTCTTATCCTTATTGTCCTCATCTACACAAAACTGGTCTGTCCAGATGCACCTTCCTTTATCAGTCCCACTCCAAGGGATGATGCCCCAAGGCTGCCTCCTTATCTATCTGCTACACATCTTTAGCAACTACAGGAAGATTCTGAAAGCACGTCTCATTTGGCCACCCTATCCCCTCTCAAGGAAAGTGTCCCAAGTCCTGGGTATCAGTACCTTATACTAAAACATTTCCTGGCAGAGTACTCTCAGACTGTCAATGAAATTCTGCTGTGGGACAGGCCTCTTGCTCTTTCTCTTCCTGCTCAGTAACATAAGGAACAGGGGACTCTGTGTTCTGTCCTGTTTCACCCATCCTGCTGATCAGTCTCCTTATCCTGGCTTTTGGGTTTGTGTTGGGACTCTGGAGTAGATCTGCCCTTCTCTGAAGCACTAGTCACACATCCAGCAAGCGGATACTAGATTTGGTGTATTACTTAACAATATTTTAGATTCTATAAACTTTATTTGCGTATAACTTACAACAGGACAGTTCAGCACATTTTATTTGGTCTACCTCTAATATACACCAGAGCAAATGGGTTTCAAAATCACATTAATTGGCCATAGGAAATTGCATATTGGAAAATAATAAACATTACTTTAAGTGGAAAATAGTTCTAAACTTGAAGTGATCATTATTTCAGTGTGAGAGGGATGCTTTGTAAATCAGGCTAATATATATGAGAATGTAAATATATTCCTTTTACTGTTGTAAGATTCCCTACAAATGTTGGAATTTTTCAGAAAAGAAGCTTAGTGAAAACAATGAAAATACAGTTAAATATTAAATATAAGACTATGATGAAAGAATTTCTTTACGGAGAGGGTGATCAGGCATTGGAACGGGCTGCCCCGGGAAGTAGTGGATTCTCTGTCCCTGGAGATATTTAAAAAGAGACTGGATGTGGCACTCAGGGCCATGGTCTGGTAACCGCAGTGGTAGTGGATCAAGGGTTGGACTTGATGATCTCTGAGGTCCCTTCCAACCCAGACAATTCTATGATTCTATGATGTCTATGAAAAAAAAAAAATCAGTATCTAAATGCATTTAGTTGGACAAATGAAATCATTTAACTGGAATGAGGTATATATAAGCACACACACTTGGATATGCTTATTAAACGTTATATAATGGACCCAGAATAAGATTTCAGTATTTTCACTGTCAGGACAATAACACAGCTTTCAAATTAAGTCAAATTCTATAACAAGAATAATAAAATAAACAGTAATGATCTTTCCTGAGTTGCCTTCAGCTCAGTAGTGTGATATTCAATTTGCCATACAACTACATGGTCTGAAGTGAATATAATGAACATTTTGGAGAATGAAGAGTTTCAAAGCTACTCTATCATATAGATGTACTTAGTGAGATGCTCACTAGTCAGTGTATTGCCTTGCTCTGTTTAGATACATCTTTTAAGTATTTGATGTTCTACATTTCTACTAAGGTAAACCAAGGGAGCTTTACCATTAGAAGGAAGAAATTAAAATCCAACAACCATAAAAAAACAAAATTTCAACTCTGCAGAGGCCAATAACTTCAGATTTCTCTGTAGTTAGCACCTAATATGATTTCTAGTCTTTTCATGAGATGCATTCCTTAGAAAAAGAGCATGTGTTTCTTTTGTATCTGTTGTTTATTTTATAGTTCACACATACAGCAGAATTAAAAAATCCCCACCAGCACACTGTATTTGTTTAGAGAATCAGTGGCAAAAGAGCAGAGGGATTTCATAGTTTCTAATTGACCAAAGCTGTTTGGCTTACTCGACAAATTATAAATATGTGGGTGCTGGTAACATCACAAAAAAAAAACAAACAAAAAAAAAAATCAGATTGCAATTCTTATCTCTTAGATTTTTTTGAAGAAAAGAAGGTAGATCAGTCTACCTTATCTGAATATCTGATCTACACCTTTAAAGAACCAAGATCATTAGTTAGTTAGTGTATGTCACAAATTGCACCTAACTATGAAATAATACTATTGTATTATTGTCTCCTTTTCACTATTGGCAGTATATTTCACAGAGGAGCCTATTCCACCCTTAATTAGGACATTCCAATTTTTAATAAGCTTACTAGAGAGTTGCTGAATTTTGCTGGCTTGTCTATTGACCTGTTATCATACACTTGAGAGGCAAAAAAAAAATCTACAGTTTTCAGTGTGATTTTAATTTGAGTAAACACTGCATAACTGGACCTCAGAGTAGGGTAGAGATGACTACGCTCTGGTTCCATTTTGCTACTGTAAAAGCAAGACAATATCAAAAAGTAACATTGTTGAGTTTGGAGGTCTAATTCAAGGCTTGCTGAGGCCACATGAAAGATTCTCAATGACTTGAATACATGTTGGGTTAAATCTCATGTCTGGGAAGAGAGCAGATGTACAGTATGGAGACTGAAACACGATGCTTTCGTCTGGTGATTTTAAATCCCACATTTTCTCACTGGCAATATGGTGCACCACTATGGTGTCAGCTGTGACAGAGTTCTCTAAAATGGGGGTAACTCAGCATATGTCTGTTCACGGTGTTGATAAGCATGATGTCAAGAGAGAGTGTTGCAAAACAGAGTTTTTTATGGGGAAATGAAAGAGTGGATGCTGTTAATTATTTGTATTTGGAAATAAAACTACTTTTAATATTGTCTGTCAGACTGCACCTTCTTTAACAGTGCCTTCAAACAGTCATATTTATCAAAGAAAGAAGTAAGGTTTCGGGTTATAATTGCTTTTCCTTGCAAAGATATTTACATTGTGAAATATTTTTCCACTTCCTAGACTTCAGAGATGTCAGGTGGTGTCATGGTCTAACACTGAGCCATCAACTGAACAAATGAAGGATGCTCTCTATTAATCCCTCTTGCTTTCCCTATAGGGAGAGGAAAGAAAGAGAGACTTATGGGTTGGAAGCTAAACTACTCAGATTTAATGTAGTGATGAGAAAAAGAAAATAATGAAATAAATACAAAGATATTATCGTGCTCCCTTTACCAGTAACACTCATGTCACCACCAAGGCTGCAGGGCAGCTCTGGAGAAGTCCCAGACTGTGACTCTGGTCCCTGGAGTTAGGGGCAGACAGGAGCTGGATGCAGAAACGCAAGGATTATGATTGAAGGTAGGTGAATGGCAGAGTCCTTTCAGCACACTGGCCACCAAGGAAGACATCTTTACCCTCATGATCTCTCAGATTTATACTATGATGTGTATGAGATGGAATATAAGGTTGAGTGCTTGTGGGTCAAAATCAGGGGGAAGGCCAATAAGGCTGACATCCTCGTGGGGGTCTGTTATAGACCACCCAACCATGATGATGAGACTGGTGAATTATTCTACGGCCATCTGACAGATGTCTCAAAATCTCCAGCCTTTATTCTTGTGGGTGATTTTAACCTGCTGGATATCTGCTGTGAACTCCACACAGCAGAGAAGAGGCAATCTAGGAGATTCCTAGAGCATATGGAAGATGATTTCCTACTCCATCTGTAAATGAGCCCACCAGAGATGGGTACCCACTAGACCTTCTGTTCACAGAGAGAGGCTGGTGGGAGATGTAGTGGTCAGAGGCCGTCCAGGGCACAGTGCCTATGAAATAATAGAGTTTTCTATATGCAGGGATGCAAGGACGGCCAACGATAAAACCTCTACCCTGGATTTCTGGAGGGCAGATTTTGGCTTTTTCAGAAGAGTGGTTCAGAGTGTGCCCTGGGAAACAGCCCTTGAAAACAAAGGGGTCCAGGAGGGATGGATGTACTTCAAGAAGCAAATCCTGAATGCACAGGAGCAGACTGTCCCAGTGTGCCAAAAGGCAAGCTGGAGGGGAAGATGACCAGTCTGGCTGAACAGGGAGATATTGAAGGAAATTAGGGTAAAAAAGAGAGCTTACAGGCTATGGAAAAAAGGGCTGACTACTGAGGAAGAGTTTAGGAATATAGTTAGCTCATGTAAAAAGAAAATTGGAGAGAAGAAGGCACGCTTTGAACTCAATCTTTCCAAAGTCTTTCTACAGATATATCAAAGACAAAAGGACGGGCAGGGAAAACCTCCATTCTTTGTTGGACATGGGGGGAAACATATTTACCAAAGATGAGGAAAAGGCTGAGGTATTTAAGTCTATGGGACCAAATGGGATCCACCCAAGGGTGATGAGGGGGCTGTTGGAAGAGCTCGCCAAGCCACTCTCCATCATATGCCAACAGTCCTGGCTCACCGGGGAGTTCCCAGATGACTGGAAGTTGGCGAATGTCATGCCAATCCACAAAAAGGGCTGGAAGGAGGAACCAGGAAACTCCAGGCCTGTCAGCCTGACCTCAGTGCCTGTCAGGGTTACGGAAACGATCATCCTGGGGGCAATCACACAGCACCTACAGAATGGACAAGGGATCAGACCCAGCCAGCACAGGTTTAGGAAGGGCAGGTCCTGTCTGACCAACCTGATCTCCTTTTATGATTGGGTGACCAACTTGGTGGATGAGGGGAAAGGTGTGGATGGAGTCTCCCTGGACTTCAGCAAGGCCTTTGGCACCGTCTCCCACAGCATTCTCCTGAAAAAGCTGTCAGCCCACAGCTTGGACAGGGGCACTCTGTGCTGGGTTAGGAGACGGTGCCAAAGGCCTTGCTGAAGTCCAGGGAGACTCCATCCACACCTTTCCCCTCATCCGCCANAATATCCAACCTAAACTTCCCCTGGCACAACTTGAGACCGTGTCCTCTTGTCTTGCTGAGAGGTGCCTGGGAAAAGAGACCAACCCCCGCCCTGGCTACACCCTCCTTTCAGGGAGTTGTAGAGAGTGATGAGGTCTCCCCTGAGCCTCCTCTTCTCCAGGCTGAACACCCCCAGCTCCCTCAGCCCTTCCTCACAGGACTTGTGCTGGATCCCTTCACAGCCTCCTTGCTCTTCTCTGGACCTGCTCCAGCACAAGTCCTGTGAGGAAGGGCTGAGGGAGCTGGGGTGTTTAGTCTGGAGGAAGCTCAGGGGAGACCTCATCACTCTCTACAACTACCTGAAAGGAGGTTGGAGCTAGGGGGGGGTCGGTCTCTTCCCCCAGGCAGCTACCAGTAAGACAAGAGGGCATGGACTTAAGCTCTGTCAGGGGAGGATTAGGTTAGATATTAGGAAAAAAATCTTTACAGAGAGGGTGATCAGACATTGGAATGGGAGGCCCAGGGAGGTGATGGGTTCTTCGTTCCTGGATGTTTTTAAAAAAGAGACTGATGTGGCACTCAGTGCCATGGTCTGGTAACCACAGTGGTATTGGATTAAGACTTGGACTTGATGATCTCTGAGGTCCTTTCCAGCCTGGATGATTCTGTGATTTTGTGATCTGTGTGAATATTTTGGTAATTTTTGGTCACCTGTCTGGTCTGCTTCTCCCTAGAGGAGGGTCAGAGGTGTGATCCTTTTATTTTTTTTTTTTTTTTCTGGAGCATAAGAACTTGGCTTTTCAGAACCAAGCAGTAGCCTTGGTTCCTCATACCATTCTCCAGCAGTAACTGAATACTCAGCATAATCAGTCATAGGAGCAGACACTGACTAGAAAACATCCTGTTAACTTCAGCAAGTGCAGATACTTAGAAGAGATTTAAATGAAAATGAAATCACTAAAAAGAAAATTGGTTCTGTCATGTCTCAAACCAGATGAGCTGGGTAACATTTGGGCATTGTATGTTCTCCAGCACTATATAAATGGAAGGTGCATACCTGTGTTATGGTACACTACACATGACTTGGGTAATACAGTTCACAACAGGTCATTTTGATGTGGTATTATTATTACATGAGCATAACAAAAGCATAGCTATTTGCCAGAAATCCTATCAAGAAGGAATATGAATTGTTGCATGACAGAAAATAATCCTCAAAACTTCTTTTAGGGAGAAATGCTTTCTTGCACCTGGCAAAGACAATTTCAGGCCTGGGATGAATGGCATAGACTGAACAGGCATTAACTGCATGTTATAGGAATTGTTGTGTTTTGTATTACCTGAATAAAAAAATTAGACTTTCAAAATACTGCTTTAATGTGTAAAACCCAGCAGACAGTTGCTACCTTTTTAATAAATGTATTAGGTCTGAATGTTTGTTCCTACTTTGAAATTTACAGACCTTGACAAACCAGCACAAATCTGTGATTTTGAATTTGTATGAGTGAGAAAGTTTCCTGTAAACATTTTTTCTTTCCTTTCACTGAAGTGGTGATGTTAGATAGCATAAACGTCACCTTTTCATTACTCTCTGTTGCTCAGCAGTAATGGAATAAGAAGTTCTAATAGCCAGCCTTTCTTATCATAATTTGTTGGTTATATACAATCTTCTTCATTGCAATGTCTATAAAAATATCCCTCCGCATTTTTTCTGAGAGGCAAGAGATTTAACTACTTTGGCAAATATTCTCCTTTTCTGTTTCATTATGGAATTAATTTAAAGTTTTTGTGTGGATTCACATCATTTGTTTCATTTGAAGTTTTCCAGATAGTATACCTGCTGAACACTATTTTGTGCACAGATTAAGACTAAATATTTGGAAATAAAATATTCTTCACACAAGTTTCTTGCTTTTACTTTGTCTTGTATTAATTGATGTTAATATTAACTCTTTAAAAAGCAGAAGTATAGTTTCAAAGGCTCACTCCATGTGCAGTTAGAAGGAAAGATAAACTTCATCTAGGTTATTTACCTACCGTAATGATACAGGATGATCATCCCTATGAGTGGCTCACTTTTCCAGTAAATAGTAGCAGGAGCCCAGATATTTATCTTAGTTGAGTAGCTTAGATTTTAGATGACTAAGTTAACTGAGATGAATTCCACCATGAGGATGCCACATTCTCATTCGATCTTTTGATCTCATTTTTTAAGGCCTGGGAACTGCATAGCCCCAGTGACATACGGTTCTTTAAAGGGAGACAGCTTTTCATTCCCTGCTTTTCCTGCTGCTTCCTATATTAATCAGTGATTTGAAAATCTCCATCATCTTCCAGACTCCTGTATTAATTTCTAGCTTGTGATTTTAATTATAGTTTAAATCAATCCCACGATAAGACTATGCGTTGTGCCTACACCCTCTTTTTCTCCTGTAACTCAATTTCTGCAGATGTTTTAGTTAACATAGTACATGTCATTGCTCTAATTCTGCTTATGCTAACAGATGAATTCTACTCTCTTAACCTGCTATTTAGAATAGAATACAGTAAAGTTAATTATATTCTGTGTGTAATGTAATTCTGAACTCCGTGGGATCGAAACAGTATTTGAATTTCCTATAATATCATCTTTTCTATCTTATTACTTCTGAGGTTTAAACTGATTTAGTTCAGGTGACCTAATATTCAGAGATTTTGTAAGTGAATTGTAGACATCATCTTCCTATGGGCTTAGTTATGACTTAGTTTTCAGTCACAAAATAGCAATGAGATCTTATGTCACTGGAGATGTGAAAAAAAAAAAGACAATCCCTCCAAAAATATACAAACCACTACAGTCATACAGTAGTTTAAATTTTTTTTTTTTTTCATTTACTTCTTTTTTTCCCCCACATGATCAAGGAAATGTATTGTCTGAGGAAAAGTATGGCCTCAGTGCTATTTTTTAATTGCTGCTGTGTTTGATAGGTTGTATTTTAGGAAGCTAATGGCAGAAAAAAAATAAATGAAGACTGTTTAAGGTCAAGTTTTTAGATGTTACATTTTAAAAGAAAATTTTTGCCACTTTTGCCATATTTTAAAATATGATTTGGACTACGAATGCTATTGGAAGACTAATTCTCCCATTGGATCTTTCTTTCTAAGTAGCAAATTTATTCAGAGGCAAAGATTTGACCAGAGTATTTTAAGAAATTTTTAAACTTTCCTCAGAAGCAGATATTCTTTCGTTCTTATTGTGTTCTAGCCCTATTCTTCCTCAGAGTAGCTGTGCAATGGAAATTTTGGCTCACATTGTCCATGTTACAATTTCTAAATATTTCTGAAAGCAATAGTAAAATTGTTTGGAAGAAGAAAGAATAAAGGAATAGAGATTCCAACATAATAAAAATAACAGCAGCATACCTGAGTGTTTTTGTCCCCCTAGTATGGGATGGAAGTGAGATGGAATTCTTAGACTGATATATATACCCTTCTTCATACTTACCTGAAGTTCTCTTAAATGAACCTTTCTTTGGATTACTGGAAATGTGATTTGCCTCATTGTCATGTGCTGCTTCTTTTCTTGCAATAAACGTATAAATTTGATGATAAATCATAGTGTTTCCTTCTCTAAGAAATGCAGTACGTTAGTGTATCTCTGGCTGTCCAACAGAGCTGCAAATTGCTTCCATTAGTTTCCCTGCTTTTTACTTTTGTTGTCTTGGCAACAAAACATAATTTGTTCTTACATGTGTATTGTAGTCAAACTCTATAAGTTAAGGCCACAAAATTTCTTTCAGTAATAAACTCCTATTTCCACCTGGACTTCCTGGAGAAGTCTCACTTTAAACTTTCTTGGCTGAAGTTTGTGAGGAATACACATATTTAAAAGTTTATAGAAAATAATTTGCATCGTTTCAATGACTCATAATGGCAAAAAAAATTTCCCAAGGGAAAAGAAAATATTAATAAAGATGTGATTCTCCTTCACTAATCAGGCATCTTAAAGTTAATCATACAGGTCTAATAACTTAAGGGTCGCTCTCAGTGAAGAGAAACAGACGTCTACAGAGATCTATCCATTTAATTCCAAACCAGCATTTTAAAATAAGGGAAAGTGTGAAGTTGAATTATTCTCCATGGTTGCACATTTCTCTCCTTTATTTATAAAGAAAATTTGAGATTAGCTGTAATTCAGCTGGCTTAAGTTTTAAATTTGTAAACAGGAGCAGTTGAATTCTATTCAAGTATCTTATTCCTCATGAGGGTAACTCAGAAATGTGTGATCTTACGAGTTCCTTTTTTGCTATGGCTAGTCCTAAACAAGGCTTTTTTTTTCTTTCTTCATGAACTTGATTTCAAACAGTTAAGACACTGTTTATTAATGGGCAAATTCTTTGAAACAAGAGGAGTCACACATTCCTGGCTATACACATTATAGGGTCCATAAAACTCTTTTACTCATAGAAAAATGAATGCCAATCATTATGTTTCAGCGCTTCAACCAAAATCATCTCATGATTTTATAGTGCCTGCTGGATATTTTTCACATTTGATCATGACAAATATAAAAAGTGATCCAGGAGATAGAAACACTCAGCTGAATTCCAGGCCACAGAGTGGTCAGTGATCTTTGAACAGTCATTGAGTCCATCCTTCTCTGTCACATGGATCATAATACTAAAGACATTGTACTGATTACTTTTCAAACTGTTTACTCTTTGTTATTTTACTTAATATCCCTTTCGGATATAAATTGTCTCCTGTCATTAGGAGACATCCTGTTTCTGTACATCACTAAATATTCTGATCTTCTACAAAACATTTAATAAGTATTTAAAATTTTTATTACTTATTGAGAGATATCTTTCTTAATTTTTACTTTGCATATTAACTATAGCATATGAATTGGAGTGTAGACTAATAGTGACATATATCCTGTATCTTACTCAGGACAAATTCTGTATTTCCTAGCCAGACATGTTAGAAATTTTTTTATTCTTAGCTTTGGCCAAATGCCAGTCCTGCAGAAAAAAAAGTTCTGTTTCATTGCCTGGTTTTGTCTCTGTGGAAAAATCTGAGATCATAAGCCAGTAAAGGTACCTTTTGTGTCCTTTATATATTTTTTCAATAGAAGGGTACATTTGTTTCTATATGCAATACTCTTTGGACAGCCAAATGCAAAACCTACCCTTCTCTTGATGATCTTGTCTACCTTTACTTTTTTAAGGCCTATTGGGGGCTAACCCCTTTAAGATTTCTATACAGACTTCAACTCTCTCTAGAGAGAGACACAATTACATTTTCTTTTTTTTTTTCATTTATCCTATTCTAATAATTTTCAAAAGCAGTTTGTCTTCCTTGCAATTAGTCATTGAGAACCAAGCTGATGCCTTTATGAATCTAACCACAGTGACTCCAAGGTCTCCTTTCAGAGCGGTAATAACAACTTAAGAGTCCACAATTGTGCATCAATAGCTAATATAGTTTTACCCATGGGCTTTTCCATTATAATAACTTGCCACATTATTACCCATACTGTGAGATCTCTCTGCAATCAAATTTCGTTTTTACTGTGCTGCATAATTATCCATAATAAGCAAACTTTTTCTGTTGATACTTACTTATCAGAAGCTTTTGGAAGTCTAGTGTTTTTAACAAATTGATCATCACCCTGCAAGCCTGCAGTCTAATTCAGAGACCTTCAATAGGTTTTGTGAAAAATAGTTTACCTCTACAAAATCTGCGTTGATTCTTTCTCCATGTAAGTGTATTTAACTACTTACTTAGTCTAGTCTTTATTAGGACTGTAAACTATTAGCCTGTTTCTGAAATCAAAATCTATTAGTCTGTAATAATTTGTCTGTCCCTGAAGTACATTTCCAAAGTTGGTATAATTTTAGATTTTTATTCCTCCAGTCTTCCAGCTAAGTTAAATGTTAGTCTGTATTCTGAAGTTAGTAGTTAAAGATTTTCTGAGTTCCTTTAATACTTAGAGTTAAATACTATCTAGCCTTAGCAACGAATTACTGTTTTGTTTATTTGTTCCTATATTCAGCTGGCACTGTGATTTGAGACAATTCCTCCAAGTCATTTCTTCTCAGGAAAGGCTCCCACATGGGATTCTTCTTAGGTTTTTCTGTGGTGCAAAAGTAGATGTAGATCACTGTTTCAGATTTTCTACTAAGGTCTTATTCCTTTTCTATATTAAGTATCCTTTCTTCCCTATATTAGGTACCTGTTGACTCTACAAACTTTATGGCAAGTATTTTGCTTCTGGTATCTTTGAAAATATCTCCCTAATAACTTAAAGGCCTTTAGCAAATTGTTCTTCAAATTCTTTTCTGGCTTAATAAAGTTGCAGATTTAATTTGTCAGGGCTTGTATTATTTTCCATTCACCTTATCTGGACATAATACTAATTTTCTGAAAGATAACTCTCCTCTTATCCACTTTGTTTTTCCTGTTTAACAATTATTTTTCTCTACTGTTTCTATTCTTTAACAAGATTGATTTCACAGTTTGTTTGTCCCTCTAATAAGGTGTCTTGAAGGAACTTCCATACCCCCTACAAAAGTTTTATTTTTTGATTGGTTCTTTTAGTTCACTTTTATCAAGTTTCCTGGCTTTACATAATTTCCCTTTTTGAAGGTGAACGTTTCCATAGTGGTTTATTTCGGGCGTGTTTTTCACTCCTGTTGTAGGTTTGAACTGGAATGTATCACACCTAAGCTCTTTGATGGATACATTTTGAAACATGTTCAGCTTTACAAGAAGAAGCTGAAATCTAAGTGGCTTATGCATCTGTCATCTGAAGTTTGATCTGATACTACTTGTTCAAATGTTTAACCAAACCTTCATGGAATAACTACCATTTCCCATCATTGTGTATTGCTCTTGCAGCCTTCTTGGTTTCTCTTAGTCTCAGCATCCAAAAATAATTGTTCTGAAAATGGTAATATTTAATTTTTCTTTTTTTTGTGCCATGTGGCTTACTAAATTATATTCTATAGCCAAAACTATGCATGCTTAAGCAATTTGTAACTTGGCATAACATGTTTGAAAAATTAGCTTCCTTCCACTGAGTACATAAGTCTACTAAGTTATTGTCCTCATTTAAAATTAGACAATCTAATTCACCTATTTTATGCTTTACATTTCAAACAATTATAAAGGTGACTGTGTCCATTTTTTCTTGGAATGCTTGTCTCCTTATATATGCCTTACTTTAAGGGAGTTTCATTTTCTGAAAAAATATTTGGCTTTTTCATTCCTGATTATTTTATAAACTCTTCATTCCTCTTAGGAGTTTATTTCAATGTGATCTGTGTGCTCTTCTGCAGCTCTGGACTTTCTCACGTCTAGTGTAAAACTCCCCCATGAACTTTTAAATTTCAACACCACCGTTCTATTTTCACTTTGATAAAACTCCTCTTTCATTTTCATAAAACAGAAAATTCACCTATTTAAATTTTTTTCCCATTTCTATTGAGTTTGATTACCTTTTCCCCACACAGCTCTCACGTACAGACTGGTGCATGACTTTGAGCACTTTAAGTCTTGGTCTCTTAATCCTCCCTCATGTATATAATTTGGACTCCAGGATCTCAACTGTCCCATGTCATGCCACAAATATGGGCCGTGAACATTGCTTCCATTTTATCACTCTCTAGACCATGAGGTTCTTCTCTGTATTAAGTCGTCATTCTGTTAGTATTGTCATCACAGACATAGCTGGTTATGTGCCTGACCTATCTCCTATTATTGTTCATTTCTTCACTTCACCACAGAGTTCTAGGTGAGGTTCAGGATATTCCTCTCTAATCAGGTCATGTCTGATGAATATTTTCAGCCTTTATAGAATCACAGAATCCTAGAACAGCTGAGGTGAATCGGAACTTATGGAGATCCTCTGGAGATTTGGAGTCCAGTCCCCTCCTTAGAGCAGAGTCAACCAAGTGATTGTTCAATATCATGTCTGTTCAGGTTTTGAATATCTCCAAGGATCAAGACTTTACAACCCCTCTGGGCAACCTGTACCAGTGCTCAGCCACCCTCACAATAAAAAGCTTCAATGTTCAAAAAGAAATTGCTGTGTTTCATCTTGTGCCTATTGCTTCTTGTCCTGTCCTTGAGCACCAATTAAAGGAGTCTGGTTCTGTCTTTTTTTAACTCATGCTCATCACGTATTTCTATATAATTTGATCAGCTTCCACTGAACCCTCTCTCCTCCAGGCTGAACAGCCCCAGCTCTCTCAGCTTTTCCTTGAATGTCAGTCTCAGTTCCTTCACCAGCCTCATGGCCCTCTGCTGCTCTCCTTTGAGTATGTCCATGCCCTTCATGTTCTGAGAAGCCCATACCTGAACCCAGTTCTCCAGATGTGTTTCACCAGTGCTGAGCAGAGCAAAAGAGTTTTATGTCCCTTAGCCTGCTGAAAATGATTTCCCTAATGCAACCCCGGATGCATTTGGCCCACTTTTTTGCAGGGATACATCAATGGCTCATGTTCAACTTGTAGTCCAGCCAGATCTTTTTCTGCATTACAGCTGGTTGGTTTCTTAGCATGTACTGGCCCATGGAATTATACCTCTCCAGGCTTAAGGCTTTGCTGAACTCCATATCCTCCTGATAGGAAGTTATTTTCCCCAGCAATAGCATTAATTATTGGCCTAGAAGTGGGCCTATTTTGGTTGCCTGTGTACTTTTTTCATGGTTAATAGTGTCATATGTAATTTATGAGGCATAAAAATAAAAAAAAATAAAGAAAAAGGAAGAAAAAAGCCAACAACAGCGGGGAGTCTCATGAATTAAGGTATATCATACTCTGGAATGAATGTCTTTCTATTTCTAAATTTATATTTGCTCTTCTGTACCTATGCTACTAAGAAACGTGCTTCTTTGGCCAAGCAGAACAAGTAGGTTCAGATATGTAAATGTTTTCCATTCAGATATTCTTAACATTTCTAATAATCCTAATTGAACCTATACCATGTGTTAATATATATTGGCAGCAGGTTCTGTCCAGTGTCTTCCACTTCTTTGTAGTCAGTCTTTCTTAAAGAAATGAGTAGCAACTAATTCTTGCATTTAAAAAATCCAGCATTTTTTGTCTAATAAGCACAATCTAGAGATTTCCTTCAGATTTTTTTTTTTTTTTTTTCCATCCTCTGTTGGGGAGTGTTCCTAAACTCTGAATGATAGTTTTGCCATCACAATACTACTCAACAGAGCTTGAAATTAGCAAGAGGAGCTCAGGCTGTCTGACAGCGAGTCCTACCACGGCCGCCAAGTCTGAACAAACAGCAGCAGCTATTTTGCTCACAGGGGAAATAAGGTTAGTGAAAATATTAAAGAAAAGTGAATGCCACTGCTGGCATGGCAACACTATGCAGTAATTAGCTCCTTGTGATTCATGTTGGCCTGACTCTGAATGCTGCAGATGGGAAGCTCAGAAGCTTTAGTTTGGAATCTCTAGTTTGGAGCTTGTAATATCTTCCTTCCTAAAAAATGGGAAACAGATCAAAAATTCACTGAAGTAAGTGGAATTCTGTAAATTCTGAGAACTAATTTACTGTTGTTTGAGAGACAATGTATTTTAACATGTAGGATATTCTTTTTCTTGAAAAACTGCATTGATCTGGTCCAGAACTAAACTCTAATTCACCCAACAGCTAGCCTTGTCCATTGTTTCTTCTTCTTCTTCTTCTTCTTATTATTATTATTATTGATGGTATACTTGTATAGCTAAATAAAATTAATTTTGAAAGCTATTTCAAATAGCCTCCTGATACTTTGGTATAAATATTGTTAAAGTGACTAATAAAGAAGAAAACTCACATTCAGATGCTAAATACAGAACAACAAAAAAAATTCCTTCAGTGACACAAACAAATGATAGACACAACTTGAAAAACTTAATTTTTCCACTCAGACATGTATCTCAGTTAGTGAATGCAAATATTAATCAAATCTAAGCTGTCCAGCTTAGTAAATCAAACTGGAATTTTGAAATCAAGTGATTAGACTCCCACTAAGATTGAGATTTTTTGCTGTTGCTTAGCCAGGAAGGTGCTGGCTGATGGAGTTTATTTCTGCTCCTAGTTCTGCCTTAAGATGTGAAAAAGATTAAATTATAATGATTTTAAAATATTGAAGTTTAAATGTAGGTATATTGCAGATATGTTTGTGTGAATTCATTTCTGTCATTTACAGAGGACAAATCCTACTTTCTTGATCTTGATCAAACATCTACTGATTGAAAAAAAAAAGTGATAATTATTAGGGTGTTCAAACAAGCTATCGAGTCCAGATTTTGGAGTTATTCAACACCCAGACTGACCCACCACTGAGCAACCTGCTCTAGCTGACCCTTTTCTGAGAAGAGAAGCATTTACCTAAGTGATCTCCAGTGCTCCTTTCTGAATGCAGACATGATAATATAAATATAATCCCTCAATACAACATCTTAATGAATTTAATGGCTGTGATATTTTTCCTAATATGCTTGTTTCCTGCCACGTTACATTAGGGCCCTGATACTCAGTTTTCAGGCTCCACAGGGTCTTATGAGCCAGGTAGCCATTTATATTGAGCATTTTCATTCTCTCTCCAAGTTTGCCTGCATGTGAAAATATGTAAATAATCTGAAACTGAGTGCACAACAACATGGCAAGATATAGAGGACTATTCAAAATAGTATTCAAAGAATACTATTGTCTTCTCCAAACCACAAATGTTAATCTGGAAACGATCATTTAATGTTGCATTTAAAGAAAAGCACGCACTGTGAATTATACTGCATGAAACAGCTGCTTTTTTTAGCCCTGACAATTCAAAAGGAATAAAGAGGAAGAAAATAGTGAAGCAGTGTTTTTTAGTCAGAGTACCAGGTAGATGCGATGCTACCCATGTTGCTGGCCCCTACTGAGACAGAAAATCAAACTTTACCATGAGTGAAACATTAGATCCCACATGAACCTATTTTCCAGACTAAATGGTTAATAGCTGCAGTGGCATTTCTTTAGGACTACTCACATCATCACATCCTGGTGACCCTGTTCTATATCTGCTCTTCCATCAGTTACCAACAAAAGTCTGCTATACCCTGTTTTGATTACCTGCAATATGAAAATATATTCAAAGGTGACCTTTTAGTCAGTTATTTTATACATGCTGAGCGCAGTTCTATTTTGACAGCTGAATTAACCAAAATGTAGAAAATATAGCTAGTCAAAGCTTCAAGCATATTGTTTTTATCATAGTAACTAAAACCAAAACTGCTTTAATCTTCCACATTTAACCTTGGAATTAAATATACATACAAATGTGATGATACCACATCTTGGTTAGTGTAGACTTGTAACTCTCCACTGGATCATTTGTGTTTCCAGATGCCTTAGAAACTCAGGTTGCCAGCTCAGTTCCTTACAGACTTGCCATGCCTGCCCAGAACAGTGGTATTATGGCTGTTTGATTAATGTCCTGATATTCTGTTGAAATTAGCAGTGCCATTCAAGTTATTTAATCTCCTGAAGGAAAACTGTAGCCTGATATTCAGGGGAATAAGTTGCAGATAAAACAATTATCTTTTAATCACATCTCTCCTCATTTTCATATTTTTTTTACACTATAAGGCAATAATACAATTTATAAATGGGAAAAAGGGCTATGTAGCCAAACATTTAGACATGTTGCATTTAAGAGACTACATTGTTTGCCTTAGCAATCAAAAAAAGAAAATGTGATGTCTCATTCAGTTGTTCTACTTATGCCAAACCAGCTTTTATTAGGACTGTAGAAATTTAGCAGAGGTATGCATCTTCCCAGAGAACCTTTGTTTTATCTTATGACTATTTTAAAATAATAATAATAATAAAATCTCAAAACCCAAATATATTGATAGTTGATACTGATATTCTGGCTAATAGGAAGCAAATATGTCTGGAGTGGACAGTCTGGCTGAGCTCTCTTAAACAGTCCAAGACTCTTATTATGCTCAAAGGGGACAATAATTTGAAGTGTCTTAGTAATCAACAAATATTAACAACAAATTTAGTCAGTATTATACTGATCAGAATAAATAAATAATATTTTTATCTCCATTCAGTTAATGTGGGACACGAGATCACTCTATATGAATCTATTGTCCATACTCTTATTTCATCCTGTTCTGTTTGTCAACTCAAAGAGGTTTGGGGCAGTTTTGATGTGAATGAGCAAGTTCCTTGGACTTATGTCAGCAACAATACTGTACAATAAATGCATTTCAGATTCTGGAGGGACTAACAGAGATTCTGAATTATGTCAGAACACAATGCTTTCTGTTTTCTAACTGTGCTTTGGACATTGGTCTCCATCTCGTCCTTTGGTCCAGACAGGCATAAAAAAGACAAACGTAGCTCCTGTCAAATACAGTTAAATGATCTCTGTAAAAGAATGTATCTGGAGGGTATTTCTACATTTAAATAATTCTTTTGCTCCTTTTCTTCTATTTGCTCTGCCTGAAGTTGGTTCAGGACTGGCTTGTGACTTATGCTACAGTTTCTAGCCAAGGAAGACTAAGATGCCATATTGAGAGGCATATTTATTCTAAATTTTCACAGTTCTTTACTATGAAACAGACAGCTTTAAAATGCTTTCACAACCCACTTGATCTGAAATGAGTTTGCACGCAATATGCTGAGTTTTCTTCTGCAACACTTCTTGCGCTCTGGAAACACCATTTTTTAAACTCACAGGATAGAATGTTAAATGCTTTAAACAGCATTCCAAGACCACTGGTAGGGCTTTCACTTAATATGTGTGCACAAAGGAAAAATGTACTTTCATAAATATTTGCAGTAAATAGAAAAACTTAGGGAGTACACTTTCAGTACTGTTACATGTTTATTTTACTAAAAACAACAAATATATTTCTGGAAAACACTACTAACACTACTAATCCTGCATATATTTTAGTTTTGCATCAGTAAAACTTCAGGTGCCTGATTCTTTAGATATAAAAAAGAAAGATTTATTTATTTCCTCAAAAACTGAATAAATACTAGTGTCAAATATGCAGCACAGACACACACATGTATGTATGTATATGGTCACACACACAAAGACAAGTCATTAGACAAGATATGGCAAAATCAAATACTACAGAGTGTGGAAACATCAGACATCCTTCACATCCATGCTCTTATTCCTTGTAAAAAAAAGTACCCATGAAATTTTTGCTAGCTATGCTTTTCTCTTCCCCAGAGTCACAGCAGCCTGGATTCACACTGATGGATTTTCAACAGCAGCAAAAGCACATCCAAAACAGAAGTCAGCAACCTGTACATTGTCACCTTAAAATAAGAATTGCTAAACCTTCTCAAGAAAAGTCTGACAGAGTACTTTTAACAGAGGCAAAAGAAATATTTTTACTTCACTTGTTCTTAGAAATATCTGAATCATTGTGGCTGAAATTTTCTGGTTGTTTCTTCAGTGACAGATGGGTTACAGATCTGGCAGATGAGCTAAACTTTCTACTAGAGGAGAGATATTCTTCTGTGTGTAACTTTTGGATACTCAATCTGTCTACATAAAAAGTTAGCATACAAAATTCCATGTCTTTCCATATGTATTTCTCAACTAATCCACCTTTGGATGCAGCTTTTTTTGGTTGTTATTTAACTATTCATTTATTTCTTTTCCCCTTATTTTGGTCCTTAAGCCACTAGAGAGTTCACTTCCTCTGGTACAAAGTCCATCTTTTTCACTCTTGTTTTTAAGAACTGTCTCCTTTTCTTTGATTGTAACACAGGCAGCTACACAAAGAACCTGTTTTCATATAAAGAAAATTATTTTGTAAAAATAGGGTAATCGTGCTGAGCGAAGAGAGAAAGAAGGAAGTGAAGAATGAATTTTGTATTTTGTAAATCTAGTACACAGAGCACAACAGTGGCACTCAGTAGTATTGTGTGAGTTCTGCAAAAGTGCAGGTTTCAGTGAGTTAGGTTTCTCTGCTGCTCAGTTCATGTGTGTAAGCTGAAAACACTGTTTCTCCAGTAAAACTAGGTCATTAGAGAAAGAGGTATCTCTGGAGGCCATTTCATTCCTATTCTAAAACAGGTGTTTGAAATGGAGGAGATAAAACTGCAGAGCAAGTCTTTGTCTCTCTCTGTTGCCTTAGAGGGAATTGGGAAAGCAGCTTAGACTGGATAATAAATGTATGGATAGCTAAAAGTAAATGAGACATATCACAATATTGAGGAACAAAGTATTTTTGTTGCTTAAACAACTGGTTCAATGTTGATGTAAATAATTCTAAGATTCAAATTCAATTAAAAAATATTTGAGAAGTTTCTATTTTCCAGCTAATAAAGAAAAAGTAGTTTGCTTCTCTCTGTGCTCTCCGTGAATACCCACCATATTACTTTCATTATCATTTTTTTGGGTGTTTGTTTTGGTTTGTTTTTTTTTTTAAATGCGTTTTAGCTCCTGAGTTTTAGCCAGTAGCATTAAATATTTGCAGACCCTGGTTATCTAGTACCATCACTGTGAAAAGCAAATTATTTATGTCTGTATGCAAGTCAATCCTACCTTTCCTCAATACTCCCTCATTTCCATGATTGTTATTTCTTTCCTTCTTTGTTTCCTATTCCTCTTTTTTCAAACTACTTTTTTTCCTAAGCATCATTTGACAATCTAAGAAATATCTCTTCAATCAAAAAATGAAATGAGCATCTAAGAAGAAATAAGATGCTTTAAAGTAGGTATTTTTGTATACGCTTTTAGGTAGGAAACCAATTCCCAACTGCAAAGCACATGAGGTACTAAAGATTCAGTTGTTTTCCCCAGAAATCATATTTTAAATCCATAAGATCTCTCCAAAAGAGCAGCTTGTTTTATAGACTACCATGCTCACTTAGTTCAGAGAATAATTTTATAAAATTCATGGCTTTACAATCCTCCATTATAAGGGAAGATGAGGGAAGAACTGCCTTGCTGAACTCTATTTGTCAAGAAAACCATCCCTTTTCTACTTTAATACATTTAGAATCTCAGAAAAGTATCCATCCAAATGACTATTAAAAACTGACTGGAAAGTTTTTGCAGCCAGAATGTAAAATACAGAACATTTATGGTAAATATAGGCAAAGATTTGCCATCTTTGTGGTCCAGTAAGGACTTGTGAGTTTCATGTGCCCATCTGAAAGCTTCAAGAAGTAAAGGTTAGGGAATAGCAGAAGGTGAGCTCTACCAACAGCAAATCTTAACAAATCTGTATTCTAAAACTTTCTACATAACATAATTTGGGAAGTGCAGTTACATAGGAACTGCCCCACTGAGCTTCCCATCTTCCAGCAGATGTCTTATGTCAGTGTGATTTCTTTTACTTCTCTAATTAGAAATCCACTAGTGAAGTTGGGTTTAGCAAATGAATTACTGTATTGAAAAGAACAGCTAAAGTTCCTGTAGTCAATCTGAAAACGTCTCTTCCTCTGGATTACTCTATGGCAGTAGAAAACGTTACTTTCTACAGCTGTTTGTCATGTCTTCCTAAAAAGTTCTTCATTAATCTATCAGGAACACAATTTCTATGAATATTCTCTAATTTGCTGAAACAATTTAACACCAAATTTTTGTCAAAAATAAAGTTTTCAGAATGCTGCAATGACGGCAGATTTACAAAATACTCTCATGCCTCATGAAAATGTTGACAAGCAATGTCAGGTGCTGAGCCAGCTGGATCTAAGACATCTGTCCTACAGCTTTAATTGCTGCTTAGAAGAAGTGTAAGAAGCAGCTGACTTTTTTCTCCAAAATGAGATACTCTTGGTCACTTCTGGTCACTAACCCTATGAGCATAACTTATCCATTTCACTTCAAAATCAAAACAGGTGAGTATGAACTACCTTTGGGGATGACAAACTGTTTGACTTCTGCAGTGTTGGCCTGAGGTTGTTCAGATTGTTAATGAAAATCTCACAATGATGTAAGAAGCTGTAGCTCATAGAATCATAGAATGGTTAGGGTTGGAAGGGACATTAAAGATCATAGATACAACCTCCCTGCACTGTCTTTGGGACCCTGGCCCAAGAAATGGCAAGAGAAGGAGAAACAGAGGTCCCTCCCAACACCTATCATTATGTGATCCCTTGAAACATATAAGATCCAGGAATGGACAGCTAAAAAGGAAGATTCAAGTGCAAATGGAGCACACTCAAGAGGGCACGCGATCAACTGGACTCCAAAAGGTAGAATCTCCTATAGGCTTTGCCTGTGTTAGCAAAGTAAATACGGACAGTGATTCAAGTACCAGTTCTTGATTAACTGTATTAATGATTAATTAACACTTACATATGGAACAGGGGCTTTCTCAATTAACAATCAGGAAGGGCAAAGCCATACTGGCTTGGAAGGAAAGAGAATTTACTTGTATGAACATAGGTTGTACTATGCAGTTCTCACTCTGCCAGAGATAAGCCTGGGTTTATTTATTTAATTATATTTCTTTTTTTGTAGCAGAGAAGTAACCACAAAGTTGTGTGTCTTTCCTTTTGACTGAAGCTTGTTATGGCAAAATCTTTTAGCTGCTTAAACTGAGATGAACTGGATCTTCTTCTAGAACCCTACCAAAAAATGTTTGAAATGCATGGACTAAGAGAGGAGCAAAGCTGAGGCATACAAAACATGCCTGCAAGACAGACAGATTGTGTGTCTGAGTGTCTTATTCTACTGTCTTATAGCTAAAGTAGTTTGTAGACTTAGTATCATACTGATTTTATTATTATTTCTAGTTATCCAGAAAATATCCTTGCAATGAAATTTTACTTTCAGTCTCCAAATTTACCCTTTAGGTAAAGTCCTAGCAACCCTGAGTCTTATTTGGCTCCTACAAAATATCACACTGAAGTTTGTAAAACTCTGTATAGATCAGAAATTCAAAGCAAAAATTAAACCAGAAAGTCACAGCGTTTTTCCTAGATGGGTTACCACAAGCAAGATCACATTTAGTTGATGAAGTAAATACTCTCTAATAAATAGAATGCCTATTAGATTTCCTAGGTAGATCACAGTCTCAAATGATAGCTTAAAATGTCTTAGTAGCACAAAATTCTAAGTTATTAAACTATTGCGGATGAACCTTTCTTGGGCCACAGCGCTTCAAGGTCCAGCAGTTGTTCTTGCCAAGATGTATAAACAGTACTCAAACCACCCCCTTTAGATTCAGGTAGCCCAGCCCAGTGCTAACACTCCAGACCCAACAAACCCCCTCACCGGACTGGTCAGTGAGCCCACCTTTTATTGATTCCCCCAGTTCTGCTCATGCGCAGCTGGGGCCAGCCCTACTTGGGCACAGGTGGGATTAACAGGAGCTCACGCCTCCGCCTTGTAATTGGCAACACCTGATTGTCCTTACATGATTGCCTCTACATCAAACCGGTTGATAAGTGTTCATGTAGATGAGATGGGAAGAGAGAAGTGAAATATTTTTAAAATTTTGCCTGTTTTGTAATCAGTATCTTCCCTATCTATGGTTTTAAGAGAGTAAAATATTTTTCATATTAATATTTACCTAATTTTTTCTGTTTTTTCACTTGCCCCTCCAGTGAAAAAGTATAATTGCTGAACAGATCTTGATACTTTACTCTTCTCGTGGTATTATTTTTCCCCATGATATGACCTGACTGACTTCAAATAAGTGGGAAGCACATTGTATTATAGACATGCTTTTTGAATAATGAGTTCTACTGCAGTTGCTTGATACATATGTTTTTAGTTTTGGGTCCACTACTGTCTGCTTGTCATACTTTTCCTCATTTATTTGACTTTATGCATTAAAAAAATAATGATGCATCTGACATATATTTAAGATATTCACTAGTTCTTATATTTCACAGATTGTGATTTTAACATTAGAAGATAATGTCCTTACTAGAGTGTAAGTACTGGGTTCCATCCAGCACAGTTTAAGCTGTGTGTATTTTGCATTTTTCAGGAAGTCACTAAGTGTTATAAATCTTCATTTGGTTGGGCTTCACTTCTGCTTCAAAGCACAAAAGAGAAATGAATATTAGTTTTAATGCATTTCATTATAACTCTGATGATGTGTGAAAGGTTTGCTGGGATCTTTTTCTGGAAAACTTCAAAGCAGGACTTTAAAAAATGACATAATCCTTTTTTTCCATCTGAATTTCACACAGTGTGGCATGAGAATGAAGTTAGACTCCTCAGTTGGCCACACTTGAGTTAATGGGACTGATTTTTTGAGGTGTGTAAAATGCATTGCTTATTTCTAAGTAGGGATCCTGTACTATGTCATACTGCAATGAAAGAGAAAAACTGCAGATTTAGCCAATGAACTACTGCATTACCAAAAAAAAAAACAACAAAAGAATTCTTAGCACCCTTAAATTTTATTATTTTATAGTTTTTCCACAAAACCCACACTGTCAGCATGTTTCTCACAAACTTCTATAATTCAGTTTAAGCAGCTTAATATCCAGCTTTTATAATTTTATTTAGTGGCTGAGGAGAAATCAGAATATGTAAGATAAATCACAGAATCAGCCAAGTTGGAAAGGACCTCTGAGGTCACCAAGTTCAACCTTTAATCCACTACCACTGTGGTTACCAGACCATGGCACTGAGTGCCACATGCAGTCTCTTCTTAAAAACCTCCAGGGATGGAGACTCCACTACCTCCCTGGGCAGCCCATTCAGTAGTTGTTTCCTAATATCTAAATGAATGTTAGAAAAGAGAAGCCTTGCTATTTCATTAATTTGTGGATACAAACCTAAGTTATGCAGAAAAGGGAGTTTAACACATAGTTTTGTTAAGTATGAAAGAAAGACAGCTAAACAGGGATCCAAATATCCATCTTCAACTTTCTAATTGCAGAATGTAGTGAAAATGGAGTCAGGCTGTTCTTGAAATTGTGTGCAGCAAGTGAAAAAGAGAAAACAGAATCAAAAAATCTAATAGGTCGTTAGGAAAAAAGAAAATTCACAAACAACTTCTTAGCTCTGGAATTGGTTCAACAGAGTCTGTGGCCCTGATCAGCCTGACCAGGAGCAGCTGATCTCCAGAGTTCCTCTCCATTCTAAATTACTATCTGATTCTACACAAGAAGTTTTCAATAGAATTGTAAACTGACCCCTCATTTCCTATACATAATATAATGTTACCATAATCCTGTGAGTGTCAAAAACTTGTTCCCCATAGCTTTCTCCATTATGTTTGGATTATCTTGAGCATGATAAGGCCAAGCTGACCATACAGCCTTTGCCCTGAGTAAGGACACTAATGTTTTTATTAAAGAAGACAGTTGGATTTCATAAAGCTTGTAGGAACTTTTTTGGATTAAAGACCTATATCCCTCTTCAAGACTCTGTTGAAGATGGCCAGTCATTCAAAAGCCATAGACACATATACCCTGCCTGATCATATAAATGTATTTTTCATGGGGATCCAAGCTATAGCTGGCATGGTTATCTGCCCATCAGTCAGCAGGAACATCTTCAATCTTATGCACATTGGTGCTTCTTCCTACCTAGTTTGCTGGTTATAAGCACTCATGTGCCTGGAAACAGACAGAAATTCTTGTTCAAGACTTTGTGGACAGCTTTCTTCTCAATTGTGACCCTGAGTCTACAAATGGGAATATGGTTGACTAAGCTTCTGCAACTGCATTTGGTTTAATTTAATGATTTTCCTGATTAAAAGGAATGAGATCAGAGAATAGAATTATCTTGTCTTTTATAAGTCTTCCTCCACCAAAATAAAAGTTAAATAAGATTTATTATGGGTTTTTTTTTTCAGAAATAGAAACCAGTGTTGTGTATGCATGTACCTACAGGCACAGTCATGTTATTGTTCAGGATTGCAGCCATCAAGATTCGCAAGTAATTAGTGAAGATCATTAACAGTTCTATTAATATTTCTTTTTTTAATAGTGTTGTGATGTTTACAAGTAGAGACAAAGCTTATACTTCAACATTTTGATGCTTGGCAATTTTAAAAGCAAAGTGGTAGATGCAAGAATGACAAAATTAAGGGAAGGGTTTGGGCTCCAGTTCATTGTGTGGATCTTAATTATTGTGCATTATTAATACTGTAGAGCATAGATAGCCATGATACTTGTGTCTAAAGACCAACGGGTAACTTGAGAGTTTCTCAACCACAAAAGCAACAGCAAAAAATGTAATGGAGTAATGCAGTCAAGTACTACTTGACTACATTGCCTGTTACTATGTACTCAGGACATCCCCAGGGGGGCCAGAGAGCTGAGTGTGCTTCTGCTCGTGGTTTGCAGAGTATTGTAAGCAGACTGTGTTATATTTATGAGCCAGTAAGTAAAGTTCACCTTGATAATCTTCAGAGACAAAGAAATTGGGTGACATCAGAATTTTATGGTATTGACTGAAATAAATATCTATGCTTTGTCATAAGCCCTGCTAGTAAAATATGGAAAAATAAAAATAAAAAAAATGTTTTGAAGAACGTTGTGTTTTCAAACCAACTTCCAAATATTCATGAATCCAAATTAATTCTATTAATTTCTGTTTTATTCCCCTCTTTGTCCTGGCACCTTAAAAACATATAGGTTCAATGTCTTCTCCCAAAAGAATATGTTTTTGTGGTTTATCCTAATCTCAAACTGTACTATAAGCTACCATAAAGTTTATTAAGTGCAGGCATGGTATTAAATTTTGTACATAGTATACTCTGTAGAATGAAAAACTGAGCATCAACCTGGGTCTTCAAAAAAACTTAAGTTCCATTCCCAATGCAGACACCAGCTTTTGGTTAATTTTCTCTTGTCTTTAAATTCACCATATGTAAAAAGCATTTGTCTTTTTTCTATACCAAAAAATCTGTTGTTATTGTTTTTAAACATTTCACATTACTTTGTGAGAATTTATTATTTCTAATGTGGGCATGGTGATGATGACAAATCAGTCACGTCAGGTGAAGTAAGGTGCAACATCATTTTAGCAGATATACTGGCTGAAAAACTAACCTAGTAACTTTCTTTAATAAACCTATTTTCTGAATAAAAAAAAACACAAAACAAAACAGAGTAGATGGCATGCTTCTGGTCTTGTAGTAAAATGTCTATTTCCTAGGAAAGATGGAAAGTCATTAATTAAACCAAAGAAAGTCATAAGAAAGAACTAGATGAAAGGAAAATTACAATAGATAGTGATGTCAGAAGTGTTATGTTACTGTCACACTGATCCCCTAAGGATCAGATTGAGATAAAAGTTAATGTGTTGCTTAAATTTGCTGATATCCTAAAGTTCAGAGATATCACTACAATGAAAGCTTCCTGGTGTACCAAGAGAAATTTTATGATCTTGAGAACTTATCCAATGAATATGAATGAAAATTAATAGTAAGGCTTTTGAAAGACTCTTGGGAACTAATAATAACAGTCTAAGTGTTATGGTGGAAATGTCAGCATTTGGAATTTACTGAGGAGGAGAAGAACTTTTCACATTAATTGATTACAGGTTGACTATGAGCAACATGTGTCATATGGCTGTGAAAATGGAAATGTGATCCCAGATAATGTCAGTCTAAATATTTCCAATGAGGTTTGAAAAATATTAACAAAATGAAGGACCTACAGTTTAATAGATACTGTGAGCAGTTCGGTCACAGAAGTCACCCATGGTGAAGAAGGATAAATATAACCTCAATAAATGCAAACAAGAACTGTTATGATGATCTGGAGTGCCTGAAAGTCAAGTATTCAAGTATGGTGCATAAAATGTAAATCTGTTTAGCAAAAGCCTAGAAAAATGATGGAAAAGAGAACAGGGTAGGTCACTGGGTAGGCAGAGGTGGGAGGAATGAGTGGTAATAAGGGAACCAGAAGCATAGCTGCTTTCATTGGTGGACAGTGATGGCATTATATTAATTAAGTTATCCTGTACCATTCAAGAGTCCCACAGCTTTTCAGTGGAAATATGGATGGTAAAAAGTAATTCATAAGTGGTATTTCATTCGTTAATGAATAACCTGTACTGTAATTCCCCTTAGGGGTCTGGCTTCAATAGTTCAGATGATATTTTCCTAAGAGTTCTCTTCTCTATGAGAAGTACCCATGAAGTCAGCTGCTGCTTTTGTCTCCCTCTTGACAATGTTACCAAGGCAGGGGAGGGGAGCTATGGAGTCTGACTTTACCTCCATGTAAAGGGAGAGAGGCCTCTGCTGAGTATCAGAATAGCTTTAGGATGAGCCTACTAGCATTTCAGTTTGGATCAGGAGCATGTGTTTGAAGGAAGTCTCCCAGCTGTATCTGGTACCATGCTTTGGTTTGTGACACAACAAAATCTTGGGCACATAAGTTATACTTCTTCCCACTGAAACAAAAACAGATGATTCAGTTCGGCAGCCACCCACAACACGTTGTGCCCAGCTGACTGCTCAGACCACAAAGTAACAAGTCAGAAGTAGAATTTCCAAAATGTATTGTGCCTTCTAGACAGATCATTTCTACCAGCTGCTTTTCTATATGGATCTTCTCCCTTTGGGTAGCTGCTTGTTAGTGTAGATATAGCCCATGCGTCTCCTAGGGCTAAGCGTGATGGAGAAGTAGCAATCCCCAGACTGACTCTGGAAATCTTCCAATGATTTGGCAGAGGACTTGGCTACTGCTCATGTGTACAGATGACAGTCAGTCTTGTCAAAGAACTGCCAATATCTTTAGGAATGATATTGATGTCCTCCTTCCTTGCAAAATGTGCAAGAATGTGAGCTACAAGAAGTATTTCTAGCACAGGGGAGTGAGTCATGTTAATATTTCATTTGGACCTTAGTAGTGGGTTCCCACTATAGTAACAATTTGCTCAAACTGTTATGAATAAGATGAGTTAAATTCCAGTCTGCTGTAAGCTGTTTCAGCAATAGAGACTTGGATTTGGTTTGAATGTGTCTGTTAGAGAGGCACTGGTAATATTTGGATGGGTATTCCCCATGAGCAATTTGTGGGTTTTGCTGTTAAAACACCTTTCTTTAAAGATAAAAACAATAACATTGAATTAGATTTGGATTTTATTTACTGTTTTTTAGATAAAAACCAGTTGCACTCTGCTTGATTTGCTTTCTGCACAGTGCAAGACTGTATGAAGAGCTCAAATGTTAGTTCAACACCAAGATGCAATAAGGGAGAATTTACTGTGCTACCAGAATGCTTTCCTACTAAAGATGAGCTATTAAACACTGTCTCACACATGGATTGTCTGTGATGGGTGATATTGGGCATACATAAAAGTAAAGTAGCCGATGTAAATAATCTACTTTCATAACTGTAAATGATATCATGTGTTTGCATTTACTTTAGAGTCTATTGGAAGTAACAGAACATAATGATGACAGGTGGTAGAAAATATGTTGACCTTTTCTTTCATCTGTGTTCACTTGTGACTAACTCAAAGCTACAAAGCTTCACAAATAATTGTATCATAGAAGGTAAGTTTACTGAAAAAAGTGTTATCAGTAAGTTGCCTAAACCTTGTTTTATATGTAATTATACTTGAAAATGTGTATTATGTCCACACTAGCAGTTGATAGGGGTAATTAGTATTTGCTATATGAGAATTCCTATTGGAATGTGTAATATCTGTTACTCTCAGTGGGAAATAAACATTCAAATCAGGTGAGATCTTCCTGATCTGCAAAAGGCAGTCCCAGAAAAGGTTTATGCTGCACCCTATTTTTTCCCAATTTCTTTAGACTAAGCATGTAATTTTCACTTTGGTGCTCCCTGAGGGAACTTTTTTTCAAATTAGGAAAAGCAGTTGGTCTCAACTTTAACTTATTCCAGGGCTAGACTACTGGTAGCTCTGAATGTGCGTGCTTCAGTCTCTGCTGTGTAGTCACTGTGTGTTATAAAGCAAATTAAATATTTGCTGGCATGAAGAAAGACTGAGTGGATGTCTCAGTTGATGTCTAAATTTTCTCTTTGTTTGGCCTAGTGAGTTATTTACTTGGCTTATATGAATATGCTGGATCTTCTATAGCAAAAACAGAAAGTGCCTTTTTGGCTCAGACATATTTCTTGGTGAAAGGTCTCTTTTCTGTGCAGCGTGTCCATGTGTGTCTTCCCCAGGCAACAAAAGATATTTGGACCTGACATACTTGAAATTTGAATTGCCCAGTCAAAGGCTGTTGGATAAAAGATGACTGATGAAAACACACTGTCCCAGTGTTTCATTTCTGGCATGGTAGGTGTATCTTTCTCAGACTAGTGAAGAGAGACTACGTTACTTAAACACAGCTATTCTAAAAACTCTGGGATATTCAAGACATCTGCTTGAAATTTACGGCTCTCACAGGCCCTGTGGGAGGCCCACATCATTCTGGGCTGACAACTGGATGTTATTTGTTAGGGCAACTCTATAAATTATTGCTCCAACATTTTCTAATTCTTCATAGGGTCCTGCTGTGATTATGGAATCTACAAGAGTTGGGGTAATATCAGTACATGCTCAGTGAGTGAAGTAAAGGACCAAGTGTGCAATTTATTGCTGTAGGTACTGACAATGTGGGCAACTATCACTTCAAAGGCTCTAGGATTTAAATTCTGAAATTAGGGTTGTTAAATTGCTGTTTGATCTGATTCTGTATGTGACAGGTTATCATTTTTACATAACATTTAATAACATAGATACTAAAATATAACAATAACATCTAATACATAACATTACATAGCATACATCACATAACATTTTCCTTAGGCTAGGATTTCCTCATCTATACAGATTCATACTAAAACAGCCTGAAAATTATCAAGTATTTTTCAAATGTTAAAGTAATAAAAACCACAAAAGAAGATACAAACAAAAAGAGCTGTTCAGTCTTTTTTCTTCTGGCAAAACAAAACAAAACAATGAAAAAAACTAATTTTATTTTAAGATTCCATATCCCCATTTTTATTTTTTACGTTACTCTCTCTGTAATAGTCCTTCCTGCTCTTACAACAAGAATATCTAAGTATTTTGGGGGTCTAATTTTCTTTTCTAAAGAAGGAAATATAAAATAAAGTAAAATTTTAAAGAAAAATGTCTTTTAAGAGATTTTAAGAAAACAAGTTTTTCTCAGTTGCTCTGGGTAAAATGCTGTGATGTGCTTGCAAATGTTAATACAATTAATGTGTTCTTTAACACTTGTATATGTATTTCATTAACTAATTTTGTATTAGTTATTAAAAAATTGCGGGTTCAGTTGAAAAATAACTATCATAATTTCTATAGTACTTTCACAAAATTACTAGGCAATGCTCTATATTTCCTAGAAATTATGGGGAAAAAAAAAAGTTTAAAACTTGAAACAATCTTAACTTAAAACAGTAGTGTTAACAAATTACATGTAAAGATACACAAACCTTATTTGTCATTGTTCCTTTGGGATCTTCACTGTAAGAATATTTGAACCTTTAACTTTTCTTTCCTTTTAAAAATTTATTTTAAGTGTGTATTTAATCAAACAAGATCCATATTCAGGCTACGCCTGTGTTTTGAACTCCCTTGAGTGAAACTTACTTCATGGTTGTAAAGTTTGAGTAGCAGGCTTTGTATCTTTTAAATTGTGTAGAAATGAATCAAAACCTTTCTACTTAAACTCACGGCTTTAGGCAATCTGACCTCTCTTTACCAAAGTGGTTTGGGAAAAGTGGCTGCAAGTCTTATGGGCACTCAGTTTTTCACATACAACTGTTTCATCCTATTTTTAAAGTTTACAAAAACCCACTCTTACCACTTCTGTAGAAAGAGCCTATCTGGGAGAGAGCAAATGTGCCTGCAAGTATTAAGATGTGACAAAGCACTGGCCTAAATCCTGATTTTTGTGAGGAGGAAACTTACTTTTCCTGTTGATCACCTCCTATTTTATTAACTCCTACATGAAAAGCCTTTATCTGAGAAAGTTTTTGACTCTTAAGACAAGATCAATTAATTGTAGACAGACAGCTTATACTCTATCAGTCTGATGGTGGGACCAGGCACTGAGTTGGTATCCTGAGATCCAGTTCCATTACAGAGAGTCATTTTGGTTATTTCTCCTTCTCCTTTGTAGGTTGCTACCTGCTGCGTCTGTTGTATGCACTGAGAAAATTTAATTCATTGAGGCATGGGGACACTGGAGCCCTTATTTTCTTGAGACCCTCCAGGTGCTGTTACATTGATAAGAACAGCTGAGTGGTGGGGGAATAGCATGTCACCAGAGGTATTGCTCATGAGGAGGCTTTGGTTTGTGAATGAGGCACCATTCTTTGAATTTGATAAGGTAAAGAAGTACAAAATTGTATCATAAGTTAAGGGATTCACTCGAATTCATTCAGTGTGGGGTTGGTTGTTTTTTTATTTGCTTACCAAAATACTTGATATCTTCTGGCTTGTAATTGTCATTAAGACATTTAGGATGTGAGTGTGTTTTGAATCATTTTGGAGGAAGAAAATAGCTTTTCCACAACTATAAAACATTCAAAGTATAATTATTTTGAAGGCTGCAATACAATAAGAGGAAAAAAAAGTTCTGAAAATGTGTGAAGCCTGTCTTTATGGGATTACTATTGTTTGGCAATGTTCATGCTAAAAGAGAGAGGTCCCAACTACACAGATGTTACAGAAACTCACTGTACATGCTATTTATATAGGTTCCATCAGCTCTCAGTGAAGTTGATTATAAACACTCTAGCTATGAGAACGATTGTGTAATCAAAGACACATAAATGGTTTTTTTTAATTATTCACACCTGCACACATTGAAACCAACACACCCTGCTGCATCTTTTAGTTGCTGTCAAAAACAAACATACTGTTCAGATGCAGCATGCTATTTTTAACCCCCCACAATTTGTTATTTAGAGCACGGTTTATGCAGAGAGATGTACAATTTTGTTTCATTTGGTATTTAATGTATTGTTCCATTTGAACTGAAAAAAAATGTTTGGTGTTGGGCTCTTGTAAGAAATCCAAAGTTAAAGGGAAGTGGATTCATTGAATGTATATTTTATCCAGCAGTTGTGGAATTACAGCATTCCCCCAAGACTGCAACACATGGATTCAGTTCCCTACTTTGTTTAAAGAGATCTGAAGCCATATTGTAATGACACCTGTAATGCTACCTGTAATTCCATGTTGATGCTAAGGAATTGTAAATGTAGAAAAGAAACTTGTTCATGTAATATAAATAATTTGACAGTCACTGAAAAAAACCTTCTGATACTACCACCTTTTCTAGTTAATCTATCAGATAAAACCCCAAAGGTATTCTAGTACCCGAGTCTCTGACTCATAGAATATTTGAATTGTCCTTATAGAGTGAACCCACTCTAACAAGAAAGATGGTTGTTGCAGTGCTCACTAAGCAGGTGCTTAGCCTTCATGTTGGTATCTAGACGAATTCTGACATTACATCTATGTCTGATTCAGAAGAGAGCTCTAAACTTCAGTCTACAACCCTGGAGCTGAGTATGTTGTTGTCCAACTGCTATTTCATAAGAGTAATATACATTGAGAAGAGATGCTGTTACTTTGTTTTGACAGTGACTGTGATTTTATATGAGGTGGCCATTGCTTCTATTTTTCCTCTGTGCCTTATACATTCAAGGAACCCCTGGGAGCCTTCTTGGCCTGTCCAGGCACAGCAAGGCTAACTATTTTAACTTACTGAGCCTCAACGAGGCTGCTGGACGCTCTCCAAGAAAGTTGTCATGGCCACAGAATCTTGATTTTCTTTATTTGTATATTCTCCCCTATGTCATTCCCCCCATGGTGGTAATTTACATTAGACTTCCAGGATTTTGCTATTTCTGTGCTTTAAACTGTCTACATCACCTGTCATTATTTTCAGGTCAAACTATAGCCAGGCCTTTTTCTTTTATGGTTAGTTGGTGCTGCTGCTTTTCTCATTACCTCATCTGGCTCCCTTTCTGTGAGAAAAAGCAGAGAAGAAACTCGTAGCCTAATACTTTACTTGCTCTTGGCTTTCTCTTTCCCATCTTCGCTCTGGGTGGGCATGTAAGGAGTTTCCACCTTTTCTCATTTGTTTGTCCTTTTCCATACATATCCAAATAGGGGCAGAAAAGAGGAGAATAAAACTTGCCCAACAACAGCATAACTCTGCTCCTACATTCCACCATCCCTCTCCTCTTTTAAGATTTATGATATTTTTTTTCTAACATTCCCTTCACCCAAACAAATGCATACATTTACTTTTCATACATACACTTTTCATACATTTACTATTCAGCAAACCCTGCGCAACTAGTGATGCCAGTTCAGCCCTGAGCAGGCAGTGTCCCCAGGCACAGTGGTAACACTAAAAGGAAAGAAAAGGATTATCCTCTGTTGTGGAAGAGAAAGAAGAGAAGGGAGGTGGACAGTCTGAGTCACGCATAAAGGCTGTGGGGTCCAGGGTGGATGAGGAGGTGCATGGTCAGCCCTGTTGTCTTGCACCAGGTTACTTACCTTGGTTTATCGCTCAGAGCCCAAAGGCTTCAAGTGCCAGTGGCTTGTAGCCTCGCCCACTGAGACAGTCTTAATGAAAGCAGTTTGCAAACACTGTTGTAAAGCTTTCGCTGATGAATCAGTCTATAAACAGCTGGATTTAGCACAAGGATGAATAGCCTTTCGGAAGCTTTCCGTAAGCACCAAGATCCGTGTAAATTTGAGCTCCCTTATAACTAATGCAAAAGGAGAAAAACCAAGAAGGGTACTGTTGAGCTCTTCACAGTATTTTAACAACTTCACAATTCCTTCTGGCAAGAAAGATCGTGTGAATGCATTTTCTCAGAAAACCCACACTGCTGGGAACCTGAATCCAGCTCACATGTGAGAAACTCCACAGCATGTTTCAGTTCCTGCCTGCTTGTACTCCTCTGCTTCTCCCTTTCTGAAATGCATTGCCTGCAGTTTTCACACACTTAATGATTACTGCGGATGAAGTTGCTAATTGTGAGGGATCCCCAAAGGCACTGCCAGCCCTTGCTGTTCCTGCCCACACTGGGGCTCCCCTGATCCAGGGACCCCATGTCATCCCCCCAGAGCCATGAGCCCCTTCCCATCTTATTCCACAGAAAGACTGGTATCCAGCTGCACACAGACCTGCCCTGCCTGGCCATGAGCTCCCTGATCCAGGCCCACTTGTGGGCCCATGTCCCAGCATGATCTTGGGCTTTCCCCACCCTCAGTAAGGTGCCTGGTGCCCCTGTCTGCCTTACTCCTGGTTGAGGTGGTGTGGCTGGCTGGTGGCCCTGATACTGAGCAGAAAACTTCATGAAGAAGGAAACATTGCCCATTTTGTAAGAAAGACAGAAGTAGTAAATTTCTGTTGATTAAATAGTTCTTTTAGAAGTTTGTTTCTTATCTTTACCTTCATACAGCTTTACATAAAGAGCTGCAACAACCTCTGAGCTGCCATAATTTTATTCTGGAGTGCAATTGGGTGTCCACCCACCTGTTCCACAGTCTGTGTCTTGTACCCTGACTGTGAGTTTCTGTTGCTTACCTTATGCTGGCAACTTTCTAAATTTTCACTTTTTTTTTTCTGCACAAGGGGGAGTGGGAGGAAGGCATGGCAGAGGGAAACTGCAGGGTGTGGGTGGTCTATCTTTAGCTGCAGCAGCATGGCTCTTAAATTAATCTGCTTGAGACATTCTAACAAATTCTGTGTTCATCCATGTTTCTACTAATACTTAGTAATTGTGATTCTACAGTCATCAGCCTTCACGAGAAGATTCTCAGGTGATGTAACTAAGGGGTTATATCACCTCATGGTAAGTGAGTATAAACGGATGAATATCACTTAAAAATAGGAATGTAAAGCCAGCTGAGAACGTGTGTGTGTGTGAGCAGATTCATCAGACTTATGAAAAAACTATGGAAATATATAGTGTGCAGCTTTTGCTCTACCTCAAGTGCAGAGTACGTAGTATGGAATATGCTGTCTGTCCTTCCTGAATAACTCCTTAGTTGTACAACATCATTTCAGATTCTAATTTCTTTCTTTAATCTGCAGGGTTATTCCCTGACTTTGCTAATGTGTATGGACAAAGATAATTTACAGTGTGTGTAGACGTATGTTCCAACTTCCAAGCAGAAGCATGGAAGCAGGCTACCTTTACACTGTTAGATTCTTATCTTAGCCTTAATGCAGTCCAAAATTAACATAACCCCTGCACCTATACTCCATGGTACATACATATCGAAAAAATAATGGAGAAACTGAATGTTTCAATGTGACAATGAGAACTTTTGAGAAATAATAGAAGCAAGGTCGTTTAAAATGAGACATAGACAAAGACAACATCAGAAATATCTCTTAAAAACCCTAATTTTGGTTCCCATAACACATCTGTAGATACTGCAAATAAAATATCAGTGAGTTACATCATTGGTGGCCATTGACAAGTGCTAAAAATTAGTAAATATAAAGATCCAGAAGAAAAATAGGACAGAGATAATGAAGGAAGTCGAGCAGTTCTTGATACATTCAGGGCACAAGACTCCTGATGAACAGTTGTCATAGTGCCATTGCCAGCCCATGAATGTCTGCTCGAGACACTTCACAGTCAGGAAAAACATCCAATTTTGTTCTGGCTGTTGGATTTCAGGGTACAGGTTGAAAATCACTGTCTTTTGAAGTGGTCTTATAACTATTCAAACTGAAAATCCAAGCTTCAGGTTACTCTGATGCAATGTTAGTGCCTATGCTAAAGCTAAGTCTGTTAAGTATTACTGTTCTTCATTTTCACCCTCAAGTTATCCCAGTTATCCCCAACACCACTGGTGCAGCAGGTTGTCTTCATGTCTTCACTTTCAGAAAATAAAAATCTACCACTCAGGAGAACAGCATTTATTGATGAAATCTGAAAAAATGCTTTTTACACAAGGTGACATAGATTTAATTTGGTGATGCCCAAATTTCTTTGTTATTTAGTTATAAACTAGGAAGATATATATAGCATCAGAACTGAAGCAACACATCTGCAGTTTCATCTGCTTACCCCACTACTCTGCTAGAGTCCTTGAGTCACTGAAGTTCCTTCCTGGATATTTTGTTCCCTAAAGAGTTCCCCATGGCCCATCACTTCATGTTCTGCTGGTGACAGCCATCTAGTTAAAGCCTGTTTTAGACATTATTAAACTTTGCTTACTGAATATTTATCTTATTATATGTCTGCTAACAAAAGAATAATAACACCTAAATTACATGTCCATGCACCAAATCCCCCAAAATCCTTATTTAAAGTCACTTAGAATTTGCCCTTATGAAGGCAGAATCTCCTAATCTTTGTTCTTATGTTAGCATATGTTATATTGAATACTGCTTTACAAGTATTTGCCATTGTTGTTAAGAATGACTGTTAGGTCAATAAGTAATTAGATTGGTCAAAAGTTTTCACAGTATTTATTGTTGTTTTTTAAACCAAAGCTCCCTTTTCTTTAAAGACTGCAGTGCAAAAGAATTAAATGGTTTGAAATGTACACTGATATAAGACAAAAGGACAAAATTAAATGGAGAACTTCTAATTCTCTAGTTACTGCAAGATCTTTAAATCAATGTAGGCAGAAAGATATTCTTTATTGCTACTAAAAGTAGATTCCTTTTGCTTGACGAAGTTCCCTTTCCTCTTGATAGAAAGGAGACTCAGCATTTCTTGTAATAATTTAATGGCTTCTAAACAATGGTTTGCAGTTTAACAAAAGTGGTAACATTAAAAGCCTCAAAAATACAAAAGTATTTTGTAACCTGACATTTCATGTTTACAGACACCACGTTAAAAGGGACCATTGCTGCTGTGTCAGATTAATTTGAGAAATTGGATATGAATTTTTCTTAATTTTAAAATCAATTCCTAAGTAGTTTTTGAAAATGCTTTTCTTTAATACATTCAACTTATTTGTATTGAGTTTGCATCCAAAATCTCAGCAAATGTCACATAACAAACATTATATGTATTAGAATTATGTATGACATCTACTAATGATCAGTAGGTTAAACCTCGAGTGTTAAATGATTTGCAATTATAAAAGGTCATACATTGCATCTAGAGTATAATTAGGCATCGGGGAATGCTGCTCCTTAAATCAAACATAAGAAAAGGTATTTAGTGCAAATTCTACTCTGAGATTTTATGCTATCCATTAATGGACAAAAATTTCCTGGTATCTCCTGAGAATACACATCCTGTAAGCTGAACAGGGATACAGTACCTTCACAGCTGAAACTACTGTAAGAATCTTTACAGGTGGTTGGTTTGGTTGGTTTTGGGGTTGTTTTGGTTTTTTTTATAGTGACAGATTACTCATAAAACCTTTTCCTGCTTATATCAAAGGAATATTTCAGGTACAAAACAACCCTGAAACTTCATTTGTCTGTTTAAAGGGACAAGTGAAGTTCCCGAGGAAATTCCTGACAAACTTGGCAAGAATTAAATTTGTAAAGCTGTAAAAATTTTAAAAGACCAAGAAGAATATAGAAGAAAATGTGTATCTTTCCATGTGACTACTGCCAGCTGCTGTTGCAACAGCAAAATCAGTATATAAGCATTTATTTTACTCTATGAATCTGTTACACATGAAGGCATCATGAAAAAAATAGATTAAATACAACTTATTTTCACTCTGAGCATAAAATTTATGTCCCTTCTCTCACCTAATTATTCTCTTCTTTGTTGTTCATCATTCTAAACACCCATTGCCCTAGACTGCTTATGCCTATCTGGCTAAACACATTCTTTCAGTTTTTTGATATGTTTTAAAGAAATATATGACTAAAAACTATAAGTGAAAATGAAAAAAAAAGAACATTTTGCTGAACTCTTAAGTACATTTTCTACATTAGAAATTAAGACCGGCTCATTAGCACTGGGAATATGCATTCACTATGTGAAGGCTTTAGGAACTTAATATTACAAGTAGACATTAAGTATATAAATATAAAAAAATACTTTGCAAACCTTCATATTGTCACCATTTAATCTCCAAGAATATATTTTGGCACTATTCTTAAGATATCCATAGTCAGTTGAATAAGTAGACTTAGGTCTGGTGACACTTTGAGTCTTTAAATTATGCCTCCAACTCTGAGGCTATAATTCAGCTTTTTTTCACTGAGGTGTTACAGATACCCCTGTACCTACACCTTCAGGTTGGAATGCAATGTGACTGAGGCTGAGTCAGAGAAGACTGACCAGAATGTTTGATTCTGTAATGCATTTCTCAGCAGAAAGAATAAAAATTATCAGAGGTGCATCTGAAAGTGCCTTTCTGCAGGGTCTTGATTAACTTCTTCTGTGCGACTGGGATTTAGGGTTTTCAGCTTCTGCTTCTATGCACAGGTCACTCTTTTCTCTTTAAATGCCAACAGGTCAAAACTCTACCTCTCTGGAAAATAGTTTAGTGGGAGGAGTACAGTGAAGGCAGCATAGCCATAACCTGGTGAGATCTGAACTTCCATCTTCTCCATCTATTCTGTGCCAGTGAATAGAATGCACTGGGACCCCAAGGGCAAGTGGTGTGGCATAGTCAATGAAGACCATGATCACAAGGTTATGGTGTCCTCCATGTACTCATCATTCCTGCTTTTGAAGCTGTGCTGCTCTTCAGCCAGAAATACTTGATTCAGAAGCCCCGAAAGAGCAAGTGAAAGACAAGTGACCTTGTCAGCACAGCTTGAAACACTCCATAAACAAAGAGAAAACTAAATCTGGGAGATTTAGCATCCCAGAAAAGGGTTCTAAATGAATCATCTCTCTCTCCTTCCTTTTCATTATTTCAAAGAACTGCCCAGTTCCTTGAACACATGGTTTACCCTGTGGATTCAAAGTGGGTGGATTCACCTTCAGCTTAAGGAATCAGGAAGATAAGAATTCAAAGATGCCCATATCTCCGCGGTTCCTTGTTCATGTATCCCCTTTAACAGGCAAGGCTCTTCCTAAACCCTAAACTCATTTGTACTGCAGATTTTGCACTCCATGCACCAGGTAATCGCTGAGATAGGATTCCAACATTCTGGTCAGAATTTTGATAATAGAAAGATGCAAAGAATTCCTGAAGAGTATTATTGATTTTTTTTTTTCCATCTTCCTTTAATGACACAGCTTGTGAAAATATTTTACAGGTATTTGCTGACTGTAGAGGTGTGATAAGTTTTGGACAAAGCTTTTTTTTTTTTTTTTTTTTTTTTTTTTTTTTTTTTTTTTTTTCTAATGTGGTGAACTCCACAAAGCTGAAACAACACATAAAATATGCTGCCTAGGACCATTTAAAATCCATTTTAAATCGCAGGTGTTAACAGAACCCAGGAGCCTCAGTTATTTAAATCACGGCGCTATTGTAAGCAGTATTCCTTATTTAATTACAATAGGAACAATTGATGCTTCCCAGTTTCGCTAGGAGTGTGCAGGACCCTTTCAGCATTCACTAAATATGTTGCCCACTAGGTGGGGGTAGACAACCTTATTCGAACACCGGTATTTCTGTAACTGGAGAACTTAGTCCAAAGCGGTAGAGAAACCACACTAAAGTTAGGTTCTGTTTTCTTTTAGGTTTGGAGTAGGGGTTTTTTGGTTTTGTTTTTTTCTTTTGTTATTTTTGGAAGTTTGGGGTTTTTTTGTTTTATAGTTTTTTAGTTTTTTGTATTTTGGTTTGATTTTTTTTTTTTTCCCTTTTGTTTTGTTTTGGCTTTGTTTTTGTTTTTACTGTAATAAAATTACTTTCTCTTTGTTAACTATTGGATGTTAAGGTGATCAACTGTAGCCAGTAAGTGTAATTTGAGTTGATGGAGAACCGCAGTGTTGAAATTTCAGTATTACAGGTTAGGTCATTGCTATATCAATGCAAAATAAGTATTTTACTGGAAAATAAAATAAGTAGGTGAATTGCTGAAATATCAAGAATGTAATATGTGTGCAGACTAATGTGGCTTGATAATTTTCAACTGGTTATTGAGCATCACACTCAATTGATTACAATAGGTGGTCTGCAATAGGTAGATCCAGGAATTTTTGAGATTTTAAAGTTGACCATAGGAAAAAAGGCAGAATGATCTGTCTTGTCAGAACACAGTGAGGCACCACAAGTCAATGAAGTGTGATTTAATTAGCAAGGTCACAAGGCACAAATGTGCACCTGACACATTCCACGTAAACCTCTATTTCTGCCTGAAAATTGCAAGGAAATTCAAAGTGAAGTCAGGATGGATTCAGTTTCTAAGCTGCAACACAGATGAATCACACAAATAAAACCAGGTACATTTATCTCAGGGAATGCTTTTTCTGGAGGTCAGCAAATAAAAAAACTATTAAAATAATATACTTCAAATATTCTGAAAGCCTAGTTGGCAAGAAATGCCAGCTGTAGCAAATTCTAGAGGCCTTTTATAAACCAGAAGGATACTGTCAGCTTAATATTTTTTGTAACCTGAGCTAGCATTTAAAAAGTGTCCTACCTGGAGTCACAGGTTAGTAAATTTGTTTACTGTTCTGTTCCTTTTAAGTAGCATCTTTACTGCTGCACGCATTTCTTAGTGGTTGTAACACACAGTGTGATTTGAGACGAGGAGGTCATGATTTTATGAATGTATTCAATTTTGCTTAATTAGCCAAAGCCAATATGTTATTTGAGAACAGGCAATTAAAGTTCAATTTCCAGCACTTCCACACTATCACTAAAAAAAAAAAAAAAATCAAATTAAAAATGAAAACATGTTGTAAAATTCTCATAGCTCAAACTATTTGTGCTATAATGACTGTCCCAATTTCAGACACTCTTCTCTAATGAATTTTGTCACTTCCATTCCAGAAAGTTCCAATGTGTTCCAACTTTTATTTCAGTCTCTTGTCACCTTTCCTTTGTTCAAGCTGTTACTATCTGCTTCTGGAGTTCTTCGTGTTTTTTTCTCATTTGAGCTAATGAAGAAGAGTTGTTTTATTTCACTACCATATTCCTTTTCCATTATTTTGTTGAAATGGAATAAATATGCAAGAGAAAAAAATGATAATTGTATACACCTTAAACTTAGTTCTACATGTTAATATTTTCCCATAATTGAACATTATGCGTAGAGGCATTTTTTTCTTACCTGTGAAAAGAAATATAAAACTCATACTTGGAACTGCTTTCTATATAACAGTTGTAGGAAAACCACATTTAGCAGCTCTAAGTGCTATCAGTGGTAATCTGTTTCTTTTACTAGTGCATATAATGATACAAACAAGGGTTTACAAAGGTAGTGATTATTCTTTAAATAAAACTTCAGTATAAATATCTGTCTAATTTCTGTAATATTCTCTGTAATAGTACTGAACTATAATGCATTACAAATAATTTTTCAATGACGAAAATATTATAAACTTTAAGTATGCCTTAATAAGATATTTTCAGTGATACAAATGATATATAAAAGTGTATTGAAGTACTTTAGACTAATAGCCATGTCATATGTAAGAGTACCTTATACTCAAATTGGCTTAACACAGATTTAAAGAGATTCTAAAAAGTTTTAATATTTAATTAATTATGAAAATTAATATAAAATGTGTGGAAGTATCCAGCACTGAATATGTTTGCATTACTATCAAATCACCCTGAAAGGTCTAGATTTTCAAGACACATTTTACAGTTCCATTACTTAATATGATATAAGAAACACTTCCATATCCTGAAATAGTTCCAAGTGGTATCATGATACATATGAATATTGTATGCATGATGAATATTTACTATTCTCTAAATTATCAGCTTGGTCTTTGCATTATATACTTTCTTAGCTTTTTATATCCACATTTGAAGATAATTTCTTCTTTCACAATGTTTCAGTCAATCTGTTCCAGAACCCCTTACGTAAATACATATATGCCACATGCCATAATTGTTTTTCACTTTCTTTGAACCACAGTAAGCCACTCGGAAGCTTGTCTGAGTGGTAAAATCTCACCTCTTCCTCTCTGCATACTTTTTTCTACACTACCCCTCTCCCCACCATTTGTTGACCAGTGTAGCCTGACCACCATCCTAATCTATCTTTATTGATGATTTAGATGAGGGGATTGAGTCCATCATCAGCAAATTTGCAGATGACACTAAGCTGGGGGGGAGTGTGGATCAGCTGGAAGGCAGGAGGGCTCTGCAGAGGGACCTGGATAGGTTGGAGAGTTGGGCTGATTCCGGGTCCTGCACTTTGGCCACAACAACCCCATGGGGAGCTCCAGGCTGGGGACAGAGTGGCTGGAGAGCAGCCAGACAGAGAGGGACCTGGGAGTCTGGATTGACAAGAAGCTGAACATGAGCCAGCAGTGTGCCCAGGTGGCCAAGAAGGCCAATGGCATCCTGGCCTGTATCAGGAACAGCGTGGCCAGCAGGTCCAAGTGATTCTGCCCCTGTACTCAGCGCTGGTGAGGCCACACCTCGAGTACTGTGTCCAGTTCTGGGCCCCTCAGTTCAGGAAGGAGATTGAGGTGCTGGAGCAGGTCCAAAGGAGGGCAACCAGGCTGGTGAAGGGACTCGAGCACAGATCCTATGAGGAGAGGCTGAGGGAGCTGGGGCTGTTCAGCCTGGAGAAGAGGAGGCTCAGGGGAGACCTCATCACTCTCTACAACTCCCTGAAAGGAGGTTGGAGCCAGGGGGGGGTTGGTCTCTTTTCCCAGGCACCTCTCAGCAAGACAAGAGGGCATGGTCTCAAGTTGTGCCAGGGGAGGTTTAGGTTGGATATTAGAAAGAATTTCTTTACGGAGAGGGTGATCAGGCATTGGAATGGGCTGCCCGGGGAAGTAGTGGATTCTCCATCCCTGGAGATATTTAAAAAGAGACTGGATGTGGCACTCAGTGCCATGGGCTGGGAACCGCAGCGGTAGTGGATCAAGGGTTGGACTTGATGATCTCAGAGGTCCCTTCCAATACAGCCAATTCTATGATTCTATGATTCTAACCCTTTTTCCACAACCTCCTTTCTTTTTTTCCACAGTCAAAGCACTTCGTATACTTGAATGTAATTATGCAGTAATAGTTGTTGCAATACCAGTAAGAGAGAAATGTGGTTCCCAATGCAGTCAGTGTCAGCTTTTGCACCACTATCAAGCTTTGAAACTATAATCTAAGTATTCAGGTCAGCTTGCAAATAACCAAACCTCTTTTTTGCTTCTATCTCTAACTTCCAAAGAAATATGAGTGAACATACTGTGAATTATGCAGAAATTGATCATTTGAATCTGTCTTGCTCTGCACACACTATGTGGAGAATGAATACATGTGCAGCCAGTTCAACATGATTTAAGTGTGTCAGGTGTGTTAAACACTTACTGATATACTCTGTGAACAATCCAATGCATTCCTGATAATTTCTACTTCATTAAACTGCAGAGAGTTTTAATTGCTTTTTGTTTTAATTTGTTTTAATTGCACTTGCTCTGATGGAGCAGCTGTACTTCTGGGAATGCAATACAAATGGCTAAATTCCTCCATTCCCACCTAGAGAAATTCTGTTTCATCCGGTCAGAAAAAAAAATTAAAAATAAAAGCATGTAGAGGCAAATCAGGACACATAAATAGCTATATCTGTATCAGTAAATTAAACAGTGTCAAGACCTGTTCTCTGGCTTTGAGGCCAACTGGCACAAAATAATAAACAAAACATATCTGGTTAGGCATTATTAGATTTTCTTACCCTTCAGAATATGGCATCTGCATTCAAAGTAGTAGCTGGAGATTCTCTTGGCCTCCAAACTCACTTCAAGCCATGCCTAGGAAGTATCTGGGAGGGTACTGTTTTCATCAGACAAATTATGACAAGGACTAATCTAATTAATAATGGTATAAGGAAAGGTTTGGCAAGGTTTCATTTATTGGAATACAATAATCTCAATGCCTGTAAAGATGATGTTCATCTGATAAAAAGATTTACCTGAACAGAGTGTTGCAGTATTAAGTTTCTGAAAATTTATTAGCAATTGAAATAGATTTTAGTTTCATATTAGGAAATATGTACTACAGTATAACAAGGACAATATTTATAATTTTTTAGGACAGATCTTGTTCACTAAAGTTTTTGTACTACTTGAAGCTATTCACAAAATTAATATAGCAATTGCTTTGAGTAAAACAAAAATAAGTTAAACATTCAAAAACCTCAGAGAAGATAATTTCAGCAGTTCCCAGATGAGATATTCTGACTTTGGTGTACAGGGAGCCATGTTGGAATCCAGGTGTAATTCCACAAGTTCAGGCCAGAGTTACTAAGTAAGTTGGAGGGAAATTCACTGTATGGAAAGGCTACTGGTGAGTTCTGTCTCAAAATAGAAGTGTCACCAGAAATTTTCCCTCCCTCAGCAAAATGCCTTACTCTGCAAGTTGTAGAGAAGCCTGGAGTGTGAAGCTGTTCCAATTTGTATAAATTGAATGCTTATTACTGCAGAACCACCACTCACCTAACCCTCCTCCCAGCAGAGTCCTTAAATCACAATGTTCATGATAGGTGGCATGAAGAAAGGAATGCTAAAAGATACTAATTCCTTTTAAAAAAATCCTTTTAAAATTTGTAGACTTGCAACTATAGCCTTCTTTTTATTTCAGCAATTTCTTTGATTTTCAAGAAATATAAATAAATTATCTCCAAACTGAATCAAGTGTATTGGACTGAATTTATTTCTCTTAAAACTGTTGAAACAGCAAGCACTCAATTATCCATTGGATTTGAAATAGAAAAGAAAATCCATCAAAACAGACTTTGGCATTTATTTTTACTTAAGTCTTTGAGAGGAAATGAGTTATTGCTTCATGTTACTCAGTAATCTTTTTCTCCTACTTTTCAACTGAAGTTGAACAGTAAATCTTACTTTATTTTCTGTGTTTTAGTCAGAAAGTCATCCAGGGCTCTAGCATTCTGCGTATCCTGGTGTGTATGCAAAATAAAAGGCTCAAAGCATACTAATGACTGCCAGTTCATGCTGGCTGCAGAGGATTACCAAGGATTACATGTAATTATCTGAAATTGCACACTGTTTTTTTGCCATTTTTTTTTAAAGTGGAATTGATAGGGCTCCTAATTTCCTGCTAAGATTTTATTTTAATATTTTACATTTAATAGTGTATCTTTGTGAAAAATATATAAAAAAATACCATAATAAAAGATTGAATCCCTTAAAGTTGTTCAGTGATTAAACATACATAAGTCTAAAAATTTAATTAAAAAAGTCAAGTTCAATGCCAGTAATTTATTCTAAGTAATACAGAATCTTGTGTAAAATATGCTTTTTTAAAATGACACTTTTGGGACCATGGACCAGATGCTTAAATTTGTTTTACTGATTTAAATCAGAATAGCATAAGTCTGGGGTAATTTCAGATTGACATTGCAAAAGAGAAGTATCTTTCACTGGAACAAACAAATAATGTATGAAATTTTTTTTCACAATTTCACATTTTAAGAATTAAAAGAAATTTTCTATAAGTCAAGTCAATCAATACCTTTTGAAACTTAAGATGGGCAATGAAAATTTCAGGTGGAAGAGATTTCTAGATGGAAATTTATACTGTTACACAGTTAGAGATAAACTAACTTTTCTAACTAGCTATTTACTAAAGTAAATAGTTAGTTTAGGAAGTTTATAAAACTTCCACAAATAAAATTATGCTTAAGACCACTCATGATTCAGTATCTTTGATGAAACTGGACAATAGGGTTAAAATTTAAGCAAATCCTGAAAGAAAAAAATAATATCACAAACCAAAACCAAGTGTAAGAAATTCAGATTCTGTTGGAAATGGAGAATGGAATTTATGGAAATTTATGTGCCACTTGAGATCCCAAGAACTATTGTTTTTTTTTTCTGTCTAATGTTTCAGATTCCTAAAACCCTTAATCACTTTAGGTTGGTTTAAGTAGTACATAGACATTTTTCAAGTCCTTAATGTGCCATGTGATTAAACCAGATTTTTACCATGCCAGAGGAGAATGCTTGACTATTTCAAAATAAAAGATCTTCTCTGATAGAAATTATTCTACCAATTCAAACACAGTATGGAAGTGATGCCTGTGCTCTCTGCCTGTTACATTTGTGAGAAGATTAATCCTTGCTCTACTTCTATAGACATAAGTAAATGATTTGCTGCTTAATACTAGAAGATCTGGGGACAAGGATCTTGGAAAGAATTAGGTATCAAACACACAGGAACTTTTAATTATGGTCTGATAAGTTTTCTACATCAGTTTACCTGGCCTGCTTACATGGTAGCCCTTTTCTTGCCTTCCCCGTCTTTTCCAGTTTCTGGGAGTCTGTGATATAAAAATTTAGTGTAACAAAATTCACCTTAAGAATCTATATTTTTGCAAAATTTCTAAATGATTTTACTTACACAGGTACTTTCACACTCCTGTCTTCCCAAGATGGGGATTCGGAAGGTCTGCCAGGATCACTTGAAAACAAGCTAGTGAGTCTGTACCACATCTCCTGCAGAGTTTTTTAATATTATCTTATATATAATATAATATATATATTATATCACAAACTAGTTTTTCTGTTAATCTTTTTATGCCCTTTAGATGCCAACAGTTACATGTGTGATCTTTTTGCATTAGAATTTACCTTATTGAGCCTCCATAAGTATTAGACAAGGTTTCCACTCATTGCCTCTTTTTCTTTGTTTGGAATACACAAATCTTTATGGCTACAGCCTGTCTTCTTTTTGGACAAACAGGGGAAATAATGGCATATGTGATGTGCTGTAACTTTGTTTTATCCTCCTGTTGTCACAAAGTAATGTCTTCTGCCAAAAACTCGTCTGTGCTGTGGTCTTACAGACTGCAGTCCTTCCAGTCTTGATAGAAACAACACATTTTTCAATTTTATTGCTGCGAATGGTGTTTTTTGTTAACAATACATGCCACTTTCTTAACCCTTGTTTTGCTGTTTCTTCTGATATTTACACCTATGCCTTTCCAATTATACTTCATAGCGATTCTAATGTTCCTACTAAAGGTCTCTTTAGTGACATCTTCTTCTCTCAAAGAGTCTAAAAATTGAACTTCAAAGGCCAGGAAGACTGATGAATAAAAACCTAAGGCCTTGAGGATACAGGTCCTTATATCTATAGCTTTAAGAGGGACTCACAGTAAAAATGATCAGTTTTAAAATGTAATGGTAGGGCTGAGCCTATCCTGATCAGGTTTATGACATAGTTTTAACAACAAATGGGTCAAGAGGGAAAACAATAAAAACAGAGAAAACTACACATGACATGAGGCAAAGCCAGGATGGCTTTGGTCTGTTGCTGGCATGGTCATCACGAGACCTTACTCTCACTAAGGCAGTGGCAAAACAGAATGGAGATTTTCTGTGTCTAGGTGTATTTTAAATGAGCAAAGGTTGAACAGCCAACAGCTGATTTGTGCTTTGTGTACAAATTTTATGCTGGAATAGGAGAGAGATTATATTATTTAAAAATCCTTGGACCATATTTATTCTCATTGCCATAGGTGACATGTGAAGGACCACTCAGCCTTACTGCAGCATGTGGTGCATGCAGCATTGCAGGCTATCATAGTTGTAAAAGATACTTACTATGTTCACTTTTCATAAGGTTTATCAAAAATTGTCACTTACTCTTTTAAAGCTTTCAAGCAGAGGCCTCTTAACAGTTTCTATTGGTCATTTTGGTTTATCTGCCTACAAGAAATCCACTGTCTGAAAGAAAAGATTTTCATAATTACAATTGTTCAAATTTGTGTCTTATGTGAAAAGCTTTATTTTAAAATTTTTTTGGTCACCGTTAATGAGTGATATGAGATGATGACTAGCATACTCTATTTATATTTCCCAGTCCAGAAAATTACCATAATTAGGTCTTCCAAAATAATTCACAGAATCACAGAATCAACTATCTTGGAAAGGACCTCTGACATCATCAAGTTCAATACTCAATCCACTACCACTGTGCTTACCAGACCATGGCACTGAGTGCCACATCCAGTCTCTTTTTAAAATGTCCAGGGATGAAGAATCCACTACCTCTCTGGGCAGCCCATTCCAATACCTGATCACCTTCTCTGTAAAGAATTTTTTCCTAATATATAACCTAATCCTCCCCTGACAGAGCTTAAGTCCATGCCCTCTTGTCTTACTGGTAGCTGCCTGGAAGATGGGACCGACTCGCCCCTGGCTACACCCTCCTTTCAGGGAGTTGTAGGGAGTGATGAGGTCTCCCCTGAGCCCCCTCTTCTCCAAACAAAACAACCCCAGCCCTTCCTCACAGGACTTGTGCTGTAGTCCCTTCACCAGCCTCATTGCCCCTAAATTCCTGTATTACCACAGGTTCCAAAAACTAATCAAAAAACACATAAAATTCCATCTCTACATCCAGATTATACCTGCATTAGCAAAACCAATTATCAACATGGTTACGGGAAAAGAAGAGGAAAGAAACCTTGAGGTCAGTCCCAGGCAACTAAGTATTTGACAGACTATGTATTGTGTGTAAGAGGATTCATAAAAGAATGTTGAATGAAAATTAACACAACATTCAACAGAGGATTTAGAATAACTGAGTATATCATATAGTCCAGTAGTAAACTGCTCTTTAACAGCTGGCAATATTATAATCGTTATAACCTTTTTCAGGACTCACTTGGTGAGACCAAAGTTTTCCAAAGTGTCAAAAGACTGTCTTGATTCCTCACCTTTACTATTTGATAAAGTAATAAAAACTGGTCAGTCTTTTCCTTCATGTAACTTTCATCTGCAGACTATGCAGATATTATTGGTCAAGGTAAAAACTTAGAAAGATAATTTCTTTTTTAACGTCTTTTTTTTTTTTTTTTAAAGAATTTCAAAGACTAAAGAGGAGGTTGTATAGCAAAGTCTTTTTGATTTCCTTTGGGAGCCGAGGACATGAGAGCCGACTGTGCCCTTGAAAAAATTCCATGGAGAATCAGTCAAAATTGGAGAACATCCCAGAGTATCAGCTCAGTGAAATCCTTTGGCTGCCCTACATCAGATGATGAGGCCATGGGGGCTTGAATGTGTTATGTGTAAAGAAAAGGGCAGAATGACTTTTTGAGGTCATCCAGAGTTTGAAAGGCTGGTGCTGACTGAAGGAAAAAAATGCTTCCATTTTATTATTTATTAGGACTGTACCAAACTAAAAATGTGAGTTTAGTAAAAATGCACGTAGAATGGGCTTGTCTAAAAAGAGCAACGTATGAGGCAGATAAAACAAAACACCTCAAAATGCCCATATAATTCCAGCTTTGTCAGCTGGTCTAAATTCATACCATTTTACTGAATTCTGAAGGGCTACTTCTGTTCATTCCTGCTGAGCATTTGGATAATTAAACGTATGAAGCCCTGCCAGTCATGTCAGATGTCAAGGAAAATGTCAGTTTGAATGAAAACCTGGAGTTAGTGAAAACCTCCACATGCAGTTAAAGACTGGGCTGCCAAAAGGTTAAATCAATGCACCTCATAAAGAAAAAAACAACCAAAAACCAAAAAAACCAGCTTCATAGTTCAACACTCTAGGAGTTAAAAGTGGATCAAGAGCTCATGAAAGGTCTAAATGCTAAGGTTGGAGAAGTGCCAGAGAGTGGTTCTCAGGAAGGTCTTGTTGCAGGACTATCAAGGGGCTGATTAAGCTTCCTACAGACTTGACTTCCTCAGGTGGTTTGTAACCTGTATTAAATCTAAAGCCTTCAAATGTCTTAAAGGTCAAAACAGTTCAGGACAGATGCCTTCAAGATTTAAGACCAACAGTTTACAAAGAAAACCTAGTGCTGAAGTCAGGTCTGAACAATAGCATGTTCAATCTGCTTGGATTACAAAGAAGTTCAGGGATTTGGTTGGATAGGGAGTTTATACCTATGGGATGTGATGACTGCCTTGTCAATAGCGTGGAGGACACCCATTATGCTTTTTAGTGGACATTTTTGCTAGCTCTCCCTCATCAGAACCTTTGAGCCATGTGAAAAACCACCTTCACAAACAAAAAAAACCCCAACAACCCCAACCTGTAGGAGGTTAACTTTCCAATGGGGAATTTAAGAAGGAGAAAGATTTAAAATACTGATTAGAGAGGATCAGCAGCTGCTGTCAGGATGCCACAGTAGATGAACAAGAAGGGAATTGTTACCGTGCCTAAAAGGAGCAAGTGACAGAAACTCATTCTGCTCTTGACATGTGCCTGTACTGATTCACCCTGTGCTGCACCCTTGTGCATTGCAGGAGGTAAATGTGTGAGAACCTAAGGCTAATTAGGGAAAACAGATTAGCCCTTTAAGCTGGCCACCTGGTATCCACCCAGTTCCTGCCCAGCTATAGACCCATGCTGTTCATTGTAAGGTATGTGTGGGATTTTTCTGCCTTTCCTTTTCTTTCTTTTGAAAATATCTCCCCAACGCTAAGTTTCACAAGGACTGTCAGTTCAAAATCATATCAAAATCAAATTAAACAAGGTGGACTCAATACAGAATTAAAACATCAGATTAATTATAAAACATAATTAAACTTTACAAATTTTAAGGAGATTGCTATCTACTTGGGTATAAATTCTAATTAGATAATTGGATCGATCAATACAATAATTTGAAGGTTTAATGCTGGAACTAAATTATTATCTATTTTTTTAAGCAAAAATTTCAGGAGTAATACTAAAGTTTCCTACTTAGAATTGACATTGAATAAGAGCCCGATAACCATCACTTGTAAGAAACTGTGGAGGGAAATCATAACCTTGGTAGGACTTCAAATGCAGAAAACAGAATATGGTTAATTTTGAGAAAAAATATTTAAATGAGATTAAATCTAAATCTGTTGCTTTTTGTGCTCTACCCAATACGAAAATTAAAAAGGTGTATGAATGTGCATTCAGTAAAAATACTTGGAAAATTCAAGCCAGCCACTTAACAGTTATTCATTTGCAAAACAGTGGAAAATATATTTGAATTTATGCATAATAGATTGACATCAAGTCCTTCTGAAACATAGCATTTTCTGGTGATCTTTCCCCTTCAGAGCTATCAAATAACTTATCTTTGGGAACAGGGCTAACCAGCCTTGCAGCAACTGCATTTTTTCACCCTTTTTTTCTCAACAGTTGACAAAAAAATATGTCTAATGATATTACATGATACTGAAAAAGTTTGGGTTAGGCAGAATAAATTCATTTACCAATAAAAATGTCATTTCTAAATGAAAAATAAAAATATTTTGCTTACTAAAAATTCTAGAGTGTTCCAATATTCATATTTAGCATTTTTATGTTATGTTAGAGCACTGACCAAAGTTGATGCATGTCCTTTCCTCTACCCCACAAAAGATCATATTTTCTGTGTTTGGAATAGGGGTTATGAATTTCCAGTGTATCAAACATTAAAGAGTCATCTTTAATTTAAGAGCTTAAACTGAGATAGTTAATGAAGAAACAGAAGTAGTAAAAGCCTTTACTGGAAAAATAGAAGAGTGCTTATGAAGCTGTCAGTATATCACAATATATATGCATGCATAGTATTATACAGTATACACTGAATGTTGCTTATAAACAGCTTTTATGTATATTCAAAGTATTCATTTACATTATTTCTTGTTACAAGACCTTCCAGTACTATTTAAGAGACTGGGCCAAACCCCAGGAGCCTATGTTTTTTTTCTCCTTTGCATCACTTTAAATATTTGATTTTTTTAATTTTTCTTTTTCATTTTTTCCCCTCCTCTTTTAATGTTAAAATTATGAAGAATAGCCACTTTGTATCTGAAACATAACAAACAGTTTTCTGGTGCAGTAACCTTATCCCAGGATTGAAGTTTTGGAAGCATATATCACAAGCCTCTTAGAATACATTTTCAGGATTTGCGGTTATTTGTACATTTGTACATTTCAGGTTCTGTGGTTATTTGTACATTACAGACTGTGTGTCTGTGTGTACGAGTGCTGGAGCACAGGTGTGTGTGTGTGTCTGTGTGCATGTGTTTTTATATAAATATATATATGTACTTTTTTCCATCATGCCTTTGAAAGCAGGGGAACCGTTCATGTATTCATCCTGCTGAGGAGGTACTTGGGTTTCTGTCTGCAAATGTAGTTCTACTTTCATATAATGATTTCCAAATGGAGTAGTTTCTAAAAGACTGTTAGATCACTAGTCTATAAAACCACTTTTTTAGTAAGTTGGTTTTATTTTATCCAAATTTTTTATGGTGCTGTTTGAGTTGTTTTCTAATTTACTGACATATACAAAAATGAAGAATAAAATCCACTCCATCTAGATAAGTGGAATAGTAGCGATGATAAATAAGAATGTCTTGTATGTAACCAACAGACATTCCTTCCTACCCCTTTCATCATAAGCCAGAGAAATAAGGACAGCTCCTTAATAAACTTAAAGAAAGGTTAACGAGTCTGCCTTCAGTGAATCATGAGAGAGGGAGTAGAGAATGGTTTTCTGTGTGAAGGATCATGCACATAAAATGCCTTACTTCTGCTACTAACTTCTTTAAAAATTAGCAGACACAAGTTCAAACCCTTGCACTAAATACAGCAGTGATGCTGCCACATGCAGAAAGAGAAGATCTGTCAGCCAGCCACAGCATTTAGCTTAAAATATTCTACCTCTAATCTAACTTCAGAATTTAAGACCATCACTCAAGCAATAATCACTTAAAATTAGTAACTAAATGGAATGGTATTTTCTACAACTTCTGATTCATATTGCAATGTGTAGGTAATTTTATTTGGATCAGTCTCTCTAACTTGATTTAAGATGTTAATTATGGAAATATTGTTTGCCCTCCATTTCCCCTTTAAGAATGTACTGAGTTCCCTGGAAGCTTTATTTTCTTGGTAATAGAATTTAATCTGAGGTTAATGACACATAAATTCTACCTGAGTACTTAATTCCATATTTAATTCACTTTTTTTTCACATTTAATTTGGTTACAAAAGACTATGGTAGAACAGAACTCAGCCACAGTGCTTTTTAATGTTATTTTAACTTTGATCTGCTTAAAAAAAAAAATATTCATCTATGTTTTTCTGAAAGTAAGTGGCTTTAATCATAATAATTCCAACTTAGGTAAAGCAACTTGCTTCTTGAACAGAGCACTACAGATGATAGAAGGATGATGTTTGCCTCTGATTTTCACTGCATATGGTATTTGGTTGTGTAAGCAGCTCACCATAGGAAAAACCTAGTAAGAGAACTTGGATTGCTGAGATTCTTTTCCTTGGGAATGCACTAGTTCTAGTCCATTTTTATGCTCACATGAAACTTATGTGGAAAGTTACAGTGAAGACAAGCTCCTTTTTCCAGAGACAAATGCCAGAGCGCAGGGCCATGCAGTGCCACCTTACACCAAGGCAAAGACACAGCTAGGATGCAGTGAGCCAAGTTCTGATAAGAACCTCAACACATTTGCCACATGATCAGCAATGGGAAAGCCCAAACATGAATAAAACTATCAACATAGCCATGTTTAGCTTGCTATTAGGCAAAGAGCTGCCTACGAAGCTGACTACTGTTGCTTTATAGAACTCGGCTGCACCTTTGCATCCACCTCTTGTATCAAGCTGCCTGTACTATTACTCATTCTCTGGTGAATTTTTGCTTCTTTATCTTGGTTTGTACAGCATCTATAGCAAAATGATTCCTTGATCTTCACTGTGCTCCTGTTTGCTAACATTAAAAAAAAAAAAAAAAAGCCACTTAGGTGTAGTATAGGTGGATGAGCTGCTGGGTGAGGTGCCAGGGTGAGGAGCACAGCAGAATCATGGCTCTCAGAGAGAAGTAGAAGGAGCAAACCCTGTCAGCCAGGCACTACAGGAGTTCAAGGGACACGGCTGGTCCTCCACAGGACATAGGGACACAGGGACAGGGCTGTGTCAAGGGACACAGCTTCACAGTCTGTGTCTGGCCCTTACCATGAAACTACTCTGACATTGCTAGCTGCTCCTAGGTGTGGAGGGGACACAGGCAATGTAGACACTGCTTTCTTTAAGCAGAATGAATAAGCTTGCAGTTTGTTCAACTTCTGTCTCAATTTCTTCTTACACAAACTGGCTATGGCATTCCTTTCTAAGAAGGGCCTGGCAGACTATTGAGATGGGTTTGGAGAGAGGGCAGAGATCTCAAAAATGATGAGGCAGATGTATAACAGTTTGCTGAGGACAGTGCCTGGGATAATCACTGCCTGACTTATCCTGCTGAGAAACCTGAAACCATTCCTGGATAAATCGGAAAAGTCAGGAATCCCCAAATCAGGCAAGGTCAGTGTCTGATGTGAGCAGTCTGCAGCATTGCTGAAACTGCTCAAGAGCTCTCCGAAACAGTGAATTTATCAGCTTCAATCTTCCCTTGAGAAACACCAGCATGCTCCACAGAGAAAGAAAAAAAAGTCTTGAAACAAAGCTTCTTTGGGAGAGGGGTTAAATCAACGTCAAACTATTTGCAAAGGTGATAACATCAGAAACAAGGAGGAAATGCTCAAAATAAGTATGGGAGTCAGACAACAAAACATTCATAGAAGGACTAAAACAACATATCATTGTCTCAGAAAAAGAAAAGGAAAAAAACCTGAAGCCAAGCTAAAAGAGTTAAAATAACACTCTTTGCAGTGCTAGCCAAAAGAGATTATTTCAAGAAATCTCTAGAAGATCAGTCACGGAAAACTCAAGCTCACAGAATAAGTTATCAAGATCTGGAGAAACATGTCGGGGAATCCAGCTGAACTGCACAGCTTCAAATGAATTCAGCTGGAGAGTCAATAACAGGGAAATGTAAACACAAATAACAAAAATGACTAAGACAACCTTTAAAAACAAAGACTTGGAAAACGCAAGGACCAGATGTCATCCATGGTTTTGGATTAACTGCTTTGCTCTGCTACAGAGCCTATTTCTGTCTCTTTCATAAGAATAAAAAACATTGAAAGGATGACACACAGCTGAAGAGCACCAGTAATGAAAAATAAAAGCGATCCAAGTGATTTCTAACAACTAACAACAATCAGTCACATATCTCCCTTATTTCTCCTTCCTCAGAAACTGTTAAGGTTGGCTTTATAATGTCAGATTTTGAACTCTGATTGACATTTAACAGAGGATCAAAATATAGACAAATAAAAAGCAAAAGACATGAAAGCTCTAGTTCTGATTGACTTTGGGTTTCAAAGACTGCTCAATCCAAACCAAGAAACTATAGCTGGGAGGGACTTTTTGTAGACCCCAAGAACAGATTTTATTCCATAGCCCTTAGGATTGTTGTGACTGCTCCAGCCTATACCTGGCTGTGTACACTTCACCAGGCAGAAACAAGAGATGAAAATGGTCTTTTTTTTTTTTTTTTCTTCTCCAGTTTAGGCAATATCTTTCTTGGAAAATATGGCTTTGTAAACTGTCACTTTGTCCTAAAACTGACCCTTGGAGCAAAACTGGAAGTGTATTTATAATTCTTGATGTTCCTAGCTTCACTTCAGCTTGTGGTTGTCTGAGATTTTGTCAGTGTCTCATTGCACATACATTTTTCATCATCTTAGTTTCTCAGCCTCCCCAAGTATAGACTTTAAAAAAACCCACAGAAATTTAAAGTCAAAAGCATGCAAGTTTAATCTAGAGATACAAAAGTTGAAATTCTTGATCACAAAGCTGGAAATAACATTACTAAATCAGGAAATTAAAACAGTAAAATGTGTTCTTTATTACCCTGCTGGCATCAAAGCAACGTGCCATTTAATCTCCTTGAGGTATATATGGGCCATAAAAAAACAAAGACACAATTCAGCTAAGAATTCATCCATCTTCTGGATGCCAGCATTCAAAATAGGACCTAAAACTACTTCAGCAAGCAGCTCACCTATGCCCTTTCTCTCCATTGCTGATGCTCTTTTTCTTAACTGCATTTTCTCTCTGTGTTCAAGATGTTTCTTTCTCTCATTTTAGTATGAATATGGATCAAATTGTAGCTGCACTGAACTGCAGTTCGGTACATTCTCCATGTTTCAGAGTAATTGCTATACTTTTATTTTTAACTTTTATACACTTTCCAGCTAACAATACATGTCATTTCTACCAGAATATATATTTTATAAAATATAAAGGCTTTAAGTTTGTCTGGAATTTTTTATAGAGTCATGGCACAATACTAGTCAAACAATAATTTGGTCCATGATCATAATTTTACAAACCACATTTTCCAAAATTTTAGGAATTTGTGGGAATAGTATAAAAGGCAAAACATAAAATTTTAGTGCATTTCTGTATTGGTAACACTAATATGAAAGCTATACCAGAAATCAAGAAAAGTAAGCTCATAACATCCAAGTAGATTCTACCTTATCTGGGAAAATCATGCTTTTTCAGCTGCATCATAAAACTGGGCTTAGGAAAAACTGACAGCACTGAAGATGATGACAGGCAATCAGTGTGTGTAGAGTTTTACTTCATAAATTATACCAGCTGAAGACCAGCTTTAAAGATGATAGGCAAAACCCTCTTAGATGGGCAAAAGTGTTAGGAAGCTGATGAGTATTCTGCTAAATGATCCAGAACAGACTATTTTAAACTGTTCATTTGTTATAAATCCACAAAGCCAAGCTTTTCACGCAAATTCACTGGCACATCATGTTTTGAAACAACACATAAATACAGAAGATACAATAAGTATAGCGAGATTATGCTTCTGATCTGTGGTCCATATCTGGTACAAAATATTAGAGAAATAAACACAAGACTGCACTGGGACCTCTGCATCTAATGCCACCTCCTTACCAGCACAAGGTGGTGGCAAAACAGGCATGAGAGCAGTTAACATCACTAGGAATTTTCAGCTGCTGACCACCTTGATTATTAAATGAGGCACTCCACTGACTAACAAATCAAAAGAATCCATATCATACACCTTGTGAGAGATTTACCTGTCCTGTGGTATTTTAGACAACCTGAAGTATTTTAGTTTGCTGATAACCCAAACTTCCAATTCACACTAGATGTTGGTGTTTAGATATCTTAATCTCCCTCTCATCCCAACACACATTCTTGTCCCTGGAATGAACACCTGTCAGATAAGAAAAATTAAATTAAATACAAAATAGCTTGAATTAATCTCTATTCCAAGCATTTATCCTTAAGAAGGAGCAAAAAATCAGCATTTAAAGAAGAAAAAAATAGGAATCACCTGCCTGAGGTGGATAGTAGCTCTTCTCAAGAGTATCTATGCCCTTGGGCATTTCCATCAGAATGCAGAACTTTTAGGATGTTGTTATTTTAAAGAGATATTCCATCCTGCATCCTGGTAAATCTCACTGATCTCCTAAAGATCCATCTGCTTTAACTTTGACACAAAAGATTACTAACTTGCACACAATGACACCAACACATAAATGTATTAACTGAAATAACAGTGATCATTTTGAAATAAAAATGGTCTTACACTTGAAACATTTATTTAAAAGTGTAGAATATATACTGTCTTATAACAAAGTGTAATAACTCCCATATTTAGAATATGCTGACTACATTTAAATTTTCAATGTCTTTTCTTGGTACTACTCATTCAAGCAGAACTGATTGATTTAGAAAAAGTATTTTGGCTGAGTTAGAAGCTACAGACTCTAAATACCCAGACCTACCAAGGTGAGGAGGCAGATTTCTACACCAAATATAGTCTCAAAGCAAAGATTAATTCAGCTATTGAATTTTAACTATTCAGTAAAACTATAGTAGGAAAAATGAAACAACACTTCTCTCTAGTATCTGAGTATACTCCCAACCCAGCTAAATAGGAAAGGTCATTCAACAAAGTGTTCCCACTGCCAGTCATAGGAAAAGAAGAGGACAAATCCTGTTAAAAGAATTCTCAGAGGATAAAAGTTTTATCATGAAAACAAAAATAAATTGAATTCAACAGTTTGCTAACTGCAACGTGCTAACTTTATAAAAATATAGCAATGATGTTAAAAATAAAAAATGCAGCCAAGGAAAACAGCCAGATTCCTGAGGGAATAGACTGAATTCTCACTGGCAATGGTTAGCCACTCATCCTTTCTCATCCTGATAAGCAATTATCATGCTATTCTGTTAAAATCCAACTCCAGCTATTCTTACTTTGGCTCAGCTTAGGTGGATAAATGTGTGTGGACTATTCCTTTGGTTCCCTTCCTTTTTTTATTAACTGCCTGTGCACAGCAGGTTGGTAGATCTTAATATGTGTGCAATAAGTGTTAATTAAGGCTGCTGACACACTTCTTTTTTTTTTTTTTTCCCTGTATTAGGTATTTAGGATTCCCTATACTCTTCATTAGCCAAATGATATGAAGAAGTTCATATGCAATATTCCCACTAAAGTCATTGCAGGCTCTGAGTCTCAGTGTGCTACAGAAATGTATTTTCTTAAATATAGCTGATGGGGGTAGTCTCCATGCCTTTTGGATATATATTTTTCCACATAATTCCATCTTGAGTTAAAACACAGATAATTTGTTGAATATTTAACATCTATAGTCAGGGTCTTGGTGCTGACTACAGTGTGACAGGGAGAGCACTCATCTGAAGATAGCTGCCCATGCCTCTGTGCTATTGGATGGTTATTTACTTGCACAAAATGAATAGGTCCAACCTGAGAAATCCCCCCATCACTGTGGTTTGGGGCTCAAACCATCACCTGTGATTGAGAGGGAAAACAAAGCAGAAACTTGAACTTCTTTCACTTATATTTCAACAGAATATCACTATCACACCCTAGCATCTCTCTCTGCATGCTTTCCATGACCCACACCCACTAACCAGCTGGCTTAAGAGAAACTTTTCTCTACAAAAATTTCAGCAGAACTTACAGGTTCAAGTTAAAAAAAATCTAGTTACAATGACCATTCATCTGTAAGAAGAAGAAAATAAAACCAATAAACAATGCTGCTGAGAAAGGGACAACATTTAGATAGCATTTCATAGGGGTTATCATAACTCAATCTTTTTCAGTTTTGAGCACAGATACATTTTATTTCTTGTATTTTGACAGTAGAATAATTTCTGGCTTCACAAAGTCTGTCACTGGTTTTAACCAGGCTTCATCTTTTTGTTATTCGTAGAGGGAGAAATTGGAACTTCATGTCCTCTCAACAGAGCTGAGAGCCAGACTCACCTAGCCAAGGACAGCGTGAGGTTGTGTCAACACAGACAACTCCGAAATTTCCCCCATCATAACAAAAGCTTTGACAGCACCATTTCCAACTGACAGCAGAGAACAGAATATATTTTCAAGCCTCTATTGCTCTCAGGAAAAATGCTCTATTGAATCTTGCAGAGGCAGCTGACAGGATTATTTTCCTGAAAATGTTTGCCCTGCCCACCTTCTGCTTCACATTTCTATCTAACATTAGTGCAAACAGCTGATGAGGGGTAGGCTGGTGGTGGGAGAGTGTCATGTGAATGGGATGGATTAGAGTCCAGGAGCTTTGCCATCCTTTGCAGATCACAAGGAGGCTGTTTATGCTGCTTTTGCACCAGGTGCTGTAGAGGTATGAAGTGGAGATGGAGAGTCTAAAGCATTCTGGAGAGAAAGTAATAGGCTTGAAGATACAGATCTGGCAATATGTGTATGTCAGCAGTTCCTAGTGCTGTTTTGCATGTGATTGTGAGCAATTAAATTATGTCAGGATTTGGCTACAAGCCTGACAGAGATGGTGGTACTAACTGCAAAGAGAGGGGAAGGGTCTGTAAAGGATTTTCTTGATGAATTGAGATGGGTGAAGATAGAGTCAGATATAATTTCTGCAACAGGATGTCTGAAAATGTCAGTTAGTCCCCTCTTAGATGTTTGTATTCATATTTCTTTGCAATTATCATGATAAAGGTATTGCATTCTGATACATGTTGAATTAGTTTCAATTAGAGTTGAGGAAAAAAATACTGTTCACATATGCACTGTATTAAAATCTGACATGATTGATAATGCTGATATGCATTATTAATGCTGCTTATGATTTTAATATTAAGAAAACCTACTTTTTACTATGTTGACAAAATTTTCTCTTTGGGTATTGTGGTTTGGTTGCGTTAAAATAAAATAAAAATATTAAATTTTAAAAACTGGAAGTAGAAAAATTATCTTTCAAATTTTTGGCAAATTTGGAATTTTTACAGAATGAGGTTTGTGTCTACATGTTATAGAAGAAAAAGTGATCACCGTATATTAACTGACCTGCCTCACAGGCTTATGCCTTTTTGCTCTATTTGACTTTACATACTCCAATTTTTATTTTTTTTTTTTCCCTAAGTGCCAGCTTCAAAATTGTGGAAGACTTAGTCCAAGTTCTCCCATCATTAAATGTACATCAGAACAATCCTGCTTCTGGAACTGCCATCAGACTGAATCAGGAATCAGGTAATGTTAGCAAAATGGATTTTTTGTAGTCTATAGTCATCATATGGCAGCAGAGTAAAGAATAAATCTCACAGCTAGGCCTTAAGGGTCTTACTGAATTGTGCTTCTGAATTTAGGCCCCTAGGTGTTTGCTTAACATATCTAGAGCAGTGCAGTAATCATGAATAATGTTTTAGTTACTAATGTCTCTTTTTTTCTTGGAGGCTGAGAAGCTCTGGATAAATACCTAATAGGACTGCTGTCTAGTTGCCAGGCACATTTCTTTCTGCCTTTCAGAGCTGTGTTTATGGCATGCTCTTCAAGTGCGGATCGCCACTGTAGTTCAGCTGAAATCACAGTTATCCAGATAATGCAAAAAGCACTGTCTCAAGCAAAAAGCTTCTGTCTAAACTTATATGTCTGTGTTTTCGTAAGTTCCCATAAAATCTACCCGTTAAACTCCTTTAAAATACTAATTGATTATGTTAGTCCTCTAAAAAGCTATTATGTAATATCTGTTAATATTGAGAATGTGTGCTCTGAGCAATGAAAGAAAATAGAAATCAAGCAGATTTTTTTCTGCTTTAAAACAATAGAAAAATTAAAAATAACACTTTGTAGTTACTTTATAGGAAAAAACAAAAGCTTTCTGAAAACCATAACATACACATTTGACTTAAATTACACTTACAATACATATTCCACTCACACTGAGGGAATATTCATGGTTTTTTCTTTCTTAATAAGTGAAGCAGAAGTATGAGTTGCACACTTCAGCTTTATTTAAGAAAATACTATAAGGCTATATTAAATCTCAATTTTGTTTAATTCAGAGTCAGTTCTCTCAATTTGTAACAAAATACTGTGAAGTCAGCTGCATGGAAACTTGGCTATATAAAACTTATCAGCCATATGCAATAGGACTTGTGTCTCTTTTTTATATATATTTTCTTTTTTTTTTAATAATATTGAGACACGTCACGTATTAATGGTCCAAATATACTTGATTTTGTCATTAGCCATGGTCATATTTCCTGTTTTTTCTTAAAGACAACCTGAGCTAGCTATGAAACATTGTTTATTTCTCCTATGTCTTGCCAAACACTCTTTATATTGAGGCTATATCACAGGCTTTTTGATTTTGAAGGTAAACTTTAATGGCTTTTTGGACTACTGAACTCATACTACTATGGTACAATTTTAAGTTCCTGGACTGCTATATTACTTATTGTTGATATTATAAACAGCACAGAACAGGATTCACTCATGCACTTGTCAGAAAGACACTTGTGAAAACAGTAGCTTTATTCCCCAAGTTACTGCAGGAAGTACCATAGGGTGCTTTTTCCTTAGGGAAATAAAAAAGAAATTAGAAATCAGACCTCATCTCCACACACATATCTTCTTTTAGGTTCCAAAGACATTAAAACCTCTTTGTTGAAGTCTGCTCCATTTCACTCTTGTATTATTAACAACAATGAAACAATAGATTAATTACTGAAAATGCAACATGTGTATAATTTTCACACTTCATGCTAATTCCATCCAGCGTCTATACTATAATGTTACTATAGAAAACACTTTAAAATTAATACATTCAAGAAAGGAAGAATAAGAAGACAAATAGGAAATAATTGATAATAAGACAACTAAAACTCAATAGTAACTTGCATCATTTGTGACTTATTTGCATCAAAACCCTTGATAAATTAATAATTTTATTTATTTATTTGTTCAAAAGGGCTTGTATAGCCAGGTAGTGCACATCAGCTAGACAAACCCTGCTTGTCCTAGTCTGTGCTGTGAAGCAGTGGACAGAGTTGGGAGCATCTCTCCTAGCTGGGTGAATGGACCTGACTGGTACTGTCTGAGGAGTCTCTAACGTAGTTAGGAATCTCTAACTTAGTTAGAGACTGTGTTCTCTTACTATGAAAGATGGACCATAATGGCTATCATTTAGCCTATTTCAGGCTTGGAATAGGGAGTTCTCTTCAGAGTTTATTATTGGCTAATGTGATTCACTGTGATGAGTTTTATTGCTTTATTTGGCTGATTTCCATGAGTTCTGGCTTTCTTATCTTTCTTATTTTAAAGTGCTTAAAATATTAGCACTGAATATTTGCTATATTTTTTGTATCCTGGAGTTGCTCACTATTAACTGGAATCTAGCCTCGAGTTTTCACAATAAAACAAGTACTCTAAAAGACCCCAGAAGCAAGAAAACAACAATAAAGCTAATATATATTAGAGTAAGCAGATGGTGGTGGAAATTCAATAATTATTTTTTTCTCATGTTTGGTTTTCTCTCCTGTGCAAATTGCTGAGCATTGATGAGCATTGTTACTCAGAGGAGAAATTCAGGGTCTATTCTTCCTGCTTCTGTCCCTCCTTCCGCTTCTGTAGGCCAATCTATGTAATGTATAATCTAGAACATATAGCCTTTGAGACAATCATTAGTTCTCAGTCCTTCTGAAAGCAAGTGAGATATACATTTATATAATATACATTTGTGTATATTCACTAATAGGGTAGGTTTTATAACATGATGTGATTCTTCTTCATGTCACAGACTGTGCCTTTCTACTGAGTTATAAGAAGGTCTTCAGCGCTTTTTCTGGCACTGGATTGATACTCTTGGTTTATAGCCACAAGGCTTTCTTTAGCTCTCTAGGTGTCCATTTAGTGTATGGAGAAAGTTGTTACCTGAGAAGCATAACTAAGATAATGGCGATCAGAAATGACCTGTCTGAACTTTCTTGAGGGAGTAGTGGCTGTTGTTAAATAAAACTAATTTCCTTTGCCTGGTATGCTATAAAGAGTAACATGCATGCCTGTATGGATGAGGTAGTGACAGAGGGTCTTGAAGATTTAAGATATAAAAAATGGAAAATAAAATCAATTTGATGTTGTGGTGACCCAGGCATTTAATGGAGCCATGTCTACTGATCTCTTTGTATAAATCTTTACAAAATATGTATGAGAGGGAGTCAGATAAAACAGTTTAATCAATTCATACTTTATCTCACTACAATAAAAACTTTCATTTAAACACTAGCTACTGCTAACAAAATTGACTGTTTAAGCTATCTGTATAATTTATAGGGCAGACTTGTTTCCTCAAAACCACAAGAATCCTTGCCTATTTAAATCTTTTGAACAATGGTGTTATTGCAAAATAAAAACCCAAACAGCAACCCAAGGAAGCACCAACAAAGCCAACAGAACAACAAAAAACAACCAAAAACCCAAAGAAACAAACAACCAAAAAAACCTACAGAAAACCAATGTAAATTTCAGAAGATCCCACTGACCTTTGCATTTCAAGAAATGAAATTAAAACTCCCAAGAATCTGAAGTAATCTTTTCCAGATTATCATCAGGTTAGCTGTAGCTCATCAACATTACAGCACACGGTAGTTAGCTGCTTCTCAATCTATCTCTTTCAGGAGGAAAAAAAAGAAATGCAGACATTCAATATTATTTCACAGAGAACAGGAGGATGTGGAAGACCATATGGTCTGAAAGGAATAATGAAAGTGCTATCATTCAACATAGATATCCTCAAGCAAGCTTCAGAACAATAAATTATTAAATATACAAATATAGCACCTGCTGCAGCAAAGCTAATGGTGCAAATCTCTTGAAAACAAGAACTATCCTGGGGTTTAATGCATTAATATCCTCTGCATCTACAATTTTTAGCTTAATTCTTCAGAAGTCACAGATTGGGCAGCAAATACATTGATTAAAGTAAAATGCTTTAGTTTGTATAAGGGATAGGCCTTACTGTNGTATCCTGGAGTTGCTCACTATTAACTGGAATCTAGCCTCGAGTTTTCACAATAAAACAAGTACTCTAAAAGACCCCAGAAGCAAGAAAACAACAATAAAGCTAATATATATTAGAGTAAGCAGATGGTGGTGGAAATTCAATAATTATTTTTTTCTCATGTTTGGTTTTCTCTCCTGTGCAAATTGCTGAGCATTGATGAGCATTGTTACTCAGAGGAGAAATTCAGGGTCTATTCTTCCTGCTTCTGTCCCTCCTTCTGCTTCTGTAGGCCAATCTATGTAATATATAATCTAGAATATATAGCCTTTGAGACAATTATTAGTTCTCAGTCCTTCTGAAAGCACGTGAGAGATGTCTGCTTGCATATTTCTAGCATCTGTGTATAGTCACAAATAGGGTAGGTTTTATAACATGTTGTGATTCTTCTTCATGTCACAGACTGTGCCTTTCTACTGAGTTATAAGAAGGTCTTCAGGGCTTTTTCTGGCACTGGATTGATACTCTTGGTTTATAGCCACAAGACTTTCTTTAGCTCTCTAGGTGTCCATTTAGTGTATGGAGAAAGTTGTTACCTGAGAAGCATAATTAAGATAATGACGATCAGAAATGACCTGTCTGAACTTTCTTGAGGGAGTAGTGGCTGTTGTTAAATAAAACTAATTTCCTTTGCCTGGTATGCTATAAAGAGTAACATGCATGCCTGTATGGATGAGGTAGTGACAGAGGGTCTTGAAGATTTAAGATATAAAAAATGGAAAATAAAATCAATTTGATGTTGTGGTGACCCAGGCATTTAATGGAGCCATGTCTACTGATCTCTTTGTATAAATCTACAAAATATGTATGAGAGGGAGTCAGATAAAATAGTTTAATCAATTCATACTTTATCTCACTACAATAAAAACTTTCATTTAAACACTAGCTACTGCTAACAAAATTGACTGTTTAAGCTATCTGTATAATTTATAGGGCAGACTTGTTTCCTCAAAACCACAAGAATCCTTGTCTATTTAAATCTTTTGAACAATAGCGTTATATTTATAATATGCATTTTAGACCTATTGTTCTCATAGCCTTCCATTTAAGTTTCCTGACCTTACTAAGGTTTGATTCACTATAATAAACTTTTGGGGTTATTTAGAAATTAAGTATAAGATGTGAATGGAAGCTTTCCAGATTCATTCTCTTGACATGTAAAAAAAAGGTTCTGAATGGACCACATGAGTACCCACAAGTGAGGATTCTTCTCACATGACTTTAGCTCTCTAAAGCTTTGGTACCTAGTTTATACTTAAAATCTGGACTGGCTTCATGGTCAGTGGGCGAATTCTTACCACCTTAATGAGATGCCTGGTTTTCCTTATTGATTATGAAAGTTGCTTCAATGGTTAGCTATGATGTTTGAAATTATGGAAGCCATGTAATTATTATTTAATTATATCCTAGTAGTGAAATAGTTGTTTTCATCAGAATACATTTTGGTATGGACTAAATCTAAAAGAATGTTTAAGAGTATGAAAGGAAGGGAGAGGACTTGAAATTATGTACAACAAATGTATTGCTGGGATTTCTTGTTCATGAATCTAGACATGTGATAGGGATAGTTACACTTAACTCTGTAGGCTTTTTTTTCTGGGAAAGAAGAAAAAGAAGGAAGAAACAATTATGCAGCTGCCATCCCAGGCATTCACTGTACATCAGAGTCCAAGGCCCTCAAACACTGTAAAAATTTCTATCTGGCAGGAGGATTGGTTTAATCAGACAGTCCCTGAGGAAGCTTCTACTGGCAAAGATAAGTTGCCAATTCCTACCTTTGGGTGACAAGAAAAGTATCTTGTCTTAATCCTCTACCTCCAAGCAGTATCTGGAGTTTAAGGAGTTCTCACAACACCTGACACAGTCAGAGGAGAAAAGCAGTGAAGTCAGGGACTGAATGGCTTTGCAATCTTAGAGTAAAAGGCTGTGTGGAGAGTGAGTAAATGAGGGAGAGCAATGTCACTCAGCCATGTTCTCCTGCTGCAGCACTTCCCTCATCAGTATTGAGCCTTCTCTGCAAAGTGTGTGATGCTTTGGTGTTTGGTGTCAGATCTGGTCTGTTAGGTACCATAACAGATGTTTGAAATACACCCACATTCACTGTTAAAAAAGCTAGAGATGAAAATTTAAGATATTTAAAATAGTTACCTTTGCTTTGTCAGTGAAAGCTGGACACAATTTCACAGGACAAAAGCAGGAGCTTTTTGAGCTCTTCAGATATGCTTTTGGGGAAAAAAAAAAAAAAGCCAATAATGGAGATTTAAGAGCTGCTCAATAATCAGCCTCAAATAGTTCTTTTAATGAGTAATGCAACATACTTTGTAAGCACCACTGTCCCTATAGATTATGCACTATATTAAATGTTATTAGCATATCCTTCTCTCTGATTATTTGAACTGAAAGACTCAAAAATTATATTTTTGAGGTTTTCTGTGAGTGTCCTTCTAGACTTTTCTGCTCTGTACATTATTTTTCAGCCATTGACCATGCAGCCTTCTAATCTCTTGCTTCAGCTTTAAACCCCTTCACATCCTGCATCCAAAGCAAAATAAAAACCCAAACAGCAACCCAAGGAAGCACCAACAAAGCCAACAAAACCTACAGAAAACCAATGTAAATTTCAGAAGATCCCACTGACCTTTGCATTTCAAGAAATGAAATTAAAACTCCCAAGAATCTGAAGTAATCTTTTCCAGATTATCATCAGGTTAGCTGTAGCTCATCAACATTACAGCACACTGTAGTTAGCTGCTTCTCAATCTATCTCTTTCAGGAGGAAAAAAAAGAAATGCAGACATTCAATATTATTTCACAGAGAACAGGAGGATGTGGAAGACCATATGGTCTGAAAGGAATATTGAAAGTGCTATCATTCAACATAGATATCCTCAAGCAAGCTTCAGAACAATAAATTATTAAATATACAAATATAGCACCTGCTGCAGCAAAGCTAATGGTGCAAATCTCTTGAAAACAAGAACTATCCTGGGGTTTAATGCATTAATATCCTCTGCATCTACAATTTTTAGCTTAATTCTTCAGAAGTCACAGATTGGGCAGCAAATACATTGATTAAAGTAAAATGCTTTAGCTTGTATAAGGGATAGGCCTTACTGTGATTCTGTAATGCTGCTAGTCCTCCGTTTATCTTTGTTCTGACTGTGTGGCTCTAAATCAAGATAAAAAGCAACTCAACATGAAGGAAAATAAAAAGAAGGTCATTTAATCACCCTGTTAGCTTAAAATGATTATTGATTCCTGGAGGTGATGTCTAATTCTGCCAGAAAATCCATTTCAGTAATGATTACTGCCCTCCGCTTTATCTATTATCCAGGAGGTTATTAAAAGTGGGAGTCTCCAGGGAAGTATATAGCTTTAGACCACTAATATCATATTTAATATGTTTTTAACAGAACAGAGTTTCAGATTGTGCCCTTTAACCTACAAGTGAATCGAGTAGACAGTTAGGAAAGTGTAGGTCTAATTATTATATATACTCCACTGGGATCTAGTCACACACTGCGTGATGGATAAATATCAGCTGGGACAAGGGCGTATTGAACTCTTCATCACTCTAAATTACCAGGTGCACACAGCTCCAGTAATAACGTACTCAGAAAACTTACAGTACCTTTTTGAAGTAGATACTCAGCTTGCTGTTGCACTTTACTGAATAATGGTCACATCCTATGACACTAGTATCACGTTTTCCTCCTGGCTTCTCTTTCAAAATCACAATGATATAAACTAACTACTGGGGGAAAAAAGAACAGTCTACCTACTGAAACAGCTGTACTACAGTTATATATACACAGATGTCTTTAGAGTGACCCATTCCAACTAGATTACATAATTAAACTCACAGCGAGGTTAACCATATAAAATTCAAAGACTATGCATTCAGAAAATTAGATGGGGTCATCAGATCTAGTAATGCTTTATGCTCCTGATTTATTGCTTTAAGTGAATCTCCAGTTATACCAAAACCAGGTGAAATGACTTATAGCATACTAAAAATATGTTATTTTGATATTCCATGGACAACTTAGTGTTAATCTTTGAACCTTTTTGAACCAGAGGACCAACGTTAACACTTCTCACAGATTAGGATGTGCTTACCTCATGATATTTAAAACTAGAAAAATATTATTTATTTCACAAATCATATTCAGATGTTTTTCCATGGAGTTTTGGACCACCATTAACGTCAATGTCGATATAGAAGCTGCAGATATTTTGGGCATTAGAGAGCATGGAATACAACTGCTTTTCATTCTCCAGTATGTACTCCCTTTAGTCTTGTATGGATGTTGGCCATTATATATCTCCCAGTATTTTGTGAAGGCAATTCATATGATAACTTTTATTTTACCAAGACAGAACCCATGGATATTTCTTTGTTCTGATCCCACCCTATTTTCCACAAAGAAGAGAAATTTAAACTTGTCGATTAACTATGTCATAGAAACTAATAGAAATATCTTAGAAAATTTGCTTTAAAGTTGTTACTCCCATTGTTTTCCACATTACACATGGCTGATAGATGTGAGCTACACTTTACAAATACAGTGTGTGAAATACTGAGACTGTCAGTGGGTCTTCTATCATTAGCTTTAATAGGGAAAAAAGGCTTCACACTACATTGTAAAATTCAAAAGACATATATGCTCTTTAACATGTTATGACTCACCCTGTAATGGCTAAGTATTTCATTCTTGAATTGCTGTTCTCTTCGAAGGATCTGTGGCTGAATAAATTGTTTGATTCAACTGAGGCTGTGGATGCTCTGATCTGTTTTATTTTATATATGAAATTCTTTTTATAATGATGTATATAATTCAATTTTTTTAATGTAGTTTCAGTAAGTCATGATGCACAGAGATGTCACTTTTAGAATAGTACTGGATCTTCCTGCTCTATTGAATGATAGCTGGTTCATTTATGTATTTTGAGCCTTTTTACGTGAACTTCTACTGCTCACCATACAGAAGAACTGCTGCTGCCTATCACACAAACCTCTAGAAGAAAAATACACCACAAAACCATTTCTAGATTAATGTCCTCAATGTATCACTGTCAGAGAATTTAGCAAAACCACAATACATTCTCTAATGGAAGAAATAACAGTCATTTTCTATTCAAAATACAGACATAAATATAGAGGAGAAAAATAAGGATAAAAAAAATATAATGCATTGAGCAAAACTGGGGTCAGCTCTTCAGCTGGTGTGAATTTACATGCTCCATTAATGTTGATTGGATTTATCTTCCCTGAAGATCAGCTGTCCCATGTTTCTCTGCATATATCTCTTTCATAATCATATTAGATTTCTGCTTTGGTATTTTTCTTTATTTTTTTTTACTGGCTGGCTATTACTGTGCTTGTTCTGCTCAGTCTGTTGTCCTATTTAAACTTTGACAAGGTTTAGACGATTAATTATTGGACCGCAGAATCAGATTTAATCAAATCTTTGCATCTACACCAATTTTAGTTAAGCAATTCTTCCTTGATTGGCATATTATTTATTTATTATATTTTCATCAGCTGTGAGAGCAAATAAATAAGATTTTAACCTTCACTGATAGTTTTGACAGTTTAACACTGATAGATTCTCCTTTCTCATACCTATAGTACCAACTTCACTCTTTTATCCCCTATCAGAAACAAATTGATTCTGACCATACAATTAAAATAATTCTTTTCCATAAAGACATGTAATACTTATTAGGATCAAGCAGTTTCTGTGCTGTGGGGTTCTTATGTTTTGTTTTGGTTTTGCTGAGGATGAAGATTGGATTAGAACAAGGAAGCAAAACACCTGCTACACCTTCTTTAACTTTAATATTCTTAGCTTTATTTTTTATAAACCTATAGTTTCTTGTCTAAAACACAAGGACTTTGGGTGTTACAATGGAGTGATTATTATGGCTCTCTTCTCTATGATTGTCTCCTGAAGTTCTCTGGTCTTTACTCTTCCATCCCATTTTCTGTCTTACCACACTATCATAGTAAAAGGTGATGGTGGGAGTTATTCATAGCTCCCTTCTTATACCCATTTTACCTCTAAGTCAACCCATTATCAGTGGCAGATAGAGAACAAATTTGGTTTTGCATAGCTCCTGATTATCAACAAATGACCCAAAAAATGTTCATTGACTGCCTTTTGGAGGAGGAGCAACTGTGTCAAAACCAGCTTCTTCTTCTACTTGTCACTTCCAAATGTCACAGTGAAGACTAGAAAAACTCATATATGAGGGGAAGCTTGGTGCCCGTTGAGCTGTGAAAAGAGCTGCCATTAGGCAGCCCAAACATTTTTGTCAGGCCAGCTAAGTATGAGAAAACTTTCCATTAGGCAGTTTATAACTATACACCTCTTTTTTCTTCCCTACCCTCTCTCCTCCCCCTCCAAGCTTGTGATAGCCAGCAATTCTGTTTGCTGGCACACACTGTGGTTTTTCTCTGAGTATAATTCACGATGTTTATAACTGTCACCATTTCAAGTCTCAGTACTTTGTATTTTTCCATCTCATAATCTTTCTCTTTTCCAGGTCCTTGTCACCCTGCAAAAGTACTAGTGTTTGTAACCTCTCTGGCTACACTGACTGGCTTTGTCATCAGAGGTTTTCATAGCATCCTTAATGACCTGTTAGGAAAAATCTTGTAAACATTCTGTCATAGTAAGTGTTAGGCAGAAAATCTTATGTTATCTTAACTTGTATGCTCAGAATATTGGCATATTAAGTGCTTGGCCATTGACTGATGTGCTGTGCTCAATTTAGTAAGCTCTTCAGATATAGTTTTTTCAGAGTGGTATTTCTTTTTGTCAGAAAATAGACCATATTAATCAAAGCATGGGTGTATTATTGGGCTGTGAATCATTAGGAACTTCTGGGCTAATTATTTGTAATTTTTTTTTTTTTTCCTCAAACCAGTAATATTAACATAGAATAAAATGTAAAAGACTATTTGGACATAATTATTTGTGAGTTTTGGCAAGTATCCTAAATCAGATATGCAGGAAATTCCAAGCATTATATTTTTTTCATACAAGGAAGAGCCAATTCTGCTCTATTATTATGATAAGAAGTTGAGAAGGTTTAGAAGAGACTTGTGTTACCTACCATTCCAGGCTGACTGGTAGATTTTGTAATAACTCATTGAGCTAGTCTTTCAACAGCTTAGCTTTCTAACTCCTTTGGAATGGTTTTGCAGCGAAACTGGCTTTTTTGTACCAGCATTTTAGAGTTGAAAAGTAGGTATTGCTCAGCTCAAAAAATGCATCTAAAATTGAGATAGTATATTTATAATTCCTGTTTCAATTTCTGTTTCTCTTTCAACTTATGATTGCAAGAACATTTGCAATCTTTTTTATGATCTACAAGAACATTGAAATTTAAGTAGAATGCTGTAAAATCTTTAGTTATGAAGTCTTCAAGATGCCACAACCTGCATATTTATCTCTGTCTCAGATTCATATCTGTATAAATATACATATCTATATATACATGCCATAAAATATATGGTGAGGCTCACACATTATGAAACAATGGTGATGATACAAGTGAAAGATTTTCATTTGACATTATGATTGATTTATGTATCACGTTGTAAAAATATAGTCTTACATCAAGAAAGTAGGCTAAAGTTAACCTCATGTCTGAAGGAAACACTGGGCTGCCCATCCATAATGGCTTAAATAGACGTCCAGTTGTTTTGAAGAGTAAAAAAAAAACCAAAAAACAACTTAGCTATTATTTTGGCAGAAAATTGGAAGGCAAACCAAAGAAATTAAGTAATCCTCTTAACTATATGGATTTATATCTCCCATGGATTTGGAAGTCAGAAAGAGTCAGAGAAGTCAGAAAGACTTCCAAAGTATGTGTTCTGGCAAAAGTTCCATTTCCCCTTGGAATGAGCCAAAGGACTCATTGCTAACTGATCACCAATTTACTGCTGCCAAGAGTGAGCCCTGGGCCAAATGAAGAAGTCCTTTGAAAAAAACCCAAAAGATTGGGATTTGTTGAATGAAATTGCAGTTGCATGGGTACTAGGGACAGTGGAAAATTCAGTCATCTGGAAACCAGGAAATGAGTATCACCACTTTATCCAGCCCTTTCTGACCACCCTTTTTGCCTAGAGATAGCAAGGCATATTGCTCCATTGTGCAGGGATTAAACAATGCTTATGAATAATGCATCACAGTCACGGTGTTTGGGTCAAAAAAGGCACGTACTGAAACACGTGAATACCAGGAAAAACAGAAAAACATTGAATGCAGGAATTTATCCTGGGGAAAGCTAAATAGTAGTAGACAAAAAGACCCTTAGATTTATTCCAGGAACCACTTCATGCTTATCAACAAGAATGTGGAAAGCCTATCAGAGCGGTCAGATGAATGAACTACTAATGGGACAAAGCAATCTGGAATAATTAAATTTTTCAGATAATGCACACAGTGTAGCTGAACAGATAGTACTGTAACAATATGCCTTGATCTCTGCCAGTTTCATATTCATACACATTAAAAAAATAACACACACCCCCCCCTTTTGAAGATGATCAGAGTGAAGAAATTTCTTCAGCCATCATCCCAGTCTTTGATCCCCCTGGAACTGATCAAGGTTTCTTTCACTTCATGAAGTTGTCCATGGAAATTATTTTTTTGCCAACATTTTATTTTTAAAGCTGACTAAATAAAACCCAATAAAATAAGCATTTAAATGCCTATTGCTAGAGCTAAATATTTGTCAGGAATTAAAAAAATATTTAAGGTGTGAAAAAAAAAGCTACCATATGTGCAAAGTTTGTGTTTACAGTATAAATATTGTTAATTGAAGAAAAAAAACCAACAAAACCTAACAACAACAACAAAAAAACACACAGGAAAAACCCCAAAACAAAAAACAAAACAAAAAAACCCCCAAACAAAAAACAAAACAAAAAAACAAACAAAAAAACCACACCAAACTTATTTTAGACCTATTGCTTTGATTTTTAGACATTGGTATTCATCACAGCATGGGCAGAAGTATAATCTGGATAGACCAAATGCTTGAGAATTGATCATTTGTATGTGGTTGCTTTTTGGCTGTCAGTGATATAATCAACCCTCTGGCTGGAAGAGAAGGTCAAATACACCTCAGCATCAGTAGGAGGATCAGTTGATAGCAGAACTAGTAATGATATTTTTGAATTTGAGATATAAAACCAGATAAAAACATGAATCAATGAAAATAGAGTAGATTTGTCCTGACCCAGTCTGGGAAAGCTCTGGAATTAAGACACTGTTAAAAGTGAATGTTGAGTACTACACCCAAACTGGTGAAAGGACTGCTACAAGAATGCTATTGGGGGAAGCAGGATGAAACTGCTCTCATTTTAGTTATAAATCAGCCATTTTTTTCCAGAATAATAGCCTAAAGCATCCCATAATCAGTGGAAGTGTTGTATTGGTTAGCTGTAAATCAGTAGTTCAGACAACTAATATAAATAAGATTTTTAATTTCCTAATACCTGACATACAAAGCTGACCTAAAGCCTATTTATCTTCTCTTTTTTTATTTTTAAAATCACAGAATTGTTAAATAATTTAGGCTGAAAGAATTCTCTGGAGGCCAAGTGGTTAAACTCCTTGATCAAAGTGGGGCCACTCACCTTGTAGCTGACCAGGTGAAATCCTATGTCACCAATTTTATTGCATGAGTATAATGGAAGATCTATGTTGAAGGGCCCACAAAAGTAAAAATAAAAAATATTTACTGTTTTAAAGGAAGTGTAATATATAAAAAATAAAAAAGGATCTCTGTTTGAGGAGCCAGTTACATCATCCTAGAAAGCAATCAAGTTGGTAAAGCATAATTTGCTTTTGCTAAATCTGTGGTGGCTCTTCATGGTGGTCTTATTATTTTTCTTGTACCTGCACATGATTTCAAAAAAAGATTTTCTCTATAATCTTCCTCTGGGTTAAGGTTCAACACATCAGCCTGGAGTTCACCAGGCATATCTTTCTTGTCTTTATTGAAGACTTGTTTGAGAACTGCCCTATTCCAGTCATCAGGAACCTCTGCCAATTGTGATGATCTCTTGAAGAGGACAGACAGTGACCTCATACTGCTGCCAGTCAGCATCCTCTGCACTGCTAGGTGTGTTCCATCTGGTTCTTTGGACTTCCAAATAAACAATTTTCTGAAAGGCTCCCTAATTTCTGAAGTATCTATTCTAAAGTAATGCTTTTTTCCACTGCAAACTCTGCTACTAGGTTCAGAGACCTGAAGATAGACCTTAACAGAAAATAAAGTGTTGAATATCTCAGCCTTTTTGATGTCATTTGGTACCAGCTAACATGCCTAACTGAGCAGTAGGATGGCAGTTTGCTGCCAAAGTACCTACAGAAACCTTTCTGGTGGCTCTCAGTAGTTTCAGGTCCTCCTGAACCTTGGCCTTGCTAGCTACATCCCTGTGTACACAAACAAGTTACCAATGTTGATAACAGGTACCCTGTCCTCCACCCAGTTCCACCTACATGTGCTACATTCAAAAGCTTTTAAGTGGCAAGAGGCAACAGTGACATTAGAACTATGATTATTTTTTTCTTTAACTAATGGTTTAGCAGCATAATGAAAATGCAAAAAAAAATTAATGTTAGTCCAATTACAGTATTATTACTTAGAGTTCAAATTAAGACATTAATACCAAAAAAAATATTCACAAAATTTAAAATTTATATATTAGATATTCATTATCAACTCCCTCTCCTGACCCCTGTTTATTTATCTATTATGTATCTATTTTTCTATGTGCTGTGCTCCTCATTAGTGCCAGCCTTCCTCAAGCAGAATAAAGCTGAGTGTTTGTGTGGATGTTTCCTAAAGAGATGATCAGTATCCTCACATCTTCACCTGAAGCAGGGTGACTGGCATCCATTGTGGGTGGCTCCAGCAGGGCTTATTTGTGCATTTCATCTCTTAAAACTACTCACTTGCCATTGGCTTCCAGTTCAAGGACAAAGTTTCACAATAGCCTAAATCAGCTTCATTCAGTTAAAGACTGAATTTCCAGATTCAAAAAACAAAGGAAATCATACCTCACACATCAATAGCACTACCTATCCAATGTAACACCTTTGTAATGGAACATTCCCTGATTTTTCTTAAAATTGTCAGTGTTGCAACTGAGACTTAAGACTCTTCCTTTTTTCCTCTTAAACTGCACTTTTGGACTGTCGACTGCAGAATGAATATATGCAAACACAGGATCATGGGACATGAACATACATATTCATAGTGCATTTATTTAATTAAAGAAATGCGCAGGGTACTGGAAAAGCAACAAAACTTCCAAAGTCCAACTAAAACAATTGTTTCATTTTCAGGTAGAAAATGTTTTTTCAACATGTAGTACCACTGTCATACAAAGCTTAAGGAAAAAGAAAGAAAATATATGTCTTGCTGTAATGTGGGATCAAGTTTCTTATTTATGTATTTTTCTTATTCTTATTATGAGATATGTGTTGACTGCATTCAGGCATTTTTAACCCACCCCATAATATCAGACATTTTGTTGCTAAAGAGGGACAATTTTTTTTTCCACTACCAAGTAAAGGTTTTAAAAATGTACAAAGGTCTGGCTGAGTTTTGTGGTTTGGATTTGGGGGTTTTTTGGTGGTCTTTTGCGTGTGTGGTTTTTGTTGCATTTTTTGTTGCTCATGCACAGTTGGGGCCAGCCCTCATTGGGCACAGGGGGGTTTAACAGGAGCTCACGCCTTCCTCCTCCTAACTGGCAACACCTGATTGTCTTTACATGATTACCTCTACATAAGATTACTACTAATAATAGTAATAATAAAATAATAATAATTACTAATAAAATAATAGTTTGTTGGTATCAGTCAGTACAAACTGTTCCACTGAGTTCAAAGTACACTAATACCTTCCATTAAATGAGGATTTAGCACCATTTTCCCTTGTTGATTCAAAATAAGTAATATGAGAGGACAGATGTGTANTTATCAACTCCCTCTCCTGACCCCTGTTTATTTATCTATTATGTATCTATTTATCTATGTGCTGTGCTCCTCATTAGTGCCAGCCTTCCTCAAGCAGAATAAAGCTGAGTGTTTGTGTGGATGTTTCCTAAAGAGATGATCAGTATCCTCACATCTTCACCTGAAGCAGGGTGACTGGCATCCATTGTGGGTGGCTCCAGCAGGGCTTATTTGTACATTTCTTCTCTTAAAACTACTCACTTGCCATTGGCTTCCAGTTCAAGGACAAAGTTTCACAATAGCCTAAATCAGCTTCATTCAGTTAAAGACCGAATTTCCAGATTCAAAAAACAAAGGAAATCATACCTCACACATCAATAGCACTACCTATCCGATGTACCACCTTTGTAATGGAACATTCCCTGATTTTTCTTAAAATTGTCAGTGTTGCAACTGAGACTTAAGACTCTTCCTTTTTTCCTCTTAAACTGCACTTTTGGACTGTCGACTGCAGAATGAATATATGCAAACACAGGATCATGGGACATGAACACACATATTTGTAGTGCATTTATTTAATTAAAGAAATGCGCAGGGTACTGGAAAAACAACAAAACTTCCAAAGTCCAACTAAAACAATTGTTTCATTTTCAGGTAGAAAATGTTTTTTCAACATGTAGTACCACTGTCATACAAAGCTTAAGGAAAAAGAAAGAAAATATATGTCTTGCTGTAATGTGGGATCAAGTTTCTTATTTATGTATTTTTCTTATTCTTATTATGAGATATGTGTTGATTGCATTCAGGCATTTTTAACCCACCAGATAATATCAGACATTTTGTTGCTAAAGAGTGCTTTTTATGACATTCCTTCAAATTCATCAGGCAGAAAAGGGACAATTTTTTTTTCCACTACCAAGTAAAGGTTTTAAAAATGTACAAAGGTCTGGTTGAGTTTTGTGATTTGGATTTGGGGGTTTTTTGGTGGTCTTTTGCGTGTGTGGTTTTTGTTGCGTTTTTTTGTTGTTGTGGTTGTATTTTGTTTTTTGATTTTGCTTTTTTGTTTAGTTTGATTTTTTTCTATTTGGTTTGGGTTTTTTTTTTAATAACAAAATATTTTTTAATAATGAAATTCTGTTAAAGTAAGATTGTTGCAGACAATCCTTTCCTGGGCCACAGTGTTTTGAGGTCCAGTAGGTGTTCTTGTCAAGGTGTAAGAACAGTACTCTTATAGTTACCTTTAGATTCAGTTAGCCCAGCTCGGTGCTAACACTCCAGACTCCACTAGCCTCCTCCTCAGACTGCTCAGGAGTGAACCCAGCTCGCCTTTGGGAGCCCACCTTTTAGTGGTCCCCCAATTCTGCTCATGCACACTTGGGGCCAGCCCTCATTGGGCACAGGGGGGTTTAACAGGAGCTCACGCCTTCCTTCTCCTCACTGGCAACACCTGATTGTCTTTACATGATTACCTCTACGTAAGATTACTACTAATAATAGTAATAATAAAATAATAATAATTACTAATAAAATAATAGTTTGTTGGTATCAGTCAGTACAAACTGTTCCACTGAGTTCAAAGTACACTAATACCTTCCATTAAATGAGGATTTAGCACTATTTTCCCTTGTTGATTCAAAATAAGTAATATGAGAGGACAATGAAACTTGTTTGTTTCTTTTGTTATTATTCTATCTGCATCAAAAAGATTCTGCATAACTCTTTGATAAAAATGAAAGCTGCAGCAATGCACATGGAACTTCAGTCTAGCAATATGTGTTGATACACCATTCAAGAACAACTGGAATATATAAGTATTTAGATTCCCTTTTTATCCATGATTATGCACTAATATTTTTACCCTTAAAATGCATTCAGTGAACACGGAAAGAGATACTTAAGATGGGCATGTGAGTTCAGAATTCTTCAAGACAGTACTTTTGTTAGTAAAACTGTAAATACCTTTATTCATAAAACCTCAGCTTCTTAGGGATGTCCCCTTGCACTGCACTCACCCTGTAAGTTATCTCTAACTTTTCCCCATCATCTCCTAAACATCCGTTCTCCTCTTGTTGTGTCTTGCAGCCTTAGCCCCTAGCTGCCCTCTTCCCTTTTCATTCTGCCTCTGGTGAGCTGCTGAATCTTCTGCTCTGTCTGCCTTCCCACCTGAATTGTTGTTGAAGGTCCCTTCCTCTTTGGTTCTTTCTTTCTTTTTCTAATAATCTATGCACCATTTCCCCACCACAAACTGCACTTCGTTTCTCAATTTACTTGATGTTCTCTGTGTTCCTTTCCTTATTCCATGAACCCAGGGCCTTAACTTCTTTTTGTTTGCTGAAAGTTCCCACATTCCTCTCTTCCTAGGGTTGATGCTTTCAGTTCTCTTAATCTTTTCCAATTAATGCTACTGCAAAACATATTCATAAAAATGTAGATCTAATTCTATATTTATGTATGCATTTATACATATAAAGTATACACACTCATTAGAAACATATTTTCTTGTCTTCATTGTATTGACAGACAGGATAGATAGTAAATAAAATGAAGGCCTATGAGTGCCATTGAATCTGAAATAATTATTAAACTAAGTAAAAGATTACTTAATTTTGCAAAGTACGTGAAGTATCATCTAACATAAAATTTAGAATATCACTGCCGACAAAGCTGCCAATTGGTTCATAAAAATTGGCAGATTTCTTAAGGGATTAGGACCCTCTTCTATTGAGGAAACATTATTCTATAGTTCTTTTCTAAAAAGGTCTATATCTGGAATGTGGTGTTGAGCAGTTCTGCTCATTTCATTATAAGGGCAGAAGGCAGGGTAGGCAAAATGCACGAAGCCAGAAAAATATGAAAACTTTCCTTGAACCAGTTGTCTATTCAGACAAAAAGAAAATATTAAATGATCATATCTTCTGGATAGAAGAATCTGAAAAAAAATAGGGACAATAGGTGTTAACAATTTTATTCAACTTAAACTTTAATTATATGAACATGTGGGCACAACTATAAGTTTAAAAAAATAACAAAGGTGTAAAGAAATTTGTTATAAAAAATAAATTAAGGAGCACACAAAATAAATATTGCAGTGAAAGTTTCATATCAGAAAATACTTCTCATTAAATAACTGAATATCTCCTTTCCATTCAGAAGTGTCTATTATTTTTAAAAACTTCATTTTTCAAAAGTATCCACAACATTTTTGATTCATCAGGAAATTCTTTTTTTTTTTTTTAACATGAGCTAAAATATCTACTTTATTCTTGGAGAAATGAGCAATTATTCTTTATGCAATGAGAAACACACTTACTTCTCCAAACATCTTACTCAAAACACATATGCACAAGTAATTTAATGGCATGAAAATAAAAGCAAAGAATATATCTTTAAGAATATAAGAGTAAGTGTAAGAATATATCTTTAAATTTAGAGGCTGCTCATAATACAAGTTAAAAGCTATAACTGCAATCATGATATAGGCAGATGCGCTAAACAAAATTTGTCATATATTAGTGATGTTGTCATTTGTTCTGAACATGTTTTCTGTCCTCTTCCTGAAACCAATCATATTTAAGCCCATCTTTGTTAAAAAATTGTTGCTTACCCAGTGAATAAAAGCAATGAAATGTAGCTTTGCATGGCTTGTAAAGAAATGAAAATTAATCTTTCCCAAAAAAACCAAAGAGATTAAATTGAACAGTTACATTCTGATATGTGGATATAAGCATAATTAATCAACATACATATATTTAGACAAAATAAATATATAAATTTGATCATGAATTATTTGTCAGTAGCATTAATAAGATTAATTGTTCTCGACAAATTATTTTCTGGTCAGTGGTACCTGAATATGTCCAAACTATTTGGAATCTTATTCTGAAATGCAATAGCATTCCTTTTTTTTTTTTTTTTAAAAAAAAAAAGCCTGATGAGTGTGTGATGGTGTCTACATGCCAGAGTACACATAAAGAAGATTGGTGAACTTCTCAGCAAGAGACATGAAGCCTGTATTTGTGTGAACACAATGTCAGCAGATTTACAACATCTTTCAGTGTTAGGAAGGGGATTTTCACTGATGGCTCATGTAACTAGAAGAGGAAAATGACGTGATTACTTGCATTTATATACAGTGACTTTGAAAATGTCACATTCACTGCAAAACAGATTCCTGACTAAGAGTGTGGCAGTAGTATTATGTCTCTTTCAGCTCCTCTTGAAAGCATTGTTCTGATTTCAGTGGCCACACACTGTTAAGTGGCTCATTCACCAGCAATGGAGGGCACTCCTAATTCAGTTGGTATACTAAAGTAAGAACAAATTACTTTTTGTATTCCCAATAGAAAAATAAATACTTTCTGGTTTGTATACTGTATGCAGAAAAAGGAAAATGCTTCTATTTTTCTATTCCTTTATGTAAAAAATTATTTTCCTAGTTCCAGTTAAATAATTTATTACAAAAGTGGGGTTTGTGGTATTTTTTTTATAACCGGTCCATTATCATATTGCTTTCAGCACATGTAAATAACTGCATTCATTTCTTTATCTTTGTATAGGATGAATGAAATAAGAAATCAGATTTGCAGAATTATACCTCCATTCATGGGAACAGATTCTTCACTTTACAAATCAATTTCCAAGACTGACATTATCAGCTGGGACCTAAAAAGCAGACTGAGCTCCAGTGACTTAATGCTACAGAACACAGGAGTCCCACACATTACCTTTAGGACTTTGGATTACTCAAAGTACAAGGCCTTTAAGGCTACACACTTTCTTCCAGAGTGCTCATTTTAGCAGTTTTGATAATCTACACTGAAGACCAATCTACTTGAAAGACCTCAAAACTGCCAATATATACCTTCAAGGTATGGTATACTGCCACACTCATGACATATTCCTTAAAAATCTCTATGGCAAAAAGTGAGTGTAAAATAACATTAGAGCTGCCATTTCTCTCTTTCGTTAAATGAAATGATATGCTGATGTAAGCATATGTAAGCAGGTGAACATTTACAATTTTGAAACAGCTTGGAAACCTATCAGTTACTTAAATGCAAAATTCAAGTTGTAGATAGTATCCAAAAAAGATTAAGATTTGGTGACAGCCTGAGCTTTTCCACCAAAAAAAAAATGGCAGTGGGACTGCCCCATGCAACTGGGACATTTCACACCCACTGAGAGTTGGGAGCAACTGACTAGAAATGTAAAATAATTGCATTTTAAATATCATATGGCAGAAAACAATGAAATCTAACTAGTCACAGAAAATCAGAATGGGTTTTATTTAAAAGTTGAGCCTACATTCATAATTTTTTCGTACACCTAAATGTAAGATTAAAACAGCAGCTTGTGCAGACCTGCCTACAGAAGAACTTTTGGACAATCAATTAAACATTAGCTGTTCAAATGGAGTGTCAAAAAAAGGTTTGTGCAATCCTCAGAGGTATAAATTGAAGACAGAGTAAGAAGTAGAGTTCACCTTTGCACAGCACTGATGACACTGATACTGAAGTGCTGAATGTAGTTCTGTTGTCTAAACTTGGAAAGTAGAGCAAGGAAAGAAAGAACTGCAGAAATACCTCAAGTGGTAGAAAAAATCCTTTATAGACAGCTCAATGTATTTGGCTTTTCTGAAGGGAACTCAATTAAGAGTAAGTTTCTTTATGGTGGGTGTGGACACTGGAGACAGGAACACTCTTTAAATTAATGCAGAAAGTCACAAAAACCAATTGCTAGGAAACTAAAGGAAAATCAGTAATGACAGATATTGGACACAGAATTTTTTTGGTTTTGTATGTTGAAGTAGTTATTTACTACTTGTATTTAGGTGGTGTGTAGGAATCCTAGTCATGGAACAGAACAAAAAGGTTTTGGTTTTGCTTCTCTTTTTTTTTCCTTAAAGAACATTCAGTTATAGTGTTAAACAAATTATAACAGCTGAATGTAAGTAACTTTGTGAAATGTAATGGCTGGCAACTTATGAAAGGCTGTCTTAGATTATGTGAGATAAAAAATCTCATAGATGTCTGGTTTAAAATGATGTGAACTTACTTTGAAACTGTGCGATGTCCAGAGTTTAGTTGGCACAATGCAAAAAAGGAAATGTAAATGATAGTATGTGGGGAGAGGAGGTCAGAGTTCTTTGGGATTGCCTCAAAAGAACCAATTTAACTCAAAGAATACCTTCAGGCATGTGATTTACAGACTTGCAGTTAAATTTACTTTTGCTTTTCAGGGATTATTAAAAAAAAACAAACCTAAAAGCAACAATGAACAGACCATTCATCTTCCTCCCTTGCCCTCTTACATGTCTCCCAAATCCTAGCTTAAAGCTACAGCTCTCCCTGACTGGTTGAGGCAGGCAGTTGATAGGTCTCCCATAACACTTGTGAGGTGGTAAGAGAATGCAAATATCACTCAACTCAGTCATCTTAGTATCTGATATATCTGACTTCTGACTATATATGTATGTTAAAAGCATAAATGAGCAGGGGAAATGAGTGCCCTAGTCTTGTGTGCTTGCTTTCCTTACAAGCCAGCACTGCTCACATGGTTTCCATAAGCGATATTTTTGCTGAAGAAAATTGCAAAGTCTGCAGAATTCAAAATAGAAATGATTTTTGCAGACTCACACACAAGCAGAAATACATTTATAAATTTGTATTTAAAAGACATGAGGAACAATTTAGTCATGAGAGAGGAATATTCTGAGCAGTGAAAAATATTATGAGGATTTTTTATGAGAACAAGTTGGAGAACTGTATTTAGCATTGGGTCAGGAACTAAAACATGAAAAAGACATTCTCTAAAAGGTGAGGGGATCACACCACTGTAATGGCAGCCTGAATAGCTGCAGAAATGGATTGCTACATAAAATGATCTCCCTAACCAGTATAATCAATCTGTGAGCCCCAAAAAGTGATGAAAATTGCATTTTTGCAAGTATAGGTACTGTGTAAAAAGAAAAGTCCTGCTTCAGAAAATCTCCTATCTAAGGTTTCAGCAATATCTATAAAATTTAAATTAATGTGTGGTGCAATAGTTTAAAGAAAGACTGAGTGTAAAGACTGAGAACATAAGGTTTGATTGGTGTGCATTAGTGATTCAAATGATCGTCATAGTCACATTTGGCTTCTGGACTACCCAAGGAAAATGGGGGCAAATTAGTTTACCCTAGTTTTATTATAAAATGTTTCTGTGTTGGTCACTTCTCTGGGTGACTCTACAGTACTATTTTTATAGTGCCAATTGTGCTGACACTTCAGCCTTTCTTTTTTGAGGTATACTGATATAATTTAATTAAGTACCCTTTTATGCATATAGGTGAGATGGGTCCAAATTGAAAGAAATAACTTGTAATAACTTAAAATTCAATCATACAATACTATGAACTTCTCCTTTCAAGCATTTCATCAAATATCCTCTCATTTTCAATACCGTATTGTAAGATTTGGTTAGTCTGACCTAGAGATATTATATGTTTGAATTCTTCCTTTTGTTATGTTTTACTGTAGGTATTCTTATATTTCTGAACTCCCATCACCGAAGACCTTTTTTAAGTAAAGCAATTCAACTTTGTATGACAGAAATGAAAAACACTTCTCAAATGGAATATAATGAAACATCAGGTCAGTTATGAAACATGACCTCAGTGGAGGGCTCTGTCTGATTGGTGTTATAAAATACCTGACTGACATTTTTAGAGATATTAGTCTCTTATACCTCCATATTTCCATAAGAACTATTCAGTATTGTTTTCATTATGATACCATCTTCTTTAAAGTTAGCTTAATCATAAGTGTTTGAACTACAGAAACACCTCTGTAGCGTTACCTTGAGCTCAGCTTCAGTCTGGGACAGTGGGAGGTGCCCTGCAAATACCAAATTAAATGGTTACCCCATTTTCTGTTTGATCTCCCCCATTTAGACATAAAGCTGAGGTAAAAATTATCAAGCTTCTGTAAGAAGCTTGAAATCTCTTAAGATTCACCATCCTCTAACATGAAGGTGGATGGAAAGGGAACGTGTTGGGTAGGAATGGAGCTCTGGTAAACTTTGCTGGTGCCAACACCCGGTGGTTTTACTGTAATGACAAATGCCAGGCCTACAAGAAGCAATTTTGTTCTTTGCAGAAGCCAGCTGAGAATTAAATAACACTCAAGAGTCCCAAAGGGAGCCTGTTCCCTGCCCAGGGTGTTGTTGCTTAATGGCTTTCTGGCTACATCAACCGCAAATGTAATCTGTATAGGCCAACACCTGGCTAGTGCAGATGTTCTCTTCCCACTTGTGAATACTACAGCATGCCAGCATGGGGTGAAGGAAATGCATTATTTCCACTTCCAAAGTGCTAGTTGGCCAGACATGGGGGAAACAAAAAACCAAAACAAACAAAAAATTTTTCTGCTGAAATAATATCAGGAAACCTGCTGTCAACACACTAAATTGTCATCCAGCGGCTAACTCATCATGAGTAGATAGGAATGAACTATACAAGTATTCATTAATTTTGAAGTGTTACCATCATACCATGCGTATTTCAGAGATGGTTTCTGAAATTAGAGTAGCTTCATACTGGAATAACTCAATTTAGGAAGTATTCTCACCTGAAGAGAAAAGAGTCCTTCAAGTATAGTCTTGTTACTAAGAAAAACCTTTTCCCCAAGCAATACCATACAAAGGTGAATGTAAAAATACTGCTACTCAGAGCATGTGAAAAATAACATAAGGTTCCCTTGAATAATCTGGAATATTCTTGATGCAATCTGGTTCAAAGATAGACTGTATGATAAACAGCTATATAACCCATTCCAAAACCTAGTTTCAGATTTGCAAATAAATCTTTGGATACCTTTAATTCTCAGATTACCAATCCAGGTTTTCTGAAAAGTGGTTGAAATGAAAATTGGAAATAAAACTGCAGAGTGTGAAAGCTGATGGAAAGCCTGGGAAATTCAGAGGCCAAACATTCAGTGGAGGAGAGGAAAGAGATTAGGAGATCTCAGATGCAAGGGGATATAGATAGAAAATGGATTTCAGGAAAAAAAAAATGTTTTAATGATCTTGAAACATGAAAATCAGTTGTAATAAACAATTGAAATTGTTCTGTGATATTATGCTATGCATGGATATTGTTAAAGGCCATGCAACTCTATTCTGAGTGAACTCTGTATGCAGTTGCGATATGCTGTAATGTGTGGGAAGTGTCCATGGAGAATCACATCCCAACCATCCCTCTTTCCTGTCCCAGTAATTCCATATTAAATATCATGTAGAACTAAGAGCAATGAAGATTTTTAAGGTGCATTTGCAGTTGCAAAAAAGTATGAAAAAATAAGTGAATTTGTCATCATCTGAAGAGCAGTTTGTAGCTTGCTTCCATTTAAGTGCCTTTGTATTTTCAATACTAAAAGTAATGTGGATTAAAAATACATTGTTTCATGCAATAAAAATAAAATTTCTTTCAAGACAGTACACACTTTTCATTTAACTCTTTCAAAATAAAACTATTTGGTTGAAATTTGCAAAATTTTGTTTTTGAATAAACAAAAATCTGCATGTCTTGTCCATATCCAGTAATTTCTTCATATTTTCTCATTTGTATTTGAATTGATTATCTTTCTCTACAGATGCTATAATCATGCATTAGCATGAGAGGTTTTGAGAGTTGTGTTATTGTATTTGTTGAAAAACATTATCTTTTTTCTTTTTCAAAAAAATAATAAACACATACATAGAGCTTTCATTGTTTCTTACCCAGTGGATATGCAATAGTGACTACTGAGCATTGCAAAATACTTAACGGAATACAGGGAAAAAATGTTTCTGAGGCAAAATAGGCTCTCACTAATAACATTAGGTAATTACATATACAATTAAACAAAGTGCAGTAAAATAAACTTCTTGAACCTGCAGGCCAGACAAAAAATTAAGATGTGAAGATGGCAATTTAGCTAATAATTCAAATAGCAAGGTTAGATAAGAGAGGCATTAGTAATGCTTGCCCACCCCCTATTCCTATGCTATTATCACAGCTGGGTGTTCCAGTCAGTGAATGAAGTGACATCTACATAAAAGCAGCCCTGTAGTCTTTTACCACTGACTACTAAAGGAAAGAGCACAGTGAAGGTACAGCTCATCTAGCCTCTGACTCCCTGCAGGTAATTTGCTTTTGGCCTCTGACAGAGTTCAATCCTTTAATAATACAGGCAAACATTGGGTGAACACCTCAAGTAGCGCAAAGGCGGGAAGAATTACTCTAAAATCAAAGGCACTCTGACACTAATGACCAATTCAAGAGTGCAGAAGGAGACGCCCTTCCTCCTTCTAATCACGCCTGAGCTACTTGCTTTCATTGTTTTATTCATGTGCTTACCTAGAGATTTCCATCTTCTGTATGTGGCTGTGTGTGTTTGTGTGCAATGCCAGGCAATGTAGTTAGCCTTGGAACAGCAAGAAAATCCTGTCAGGAGTTCCTGGGGTTGGATCTTGTCTCTGCTGGTCAATAACAAAATGCTGCAGTCAGAAGCCCACCTTAGTTTTGTGTGCCAGAGAGATAGAAGAAGTCCTACTTTTTAGACAAAGAATTTCAGGATTTCCCATAGAGATGAAGATTTGGTAACTCCACCTGGGGGAGAGCAGGGATGGGGAGTGAAGGTGAAGTATTTAAATGACTGGAATCTACTACCAGCTGACACTCATTACAGCATCGCTTCTGACACACCCAGGCTCATGATTCATTCTTTCTTTTTTATGATACTCTTTTAGATTATGCTCTGCAGCACAAAATTGCCCTACTTCAGGTTCTAAGTGCTGTCTGCTGCCTCTTATGTCACACCACAGGATTTTTCAACAGTAGATCTTCAGCTGTTTTGTTTCTAAGGTGGCTGTTCAGGAGGGAGCAGGGCAATTTTAAGTCTCTAAGAGAATGTGTTTATATGTATACCTACATAGTTATAGTGCCCACTTTTTCATACAATTCAAACAGTGCTCCAGATTTTATTTGCTGGTGGGTTAAAAATGAGACGTACGTGCTTTTTTAATTCTGCATCCCACTGTTGTAATTATGTACTGAATCTGGCCCTTGGAGATGGTGCAAACTGCATTATTGACTGGATGTGTAATGTAGAAAAATACAAACACACTAACCAAAAGACAAAAAAAACCCCAACAAAACAAAGCAAGAAATTTAGTTACAAAGGCTGTGTATAGCACTTGTTCTCAAAATTAGTGCCACCATTACTGTTCTTTTTCTTAAGAGGAAGAACTAAGTTTTTCTTTCTCTCTCTCAAAAAAAAAAAAAAAAAAAAAAAAAGAATGAAAGTACAGAAGAAAATTACAGATGTAACTATTTCTTGGTGTCATGTTTCCAAATCTTTCAAGATTTCTGTACATTCCTTGCTTTTCATTACTTCTTGAATTTACATGGTTTGGGCTGATGAACGGTGAAAAATTTTTGAAACAAGTGAACAAGCATGGAAAATAATTGCATCTTTTTCAAAGAATACAGTTCTTCAGACTTCAGGGGGAGCAGCCTGAGATATTTTTTTTTTATCTTCTCCAGTAGCTGGTAGCATCATTTCTCCACCTTTCCAAGGCGGAGAGGAGGAGCTCTCCACTGGGTGGCACTGCTGAAGTGTGTGAATATTCACAATTTGGCAGTTTTGGTATTCAGATTTAAAAAAAAAAAAAAAATTTCCAAAAAGAATTTTTTTCCCCCCACAAGATGTATTTGTTTCAGGCATCACAGATAAAAAGATACACACACCTCTGCAGGGGTTACCTTGAGATGAGTAGATAGATATTTTCTAGTAATATAGTTATAGTAATATAATGTAATGTATTATATATATGTATATATAATATCTAGTAATATAATTCTAGATAATATTCTAGAAGACCAAAAGAATAATTGCACCTATTTGAAATTCTAAATTTGAGGGTTTTTTGGTTACGTAATTGGACGCAAATTATGTGGTGACAACCAAAAATTGTACCATATTTTGGTTTAGAGCGGGTTTACTTTGCTTGATTAAAGTAGGAACAAGCTTCTGTGAAGCATTAGGCTTCATTAATGTCCCTGACCCTAATGAAATACTGAATGTTGATACTCTGCAGTATGGTTTTGCTCAGAAAAATTTGATTTCTGGATATAACAGATCCATCATTCTACACTAGACAGGGTGTCAGGAGCCATAGTTTGATATTCAAAATAACACAAACTGAGAAATAAATTTTCACATTTTCTTCCCAGTGAAAATAAATCTTTTGCTTGTGAATACTGGTCACTTGCTAGACCTGCACGAACACATGCTAATTGTTGCATCCAAGCAGTACTTAATCACTGCTTTGAAAAGTTCATAAAAGTTTTTGTGGTTTATTTGGAGATATCTCATGCTTTGCTGAAGTCTCCAGGGCTTGCTGGCATTCTGGACTCTTTGTGAATGAGGTCTTTTTTTCCTTTTCCCTTCATTTGTTTAGCTCTTTACCTAATTGATTTTCTGTGCTAATACACTAAAGGTCTGAAGAAGTCAGAGCCTCAGGTGTGACAGATGAAATAAGGTGCTTTTAGTCATTGCTTTTATCTTCCATGTCTAATGTGTTGGTTACAGCTGTGCAGTTTAACAACAAAATCAATACATCATTTGCTGTTGGTACCTGAAAGAACTTGGAAGCCTGTTGGTATTTTAACTATTAGGTATACCTTGAAAAGCCTTCTTCCCCCTGCTCCCCTCTACCTTGTCCCTTCCAAAATCAAATGTTACAGGAACTCAGTATCCCTTTTTGTCTCATGGTGTTTGTGTACGCATGTAAAAATTTATTAACTGTTTACCTTAGTGCTAGTTACCTAAACTACCTTTGTGGAAATTGCATCTTATGTTTGATTAATTAACTTTGTATTTACATCTAATATAAATGCTGTTTGGGGTGTATTTATTGTTAACACTTTGAGAATACAGTTTATGAACATTAAAGACAAGTAGGGGAATAATTTTCACAACAATGAGTAAACAAAACTCAGGATCCTATAATCAGTCTTGTATGCAGCCACAGTGCTATGTAGCTACTTTATTCCCATTTTTTAAATAAGCACATTTTGACCTCAAAAAATGACAGAAAATTCAAGGAAAACAGCTTTCTGCAAAAGAAAAAGCAGTGGCTTTAAAATAATCTGTTGAGTCCTAAATCAGTTTAATTCCTTGTTATATGATGTTCATTGTAACATTTTCTCTCTGTCTCCTGACTGTGTTTTAATTTTGGTGAATTTAGTCCTTGCCATGTTGGTGCAGTGTCATTTATGTCTTGTTTTGCTCTGACTGACATTGTTTCTGTGATCTTTCACACTGCTATATTTATTACCATTTTCTAAGGAAACCCTCAAACACAAAAATTGCCTTCTAGATAACATGGTTATTTTATTATTGATTTATTTCATAGTTTCCTGTAAGTGTTCTCAATGTTATACACTGAGAGATCTGTGCCAAACAAATAACAGCTTCCTGCCCAAAAAGGATGCACAGCACGGTCCTGACAAGAGCTCAGTCATTCCCATGAAATGCTGTGCACCTTTGTCCCATCTGAATTTTGACCCTGTCTGCTTTGGTCACACCCTACATAATGACTGATCACACCATGATGAACTAGTTCTGTGACTGAATTTTGAGAGGTTTTTAGTAATGTATCTGATTGAAATAATCATTTGAGAGCATCTCAATCCACTCAAAATTAAAAGATAATAAATTGTTGCTATGATTGTAGCTATGATTGACCATACTTACATGGATAATAAAAGCATCAGACTGAATTTCTATCCCAGTAATGAAAGAAACGAAACAAGTTTCAGGTTCAGGATAGCATGAATTTTCTCTGCTTTTTCTCTATATATTTATTTTCGAGACATGTTGCAAACTGGCATATTCAAGTACTAAAAATAACTAAAGTCACTACAGCATAGATGAATCCAACAAAATGATAATTATTACTGCTGTTCAGATACCAGCAGTATATTCAGCAACCTCCAACCATATAGGAAGACTGCATGCTTGTATTGAAGAGATCTTTTTACATGTAGAAGAATGATTTGAGATATTTTTACTGCTGGGCATTTGTTCAATTTAGGAACTGAAGTTTCATAGGAAATCAAATTTTTATGACTTTTTTAGTGGTAAACCATTACTTGATTAACACTCCACTCCTCCGTATTTCTCTCTGTTACTAATTGCAAGTAATATTTACATGAGTTTTCACCAAAGCAAATCTTTAGCATAACTAAGAGATTTCCTGATAGATTTCTAAGGCTAAAAAAGTGACAGTCCATGCAAGACAATTAACATGATTTTACCAGCTGGCTCCCGAACCAAGTTCCTGACTTCTTGATGTCTTAGAACACATCTTTCAGGCAGCTACGCTGTCACAGCAAAATGATTAGCTCATTGGACAGTCACAACCTTCAGAAATTGTGCCAACTCTTAATTGCTCTCAGAATTTAAAACGTGAATGTGCATGATGCTGGATTCCTGTCATTGAAGTTTATGATGCCTTTATTTGCTACTTTAAATAGAAATCCTTATCTAATTTCTGTTCCTCCTGGAAGTATTAGTGGATAGTGATCAACACATTTCCTCTTTTGAAGAAACAATAGGCTCCAGGCTACAGAATAATTTTGTACAGACTCAGAATTTTCCCAAACTATTAGCATGCTTTTCCACCTGTGCTCAACAGATGTGGGTGTGGTGTCCCATTAATAGACTCACCAGTTAATAATCTCATGAAAACTGACAATACCACCTTTCAGTTTGATTTGATTTGCTTTTTACTTTCTTCACCAGCATGGGAAAACAGCTGTGTTTTGATATTCACTGAGATACCCAAGCCCTTTCTAAACTCATCATTTTCAGAAAATATTCATGAAGATTTCTATGAAAGTCTATGTAAGTCTAAATGTCATGAACATTTGACTTTTGATCAGTGAGCTTGGATTAGCTATGTGAAGTTCAGCAGCCATAATTTCAGCCCTAGACATCTTAAAAAAAATTAAAAATGCAATCCCTTTATACAATTTGGAGTGTTCTGGGTTTTTTAAAATCTATTACAGAAATTCTTGAATATAAGATGCCCCTAGGAAGATCCATCACATCTTTTCAGCTGGTGTGGCAAGAATTGGAGAGATCACAGTTTATTATAGTCCATCACAAAGCAAGGGCATTTCATGACACCTTAATAGTGCTCTCCTATTGTAGCCATTATGTCCTGTTTTTCAGGCTTTGCTGCCTGGCTAAAGACCCCTGCCATATAGATGTTTTGGATTCTTTTACACCAAGATAGCCTTTCCCTCTCAGAGTACATTATTCCACTATTAGTGGCCCTTTACTGCCTAGGGAGGAGGAAAGTTGCTGACAATGATGCTAGAGAGCAGATGTTTGGTACCACACACAAAGGAAAAAAAACAATCTTTCACTTCAGACACTTGCTTTAGATTATACAAGTGCTAATCTTATCTGTACAGGGATACACAGTAAATCAGATGCACCTTTTGAGACTCCTGTACTATAAAGTAATACATTCATGTAATTCTTCAAAAAATTTGAGCTTGTTATTCCTAGATATAGAAGGCTCTAGTACAAAGCTAAGCCTCAGGTACTCACACTGCAGTTGCCTTTTCATCTGATACATACCAAAACAATATTTCTTAAATGTTGGTGTGACAAACACTATATCACATTTAAACCTGCATAACATCCTGGTTGAGTTGGCCATTGTCAGAGTGAAGTGGGGACCAAGGGCTTCTGGGAGGCCACAATCCAGGGACTATGCCAACATCCCAGCCAGTCCTGGGTGTTGCTAGTGGAGCACAGCATCTGCCCTATAAGCAGATCACATACGAGCTTGTGGTGGCTCTCACTCTGCATCTCACATGGGCTCATGTTTTCCATGCTTGAGTGACAGAATATAGGCTCTGCTAGTACTTGCCCTTGGTTTGTAAACACAACATAAATGAAAGTGTGGATTCATAGGTGTCTTTACTGGTTTGCAGTGGGTGTCGAGAGGAAAGGATGAAGTCAGATGTTTTTTGGCAAAAACAATATTTTTTTGTTTAACAAAAAAAAAATTTGAAGAAAAACAATATTAAAAAAAAAGAAAATAAATGGTGCTGTGTATGAACATTTCTCTTTTTCACCAGTCCTAGTATAAGAGAAAAGAATATTTTTGGTGATTATCTCAGTCACCATCACTGAAAAGAAATGAAGAACTTCAAAGATGGTCAATACATCTACAGTCTTTGGGGTTCAATTCAGGGAGAGTAGTATTCTCCTCCTCTTGTTTATTTATGAGTTTTCTTATAAATGGATGTTGAGGTAATACATTGTCTTGTTTTGAAACTGTGGTTTTAAAAGGGATAAAATAGAAAAACATTTTCATTTGCATCTCTCCTTACATACTTCTCCCCCAAGTTCTCTGGATAATCAGCTTCATAAAGTAAAGACCAAGTTCCTCTTGAAATTCTGAGAACATCCATTTTATCTGTGGCCCTTTGGATGAAGAAACTCTATGTTCTTAGATGTCTGTGATATCATGCCTTATAAAAAAGGTTTCAGAATAGTCACCTCTGTTGGTTTTTTTTGTAATGGAGATGAAAACCAGAAATATTTTGCTGAAGACTCATGTCATGGTCATGCATTTTGTAAGCATTACTAAATTTATTCGGGGTTTGCAATCAGAACTTTTATTTTTATATAATAAATATCTCTTGGACAAGGAGAGCTGTTGCAACCAGCTAGAGGTATGTGACTCCTTCTGCCAAGGCTGGCAGAACTCCCTGACATACCATACGATCTAGTTGCTCTGGGCCAGATGCTTCTTTTTGCTGCAAAACATGGAGGAGGTGTGAAAGGGTAGGGAAAGAGACAAGTACAGAGCTCAGTCTCCCAAGTGGGAAAGAATGGTGATCTTTTGGAAGACGCTGCTTCCTGATCCAGAAAGCTCCATCACACACACAGTAAGAGGTGTTTCATCCTCAGAGCTGATCTGGCAAATGGTTTGTAAATGCAGAATTTGTTCAGGCTGTAGCTACTCTATTAAACGTATTTTTATCTGAGCTCAGTGAAACACTATTGTTCCCTCTGCAAGTCCTGTTCTTCTAATTTTCAGGATTATTTTTGCTTTCTATTCAATTACATTTATCCAAGATGTGTTAATAGGGATAAAAGCCAAGACTTGCATATTCACTTTTTTCTCAGTAAGCTCAGAAATACACATTGAATGCCTGCTTACTTTCCTTCTGTACATGAATATTGCATTGAAGTTTTTCTATGGCACACACACAGCTGACAAAGTGGAGAGAGAGATAGAGTTACAGTGGCTTAGCTTATACTTTACTGTTTTAAGGTGCCCTCCTGGGAGACTGAAATCTAAATGCTTACCTTTGATTTTAAGGCAGTAGAGGAAAAAGTGATATGGAGAGTAACAAGCCATGATTATTGCAATATGTGGCTTGTAGTCACTTGGTGACTTCTAGCACACCTGGTTTTTACTGACAGTAAGGCAACAAGGGACTTTGTCTTAAGCACTTTTTTCCTTTGCCTGTAATGATGTCGTCAGACTCAAGGGGAACAAAGAAAAAAAGCCCATATTTCAGCACACTCAAAGTAGAATATCCTGCTTTTCCTCCCAGACCAAAAAATTGCAAATCTTCTCCAGCTAGGCATATCCTCTTTCCTAGTTCCTGACTAATATTTACCACGGGTGTGCCATAAATATATTTCCCATCAATTTCCCACAAGAAATGAAAACAGACAATTAAAACTGGTGTGTCAAAAATTTGAGTAGGCCTTACTGTTTGAGGATCCTCCTCCATATTTTCAGTAACTTAAAAGTAATTTAACCTATAGATCAAGTTTCCTTCTTTTTTATTTTCTGAAAGCATAGACATTGGTCCTTTATTCACTTTGAAAATTTTTAATTCCAAACATGTCTTCTCAAAATGAATAAAGAAAAGCTTTGTGCAAAGAGACCACTGAGATGTCTCCCACTTTTCTAATTTGTCTTTCTTTTAAAACCCAAACTCCATTCCAGACCCCATGGAGACAGTTCCAAAGGTGAATTCTACTACTATTCCTTTTACTTATTTATATTTTTAACTAAAAACTAACCCTATCGTATATGCTCTTGTTACCTGTACAAACTGTGTAGAACACAGAGAAATCACATCACATTTGCCAGTCTTAAGCAAAGAGTTGCCTGTGCAGCTCAGATCAAAGCTAAGATTTGCTGTACATCCTTTACCCTGTACATGTATTTTTTACAGTGATTTTGTTTCTACAGCTGAGCAAATGACAGTATCATCTATTTATTTTCTTTCCCCTTATCATCTCCAGATTGATATTTCATAAGAATATTTCGTTCAGTCATGCCCCTGATATCTCTGTGTCTTGCTTGTTTTCACTGTGTGTGAACATTTAGGTGCTCAATCTTCATTAGTGCAAATAATCAGGAAAAGGACATGTTAATCTACAGTTTGTCAAAAGCAATTTTACAATTGTCTTTTTAATTGTAATACTCACTTCACACTGCTTTGTTTAATTAGATGTCTTAACAGAGGCAAAAAAAATATAACAGAAGACAAACAATGTAACTGAATGCAAACTGGGAATTTTCATTGAGTATGTTTTCTACATACTTCTGCATTTCTAAAGTCAAAATTTTGTAAAAAGCTTATGCCATTTTTAATTATTATTTCGAAATATTTCTTTTCTATGTAAAAAAGAAGTATTACAGGAGTGAAACTTCTAAAAAGAGAAATTTCTTTTTTTGTATTTATTTTTTGGATGAAAATATTTCTTTTTTTCTTTTTGTCTATGCAACAATAGTTAAAGTCACTGGGATGCAAAAGTACAATGTTTAGGTTTCTTCAGTTTGAAGATATTTAAATGAAGCAACATTCAAAAGATGAGCAGCAGGTGTGCTTGTGGCTAGCCTGTTGAAGGGGGGAGGAGGGAAAAAAAAAAAAGAAAAAAAAGGGGGAAAAAAAAAATAAAAATGTTAGGGAGTGAAGGAGAAATGAACTGATGTTCCCCAATGGAAAGAAACGCTGTGGGTTTCCCTTCTCTGCAGAATCCCACTTCCGTCAGTTTTTAATACTCCCTTTAGGTAAAATTCAGTTCCTGATGTCCATGTCTCTCCTAGGTAATTGATGTGTGTTCTGAAACTTTGGCCCAGTAATAAAATGCCAAAGCCACTTCTCTAGGTCTTTCAAAAGGCTGCTTACCTGAAGCATGTCAGAAACTTAAAAATAATTCCCTTTTCCAAAGTGAAATATTAATAATTTTTTTCATTAGTGCCAAATTCTTGCTCTTCTTTTTAATAACAACTTTATGCTTATTTGTGGGAAAGTTTCCATCAATAGAGAACTAAGTTTCATTTCTATATTTCCTGTTAGGGTTGAAACAGGGTAAGTTTTATCATACCATATTAGGGGGGTTTTGACTTTTTATAATAATACAATATACATTAAATACTTTTAGTAGATGTGAGAGCAATGTTTGTGCAGCAGTATTTCATAGTGAATTTTCATTTATTTTTTTTTAATTTGATATATCAATATTAAGCCTATATATGAGAAGAAAAAAAGACATATACTTAATAAGTACTTACAAGTATGAAATTAATATGAAGTTCAAGGTTTATCAAGAAGTGATAATCTGGCTGAATGAGCTGAAAACTGAATATCAGAAACATTTATTCTATATCTTACAATTAAATTTGTGTGATTATTAATTCTTTCATATGGCTTAATACACATTCTTAAGTCAGAAATCAATAATACATTGTTATAATTCTAGATAACAGTTGTTGTGATAATTTATGAGTAAAGTAAAATTTTGGCTATCATTGGCAATCACATATGAGAAAGAATGTCAGCCTGAAGAAGAGTAGGCTCTGGTGAGACCTAATAACCACCTTCCAGCACCTGAAGGAGACCCACAGAAAGGCTGGAGAGGGGATGTTTGCATGGGTCTGTAGTGATAGAATGAGGGGCAATGGCTTTAAATTAGAGAAGAGAAGATTTAGATTGAATGTTAGAAAAAAATTCTTTACCATGAGGGTACTAGAAAAACAGAACTGGTTGTCCGAGGATGCAGTTGGCAGATGAATATCTCATCTCTGGAGATATTCCAGGTGAGGCTGCTCTGGTTGAGGGTGTCTCTGCTTACTGCAGGGGGCTTGCACCTTTAGAGGTCCTTTCCAACCCAAATTATTTGGTGGTTCTATGATTCTATGATCTATATCTGTCAGTGATGACAGCCTCTTGAAGAATATATTTGTGTTCTCATTGACAAGAACTACTGTACTTTAGTCTGTCTTTTACTTCATTTCACTTTACTTCAACATATTTCTCTGTTCTACGATTCTAAGATTATCTATGATGTCAGTAAATATATTAGTTGCAGTCTTTATTATGTGGCATTTCTTTCTGAAACTTTACTAAGTATAACATACTTAGCAGAAATAGTGGGGAAAATTACACATTTTAGTCTATTTTAAAGAAAAAGTGTTTAGGAACTGAAGTTTCTTCCATTTCTTCCTTCTTTTTCTGTTTCCTTTTTCCTCTTTTTTTTTTTTTTTTTTTTTTTTTTTTTTTTTTTTTTTTTTTTTTTTTTTTTTTTTTCAGAAGGAAGAGAAAACATGACAAATTCTATCAAAGATATTTTTTATTTTTAAAAATGTTTTTCAAAAAGATTTTTAAATTATTGAGTTTTAGTGGATGCTTTTCAAACTTTGTAAGATTTGTAGTTTAAATATTTTTTCATGCTTAAAAGAACTATTTATTGTATTTTTTTCAAAGATTAATTGAAATTGATAGCTAACATGTAGGGCATTTTTCTTTCTAAACACAATATATGTCTTCACACATGCTAACTTCGCTAACTTGCTTTTTTCTTCTATTTTCCCCTAAAAATTATAAATGAAATAGGTCATAAATTTTTTATTTTTAAATTTATGCACCAGGTAAAGTAAAAGTATGAAGAGTAAAAGTATGTTTCTGTCTGAATATTTACACATATTTATTAACATATATTCTTTAATATGCTTCACCAGATTTTATTAATTTTTCTTCCATTTGCTCCCATGCCAGTTTTTTCAGGTGCTACTACTTTCTTTCCTCTCTCATCCTCTCTTTTCCTCTTTATCCTTTCCTCATTGTATCTTCTGTCCTCAGTCATGAATCTTGTTGTCTCTGTTTTTCACCATGCTTTTTTCCTTACTGATTATTTTTCTATTGTGCTCTGATTGCTTAGTCATTTACCTTTCTCCCTTTATTGTCTTTCTCTGAATTAGCCCATGTTTTGCTCCCATCAACTGTAAACAAAGAGGGAGCTCTTACAGCCAAACTTATACCAATCACTCACTAGATAGAAACATAATGTAATGAAGGATTCTTTTATTATTTTTTTTTCTTGGTTGGGAAATTCCCTGAAAATAGTCTGAAGATTAGAGAAGGGTAGGGGGAGTGAAAATCTGTAGCTGTTGGCTGTTGAAAAACAGGCAAGTGGGACCAGATGCTTTATGAAGAGAGTCAGATTGCTTGTCTTTGTTAAAGAATAATTTATGCAACAAAATTTATCTGTGGATTTTATTGTCATGTCAAGGCAGGACCAACGGGATGATCAAATCTGATACAGACATCAGGACAAGAATGCTATGCTTCTCTGTACAGAATTACAGACTCATGGTAGAATTGTGATAGGGAGGGATCTCTGCAGGTCACCCAGTGCAATCCCACAGTGAAAGTGGAATAAGATACCCAGGATTTTGTCCAGTAAGATTTGGAATGTCATCAAGGTATTCCAAAACCTCTTTGTGTAATGTGTTCCAGAGTCTGACCACCTTTATATGGAAAAACATAAATACTTTTTTCTTACCCTTGAATGCAATTTCCTGTGTTTCAGCTCATCCTATCTTTCTTGTCCTGTCACTAGACACTGATGAGAAGAGCCTATCTCCATCTTTTCTGCTCCTTGCCAACAGGTATTCATAGACATTGATCAGATACCACTCAGCCTTCCTTCTCTAGGCTGAACAATCCCAAATCTCTTAGCCTCTATATCTATGTAAAATAAAGTAGTTCATTCCTCATCTTATGACTCTTCACTGGGCTTGCTCTATTTTGTCCGTGTCCTCATATCCTTCTGGTACTGGGATCCCAGACTTGGACCCAGCACTCCAGAAGTGTCTCTTGGAATGAGCAGAGAGTGAGGATTCCCTCACTATAGACAGTGGTCTTCCTAGTGCAGCCAAGAACATTCTTGGGCTTTTTTGCTCTGAGGTTGCATTGCTGGCTCATGGTCAGCTTGTTTTCTACCAAAATCCCTGCTTATTTCTTTGCAAAACTGCATCCAGTCAGCCCCCAGCATGTACTGGTGAGATGGGTTGTTCTTCCCCAGATGTAGAGCTTTGATTTTTTGCCTTGTTAAAGCTCACAGGTTTCTCTCTGCAGCCTCTTGTGTTCCCAGTGTACAACCATCTGACATACCAACCACTCCTCAGCTTTGTACCACCTGCAAACTTTCTGAGAGTGCACTCGGTCCATAAACCAGGTTCTTAATGAATATATTTAACAGTAATGATCGCAGTATCAACGCCTGGGGCGTACAGTGACTACTAGTCACTGGCTTCCATCTGGACTTCATGCCATTGGCCACAACCATTTGAGCCCATCAGTACACATGATTTTAAATTCACCTCACTGTCCTTTTATCTATTCTGTACTTATCACAACATGTCTATAAGGATGTTGTAGGAGAAAGCATCACAAAAAAGTAGTCAGAAGTTAAGATCAACCATATTCACTTCTCTCCCCTCATCTACCAAGGCTGTCATTTCATTGTAGGAGTCTATCAGTTTGGTCAAGTGTGAGTTCTCCTTCATAAATCCACACTGACTACACCCAATGACCTTCCTATTCTCTATTGTTAGGGATGTCAGCTTCTTTGTCACTGTCTCAGGGATTAAGGTAAACCTGATCATTATGTAGTTTTCAGGATCTTCCATTCTTCCTCCAGGCTGACCCTGACTTTCTAATTCTATTCCTGCATGATCAGACAACATTTTCTATTCCTTCTGGGTCCCCTTTCCCTCCTTCATCTCTTGTACAATTTTCAGTCAGGAAAGATGTGTTTCCTTCTGTCTTTTCTTGACTTGCTTTGTATTGTGATAAACCATTCTTCAGCTTCAAGGATGTGAGCCAGCTCAAAGTCTGACTCTCCTTGAACCACTTTTCTCTGCAGGACTGTTTCTGATGATAGTATTCTTCCAAGCAGATTCCTGAAGAGGCCAAAGACTCCTCTTCTGACATCCATGGTAATGATCCCACTTCTCAGGATCCTAAACTCCACCATCACATAGTCACTGTATCCAAGGATTTAACAACCCTTCTTTTTTTCAGTCCTTCCTTTTTGTTTGTAAGTGTGAAGTACAGCAGAGCATATCCCCTTGTGGGATCCTGACTCACCTATGTCAGGAAGTTGTCATAAATGTTCTCCGAAAACCTTCTGGATTGATGCCATGTTTTACTTCCACAAATAGTGAGGTTACTGAATTTCCCAAGGGGACCAATGACTGTGATCATGCAGACTCAGTTGCAAAGGCAAAGGAAATGTTTTCTGTTAAAAATTGGAAAAAACCTCTCCAAAACTGAACCTTCATAAGTCATCTGTTTGCTAGACAATCTTAACAGTTTGTTCTGAATGTCAATATCTCATCATACAATAATCATATCTGTAATAAAATAATAGTAATAACTATTATTATTATTTTATTATTGGATACTGGGATTTTTACCTATTCAGATTTGGTTTTCAATGTGAAGCTTGCATTGAGGGGCTCCTGATGGCTTCTTTTCCCTTAGGGTCTATTGGAGGAATGGACTCTTTTTTTAGGTCTGCTTTCAACAATTTTCATGATCAATCTGTGACATTTTTCAAAATGTAATCTGGAAAATAATTGCAGAGAAGGGTTCCTGTGCCTTCCAAAAGTGTTAGTAAGTGTGTGGGTGGTGTAATGTGGGAGATACATTAGTTGCTATATATAGAAATGAAGTGTGCACAACCAAAATAAAAGGAGGGAATGTGATCAATGTTGCTGCCCACACTGTTCTGGATTTTGAATGGATTGTAATTAGCTTGACCTCCACACTTTAAATGGTAATGTCTGGAGAATTCTGGAAGCTGTGACTATCTATTATTAGCATATTTAACTGAAAATTTTAAAAAGACCCATGTTATCATTAGTTGTTGCACTCATTCTAAACTCTCAGCTACACCTTGACATCCCCCCCATTCAAATCCACACCTGATTTTGTATCATCATGACAGTTTTGATCATGTATACATATTCTGATGCTTAAATATCCTAGGATAAAGCAGGTATTTTGTTATTTTGATGAACTATCTGTGTTTTTTCAGTCAGAAATCTGGGAAAAATAAGTGCAAAATATGTGTTAAACCGAGACTGTACTTTCAACGACCAAAAAAAAAAAAAAAAAAAAAAAAAAAGCAACAAAAAAGTCCTACCCAAATAGGCAGCACCTAGTGAGTAATAACTTCATTTCTGTATAGCTCAGGGGGGTTGCAAGGGGAGTGTGAAAAGTTCATTATTATCAACCAGAAAAAAAAGCAAGTGCTAAGAAGAAAGAATCATATTTCCTATTGGGATTTCTCTCAGACTACATGATTTGCATGAAGGGCGCAACATCAAACACATTGGGTGCCCTTTTTCAAATATTAATGTGAAGCTTGTTTCAAGTTCTTTCTTGACTTTGTGCCACCTTGTATCAAAGGAAGTTAAAAGTAGGACTTGGGAGGAAAAAATACTTTTCCAACTGTTTTAACACTTAGCAAAAATCTTTCTGTATTTGATCAGTTCTGCTTCAAACTTTTATTATTTTGACAAACAGGCACATTTTTTTATAGCTGTGTACTCTATGGCAATCTGATTTGGACTCTCTCCCCTCTCCATTTTTTGAGGTTTTCTATTTTGTTGTGATGGGTGTTGTGACTGACCCACTCAGAACATTTATGCCACACATAATTTAATTATCTGCCTTAATTGCCTTAGTCTTTTCTCCCATGTGTGATAATTTCTGTTAAATATTTGTATTCTGAGCAAGATTACACCAAAGTATACCACAGAAAATAGAGCCCTTATGAGTAAATGTGCATAGTCTGAGTATCTTAATCTTACTTGAATGAACTTTTAAACACCTCCATCTAATCTTATCAGCCTGTGTTCCTCTTTTGGTCAATGGGGAGGAATAAGCAACTCTCAAAGATGGTTCAGCTACATTAGTTGTCCGAGAAAGATGGCATGAATTCTGCTCTAGCAAGTACAGTTTCTTTTAAATTACTATAACAGGAGACTAAAATGCCTAGCCTATATTTAAATCACTATCATTTAGACATGAACAGGTAATTCCACTGTATGCAACTCAATAACAGCACGAAGAAGAAAAAACTGTGGACATACTTTCTTTGTATTTTCCCCTCTCCTCAGAAACAAAAGAAAGAAGGAGAGAAGTGGCAAGAATTTTTTCTTGAGCAATTTGAGCATAAATAAATTAATCATAAACATTTTAGATATGAGAGAGATATTATATAGCAGGAGAGCAACCATTAGAGATAGATGAAATTGGTGAAATCTGCAGAACAGTAGTCCCAGGAAAAGTTGATCTTTACAGAATACACAGCCCAAGGTCTGCTGAATAAAAATGTACAATTAAAATTAAATAGGCATAAATGTAAGTTGTAATTGGTAACTTAGGGAAGTAGTGCTATCTTAGCCTGAGAAATCTTCACTGAGCTCTCACAGGTTACAGTAGAGGAAATTTTTAATTCTCAATAATCAACCAGATTTGTAGCTGAAATAATTACCACAGGGGTGGTACAACTGAAGCTCCTGAATTGTTTTAAGCCAAAAAAGCTCCTAAGTGTTCTGGAAAATAAAGGTAAACAGGTTATTTGGTCTGTAAGACAGACCTTCTAAGCCCTTTTCCTTAACATTTTTCACAAAAAAAAAAAAAAAAAAAAAGGGAAAAATTAAAGTGAACTACTGTCAACAAACTTGTGAAAAACTTAACAGTGTTAATGAAAAACAAAATATACTTTAGAGCTAATGGACTCTATATGTGATTCTTAAAATACTGAAGTCAGTAGGACTATTTTTCTTCTAAGTCACAGAACAAGGAAAGTTTTATAGGAATTTCTTCTCCTTTTTTTAATGTAAAAAAAAACAAACCCAAAGTAATTAACATTTTTTCTGACCAGCCCCATCTATGGCCATAAGCAAAATAAAATATAATGAACAAATATTTAAAAACATTTCTTAGTCCACATACCAGTGAAAGAGCAGTCAAGAATGGATGATGTGGATAATCTTCTTCCCTTTTGACTAAACATACAATTCCTGATTTTAATACATGCTTTCTTTGTTTGTTTGTTTTTTACGTGTAGGCTAGATGTCTTTTATATGAGTTTTTATTTCCATTTAAATTTTCTTCATCAAGTTTTCATAAAAACAGAAGAGCTAAACTTTAATATTGTGTGGTAATCCTATAGAATGTATTCTGACTCTAGTTTCTAATTTTAAATATTTATTACAGTTGGGAGACTGGATTCTGCTGTACAATTTTGGCATCCATATGTATATTGAATTATTCCATATATCTGTTGAACTATATAGAAGCAGAATTTTGATCTATGAAATTAGTGATAGAAAGGTTTATTAGATTGCCTAGCTGATAATATAACAAATCACTGAGTACTCTAAGCTGAGAAGAATGCTCATAAAACCTTTTACCACTTAGCAATGCATTATCTGTGTATTGGCTGCAGTCATAAATGACAAACATGTAATATTAGAAAAGGTCAGCACTAGCAATTTTTCTTGGATATGTTCCAAGTAAAATCTCTGAGCTATTTGGTTCTTGGTTTCCACCATTATCAGTAAAATGAAGGCAGAAGAAAGAAAAATGACATTGCACATACAACTACTGTAACTTTCTTTTCTTCTGTTCCCTACCCCCGATTTTTAACACAGAAAAGAGTAGCTGGAGTCAACTATGTTTGTTGTCTATCAGTTTGCTCTTCCAAGCTTCCTACTAACTCACAAGGAAAGGCTGCAGTCAATGCTCATCTGAAGCCAGTAGAGTAATTTAAAGATTTGTATTAAATATATATATGTTTTATATATAATTTATATACATATTATATAATTTTATTTTTTTTTTTTTTTGCTTCTTATCTTGATTCAGAGACAAAGATAGATAGAGGAGTGGGATCACTGTAGTTATCTACTGCACCTCTTTCAACTGTAAGCTACATTTTCTACCTAGATCAATCAAGTTTTAATTTCCTATTAGCTTGTTTTTATTGAGCATTGACATCCTGAGATATTATAGAGTTGGTTGAAAGGATAAACGTCTTTGCAAAAGAGGATTTCCTAGAAAAAGCATCACATAAAACTGCATTCAGTATAAGAACTAGTAAAGACTAATTCACTCCTTCAGCTTACTACGGACTGTGAGTCTGCTGAGCTATATTTAAGATTCTGCTGCAAATGTTACACCCCTGTAAAGAGTCCTGATATATATCACATGATCTCAAATTGCTGTAAAGCACGATGCATTGCCACATAGCTCTTAAGAAAGACACAGATTTAATATTCCACTACTTGTTCATGGGTTATCTGCAACATGCCTGCATCAGGAAGAAAACCCGTGACCACTGCCCTGCCTATTCTGGTGAGGCCCTATCTTTCAGCACCACCAATAAGACACTAAATGATCCAGTGTTGACCTTCCCACTCTTAAGGGGTGGACTTCAAAATTTTTCCCTTCTTACAAAGTCAGGGATTTCAGTGCAAAAACATTCTGCATCTTCTGCCATTCCTCTGTTAAAAAAAGCCCTGAGAATATTTGACTTCAGATGTTTTTTCTTTCTAGAAAGCTAAAGTAGTTTTAAGTTCTTTTCTTTAGAGCAAACCCAAAATCTATTTATTTTTCACAGTTGTTAAAAACTGCCTGTTTTTCAAAAACTATCTTCTTTGCTTCTGCTTTTTCCTGTGCAGAACTTTCTGCCATTTCAGCTTTTATAACAGTAGGAAAAGGAAAGAAAAAATAATTTGCTCTCTGCAGTCAGAGCATGGCAATTTGTAATGACTTAGCTGACAGCTTACTTTTTCTAAGTATTCAAAAAAACTGTTTTCCAGCTAATACACAACTCTTTAGAAATTACAGTTCCTGAGATGACCAAAATTCAAATATTCCTTAGAAAATAGTTTCTGTTTAAGAGCTCTAGAACTATATAATACAATGCATTGTGACTGCCAATCTTTAAATCATAATTTTAAGAAAGGGAAAGAACTATTATTTACATTTATAAAATACAACTTCATGCATGTCTTTCCAGCTCCACCCTCCGTAAACATCAGATCAGAAACTCTTGACTGAGTTACATCTGTCCAAGACACTACAGGACAGCAGTTATGAGTAATCCAACAAATTTCCAATTTTTGTATTTTTTGGTTCCACATAGCTCTTCAGCCTTCTGGTTCTGACTAGATGCATCACCATGACACATCTATTGTACCCAACAACTTGGTATTTATATTATTTATATTATTTATATATGTTTCTGTAACAAGATGAAGTTATACTCATAAATACACTCCCATGACATTTGTCAAAAGCTTATGTGAAATATTGTGTCTTCACTGTTTTAATGGATCTAACTTTTGAGTTGTCTGAGAGCTGTACTTTCCTACTTTTTGTCTCAAAACTCATTAAAAAAAGAACAACAACAAAAAAACAGTGTTCAAATTCTGGGTAGAAATATGAGGAAAACTCAGTTTTCTAGGAGGAAACCATCTCAGTGCATATATCCAAGTCTCCAGATACTGTTTTCTAGTAATTTAAGTTTGAGTTTATCCCTTGGTACACAGAGTTATGATTTCTTCACGCTGAGGGCTAATACAAAATTCATTAACTGCAAGCGGGGAGCTATAAAAATCCTGAAAGCCAATGGTTTGCTACATGAATTTACAACTCAGCTGATACAGTATAAAGCATTAACAGTAAACACTGGGCCACAGGGGGATTTCCAGGTCATATTGTACAGTCAGTGCAAGATCTCAACCATGGTTCTGTTTGATGCATGCTTTGTTACTCTTTGTCTTCCCATCCTGCAAGGGAGTAACACAAGTAATTATTTCTTTTTCAGCGGTGTTTCCTTTTTTTGACCAGTATATATGGACAAAAGAAAACTTTAAAGGTTTCTTAGGACAAGGAAAGAAGAAAAACTCATTGGCTGATACTTTTTGGGTTGTGTTGGTGTAATTCAGCCACTAAAATAAAAAAATATAGTTTTATGACCAGTTAAAAATTAAACTAATAGAAAAAAACTATGTAAAGGAAAGTATCCTTGAAGTGTCCTAGATTCTTAGAAAGTGTGATAAAAGTGTGATCAAAAATTAAATTATAATGTAGTTATTAACATCCTAAGAAGGGTTAAGCTCAGAATGTAGGGGCAAGGTCCTTTCATCATATTATGTTTATTCAGAACTTTTCAAGAGATACTTAGTTTCGGAAATTGGATAGTTTTATGGGCATGTTAGTCAGCTGTGCTGTTGTTTTCCTAAGGTGTGTTTTTATAAATTAAATATTATTGGATCATAAAAAACTTTTCTAGAATGGCAAGAAGTAATAAATTTGTAATTGTATTAACTGCAAGAAATTTAATAGACATTTTAATTAACAAACCACCCTAACAGGATTAGAACTCACTGCTCTATAAAGGCTGAATCATGCAATGTTTCATTATCATTTTTGAGAATGTGCAGTTGCTAAATTAACTACAGGAGACCTCATGTGTTGGTCTTTGCACAAATAAAAACACATTGCAAACTAAAATGCAAAATTAATTTGCAGGGTTATCAGTATAAAATTCAGACAAAGCCTCTTGGCTAGTAGTAAAGCTGGTCAGAAATTTGGTGAGGTGTTTATTTATTTGAGAATGCTGATGCAAATGAATGATTTCTGGGGAATGGAGCTATTTCATGAAACTACAATCAGAAAAATTATCTCAGGACTTGTCAGGTTTTCTGTTAAAAAATAGAGCAGAGGAGACCTGTACATTTTGGAAGTCAAACCTTTTACCTTGCAATATAGGCAGCTGCTTTGTACAGAGCCACATAAAGATGTGAACCTGAAGCTCCTACATCTACAGAGCCAGTGGTGAGCAAGGTGCCATGTATTCAGAGTAGCAACTACTGGTTGACATGTTTCTGATTCAACCATGTGGATACACAATCTCATTTATGCAGTATCCTGGAAGTTTTGATATCTATTTGATACCTTCCCCTGAATTAAAGGGGGAGAGTGGGAACATTTTTTCACTAATTTGTCAATATATATTAAACTCCTCTGACTTCAGTGTAAGCAGCTTTACTTTCAGTCCCACATAAATAAAAGGATTTAAAAATAATAAATAAAAATGTTTACATTAAAGAAAAAAACAAACAAATTTTAAAAACCCTTCACATTTCATTCAAATCTCCGCTTTGTACCAAACAGGTATACAACCAAAGTGTCATGAAATGTAGAATAAGTACCATGTATTGTTTTGGTACTTGACCACCAATTTTTTAATTCAGTGCAGAGTATTTTTTTCATGCTAAAGATTACTGAAGAGATTAGTGGACAATGACTGAATGCATAATTTTTCAGAAGCAGTCTGCTGATGGAATACCAAATGCAGATTATTATTTCTAGTGGCTGGAGGAACACATAAATGACCCATGCCTTTAACTTTACTAACAACAATGCTTTTCATTTGGTATCCTGTTGGATAAAAATAAAATAAAAAATCAGCCAGCATCGCTTAACTCATCAACATGATGCCAAAAGCTATTTGTTCCATTTCTATGATAAATGCACTGTTCTTTCTATAAATTTATGTCTCTGAATTCCCAGGGTTTATACATCAGTTTTTATAATTTAAATGTTTCCACAGGAAGACTTTTATAGGAAAAAAAGAAATACTTTAGGTAGTTTTGAACACTGGCCCTTTTAAGTAAAGAATACATCACATGTTCATCCACTTTCTTATCAAAGGCTGTCAGTACTGGCAGAGAAGTTAGATTCATCTGATCTACCATAGACATCTGCTTTGTAAATGTTTATATTTAAGTTTGTCATCAAGGCTTCCTTCAGAGTCGATGGACTCAGTTTGGCACTATACAAACAACTCATGTTATCCTAATATTTGCATATATACAATAGATAAGCAGCAAATCCTAATAGATATATGCTTATTCCTTTCCATAGGCTACAAGTACAGACTAAGACAGTAAGATCTGAGTTGCAGAGAATCAGACCCAGATACCTGAGAAGAGATAAAAGACTTGCTAATAAATAAATTTTTAAAACTTTTATTCAGAAACTGATCTTAATATCATTTAGGGACAGCATAATACACATGCCCAGCTACACTGCAATAGGAAAAACATTAATGACATAATATAAGTTATCGCGCTGATAATGAAATATTTCACTGGCTCCTAGGAATAGTTATTATCTTTAAAAATGGCATACACATATGTTCCTGTCTCAAATCCTGTGTCCTTTCTTTGTTTATGACAGCAGCTATCAGTTTTCAGCAATAAGACTAACAAAACTACACAGGAATTATTTCTTTATTGTCACTGTTATACAATCATTATGTTAATACTGCATCAGATGCATCATTACAAAAATAGTGTAGCGTTATCATTTATAATTTCTCAGAGCCACATTTGGATATGAATTTTAAAGAATGCATTTTGATTCCAATACATTTTGAGAAATGAACTCTCCATCTGTTCCTTCCCACTCTTACCTTATGGTTGATATTTAGTTTAAAAACAGCAAAGTCAATACAGCTCATTATAAAAGAGACTTTAGTAGGCAAATATTTCTATGGTATATTGAATACGCTCTGTATAGTAGAAGTGATTTGAACAACCTGCACTCTACATCAAGGTTATTAGTTTGCATAAAATATGGTTTTATATCAGGAAAGGCATACAATGCAGTTGCTGCTGTATTGCAGCACTGTGAACAAAGAGAATAATTATCAAAATAGGACATCCTGAATAATCTTCATGCTTTGTACTCTAAGTGCATGAAAAAATAATTTGAAAATAATGTCTTTTACACATACTGAAATCCTTTGCACTCCCCTCCCCTTCACAGTGATTTCAATGGAGGAGGCCCATAGCCAAGAGCATTTTATTTCTGCCTTTTATCATTTTGTGGAAAATAATTTCAATACAGTGAATAGCAGGGGAAGAAAACAGAATTTGCCATATGCTATGCTATATAAAGAATAAACAAATGCTGACACATCATGGACCAGGTCTTCATTTCCCAGGCTGTTCCCTGCACCCCATTTTATAATCAAATGTAATCTGTACACTTGAGCTGATGGAGAATTTAGGCAGGTCCTGAGTCCCTTTCAAGGCATCAGGGTCCTGTGGCATACCATGGCCCAGGATTGTCTACTCCTCAACAGATAAATTATATATACATAGTCTTTATTTACCAATAGATACTCATATGCACATAAAGGAAAGGCCACAATTCCTGCTGCTGGGCTTTGGTCTTGTTTCCATACCATTAGTGAAAAAATTATAAAAGGTAAATGATGATTAATGCCTTTATTCAAGTTATCCCATGATCAAGGAATCTTTTTATTTTATTAATTTTTAACCATTTATGCGTTGTGTTTTTATATCAATCATAATTTTTTTAAATACTAAAAGTCAATTAGCACTTTTCAGGGGCTCCTGGACAGTCTGACTTGGCCCTGATTTGTCTAATGTACTACAAAGGACCTGAGTGCAGTGTTATTAAATACCTGTTGTGCATCAGCTATCTAGGCAGGACTGAGACGAATAAGTTAATTTGGTTTTTTATTCCCTCTGGTTTAAGCAGTCTGCTTATTTAAGCTGCTCAAGCAAGTTTAACGGTTTCATCTCCCATCTCAGGGTTATCCAGAAGCTGCCCTAGATTGTTGCTAGTATTTGAAGTAACTAAGATGAATAGATTATTTGATGTGAATGTGAATAAAGGCCATATGATGCTGCTCATCAAACAGTTTCTTCCATCTTTTTTTTTTTTTTTTTTAAATTTTTCCCATATAGAATCTGGAGGAATACATCCAAAAGAATATGTGATTTGACACTGGGTGCAATTCCTAAAAGATGGTTCTGATCTGTATTAGCCATGCCATTTTTTGCAAGCCAAGACTACAGGCCTGATGCAGGACAAGGGGACTTCCCACTGGACTATTCAAAATATCATCCAGAAAGACATTAGATCCAGCATCTTGAAAATCACTATAGCTCTTGACCATCATTTAAAAATATCAAGAAAAAGTATCAAAGGGTGTAATGTAGGATCCTTTACTCTTCTTTTGCTGTATTAAGGAAGTTTCTTCTGTTAAAATCTAATAAATTTTCAGCACTTCAAATACTAATTTTTAAATGTTAACATTTTTAATCTAACAAAATAAAAAAACCTGTTCATTCTATATATTCAGTTTTTGACATGTCACTAGTGTTTCTAGAGTCTTCTTTTTAATTTAAACTATTCTTTTTAATTTTTATGACATGTCTATTCTAAATCTCTCAAACAGAACAAAATAATCAACCTTTGCTAAGATTGTGCTGTTAGTTTTAAATTTAATGATTATGAAACCTTTGAAAATTTACAGTAGGAAAATTATATTTAAAGCAATATTAATTATTAGAATTGGTGTTTTAATGGAATCAGAGAAAAATGAAGTTCTCAGGTTAATTGAAAGTAAATACATACTGATATGAAGGAGAGTTTGAGAATTCTGTTTTTGCATAAAAGATTAAAATGAAGAATCTCATGCTTAATAGCTTTAAAAGTCCTATTTTAGAAGCTTGGGATTTCTGGACAGAGCACAGAAACATGAAAACACTATTTATAAATCACTGATTCTAAATTTTTTTGAATAAAATTTCTGTCCAAGACCCATGGAGGAAGTTAGGATCCTAACTGTCACTGAAGTTGAATGGAAAATAAGGTTCCTAGATACCTTTAAATACAGTCTCTTAATTTTGTTACTGCCTCAGAGTGGCAAATGTACTTATTTCATTTCAAACGAGCTTTCAAAAAAGACTTTTTTCAATTGAAAAATAAAATAGTTAGATGAAAAATCCAGAAAAATGAAATTTAGCTATTGTTGCCCAGAACTACATGTTAATAAGCAATACAAATATTGATCACATTAATATGGAGAAGCAAGCTGAAATGTCATAAAAAAAGATATAGCTAACAAGAAGATATTTACCTATATGTCTTGAAATGCTTATAATGTTAGAGAGGGTCCCAAGATATCTAAAACTGAATTTATATTCAAGTAACCCTTGAACATTATGAAGCTTGAGTGTATTTGAATTCAGCTTTCTAGTTTATGTTGTTTTAATTCGAAAGGTTTTGTATGATTGGAATAATCATATTAAAACTTCTAATTGTTTCTTGGACCAATGTTTATCCATTTAGTCTGTAAATCTTTTAAAAAATATCTCTGCCATTTACTACTAGTTTCTCCTTTCAACAACTCTAACTGTGCGTAGCAGTGACTAACTTGCTTTTTTATTTTGACATCATTGCTTTAAGGACTCATTATTAAAGTAGGAGACAACCTTTGAACAGGATAAGAGGTGTGCAGTGTGCTCAGAGTAGCAAAAATAGTACTTGAATTCAACCTTTTTTCAAGTTTGATCTGTCTCTGAGAATCAGGAATGATCCAGTAGAAATTAGTATGTACATGAACTACCTACAAAAAGACTTTGTGCAAAGGGTTTTGTCTCATCCTTCCCTTGCTGTCTTTTGCTCTCAGTGAACTTTTTTTTTCCAGCTTGTTGAATGTGATATAATAAGAATTTAAACTTGGATCACTAGGATAGGCATACTAAGCATGTAATCAGAGAAATAAAAGAAAACTTAGTACATCTCTTTTACCGTTTTATTCTTTTAACCTACACATAATGTCCTATGGTAAACAGAGCTGACCTACATGAGATTTCAAACAGATTTGGAAGAAAAGAAAAAACAAACAAAAAACAAAAAACAAAAGAGTACTCATTTCTGATCTAACTAGAGAAAAATTAAGAAAAAAAAAATATAAGTACTGTGATAGCTGTGTAAATACCTTGCTTAATGTCACCCTGTGAAAGTGTAAACTTAACAGGATATCTTATGTGACTGCTTGATTCAGTGAAGCAATAGCCTTGTAGTTTGCTTATTTTTTATTTCTTCCATTTACTGTGTTGTGTTTATTTTACATTACAGGGCATTTATTTTGCAGGAAGAAATGTTCCTCTTATATAATTTTTCTTTGTGGCATCATGCTGCGCAGTTATGTTTATTCATGAACAGTAGAACACATTTCTTGGGCACGAAAGAATGTATTGTTTTAGACCAAGTTTCAATCTATGTTGAAATCCATATAAAGAAGTTAATTCTCTACTTGAGTATTTTGTTTTTATAGACATAAACATTCTCTTAATGCTTGGGGGTTGTTTTTCCCCTTTATTAAAATAGTATTGGTTTCTAAATTATGTACAGAGGATACTGAGGTCAGCTTATTATTGAATGTTCCTTACAACATGATTATATATAGTTTTGGTAGAGACACATAGGGAAGTCCTGAGTGTAGAGTATGTTTCAACATAATTAAGTCAAGAAAGGACCAAACTATAAATCCTCCATACTATTTGAATGTTACTCATTATTCAGTTAAGGAGATCCACCTAAAGGTCTCATGAAGATGCCACCTCAAACGATGTTTTTTGTTTCCCTCTTCTGTTTATATTCTATTTCATGGAAGCACAGTTATTTCATAGAGTTGATGAAAATTTTATTTCCAGGTTCTCCAGAGAATGGAAACAGAGGGTTCAAGAACCTTGGAATTGGATGTTCCTGCAAAATCAAATCAATCTCAGGTTTTGGTTGCACTTCCTCAGCAAATTTTACACAATATCAAATGTCATTGAGTACACAGTCAACCCAGAACCCTCAAAAGTTGCCCAAGATATTTGGTATGGAAGATGACAATTTAGAGGTACCCAGAAGTCACTGCCTTTGCATACTCCTTGACATAGTCATATATTGTGGCATGCTGTTGAGGACAATTAGGGCTATAGAGCAGCTGTCATTTCAAAAGCAAAAAAGTTCAATGGGGAGCAGAAGAGTGGGTTTAGGACCAGGGCTTTTATCTCTGGATTTGCCCAAACAAAAACAGGACAAATTTGCATCATCTTCAGTGCAATTGGCTTTTAATCAAATGTGATTTTAATGTAAATATTGAGATTTTTCTTCCTGAAGCAGCATGATTGTTTGCATTTCCCCTTGAAGCAGGATGTAAGTGCAGATGTCATTCAGCTGGAATGCTGACAGCCAGCTGAACTCCAAGGGCCATGACCCCAGTGAAATTGTTATTTATGCTGAGGAAAAATGTGCAAGGAACTTCCAATTCAGCAAGCAGAAAAGAAGCAAAAATGTAGTCTCTTAGTTCCAAGCTGAGATAAAACCCAACCAGACAAACCAATTTTTCATTCAAATTATCATCCAGAAGGTTCCATCAGCAGCTAGGAGAAATGTAGCCTTACTAATATAAATAACACAACTACTACAAAACTTAAGAGTGAGCATACAGTCCTACACTGAATAATATTTTTGCTCCAGATCAGATCTTGGAGGGAAATTTAAAAGTGACTTTTTCACATGGACCGTCTAAGCATCCACGTAAAAGAGGACGAGGTTAGTCTTCTTATTCCTATCTTTGTCAGCAATGCAAACAGAATCAAGGTTATATTCTTCCTAAATTACTTTCCAGGAATGAAGAGAGGCTGGAGAGAGAGGATGGATAAGAAATGGATGAATTGAACAAAGCTTATTTTCTGTTGCTTGCTTTGGCAACACAGCTAAAATACTATGTATGCTACAATAAACCACAAAAAGACAGAAAGTGTTGTTTGAGTATGGTGACCTGTCAATAAGTGGGACTTTATTTACCCTCTAAACTGATCATTAGAAAGGCATCTGCAGAACCTTAAAAAAACTGTAAACTTGGCATGATCTAGTAAGTTTCCTGAGAGATAAGCAGTGCTAGTCAAATTCAACCATCAAACTGGATCAGTTCATGGGTGGAGATGAACAAGACCTAAAGTAGACACGGTCTGAGCCAAAATGTCTCTAAGGGGTTTTGTCTGGAGAAAATAAATCTACCTTGAAGTTGTATCAAGGAAGGAAGAAGAATAATTAAAAAATCACTGTCGACAAATGCAAAATTATAAACTTAAAGAAAACCACAGGAGTTACACTTTTACCATAAAGACCCTGATACCAGGTATCACTTAAACTGTGGCCTGATTGAGGATTTATACCCTTTTGTGACCATTAGGTCAATACTCAGAGAAAAAATGCAAAGTTAGGAAGTGTTAGGAAGGAAACGAAAACAGTTGAAAAGCCATGAAAAAGATATTTTGTCAATATATTAATCCGTGATGCACTCATAGTGCGAAAAACACATGAACCCTGGTCACAGAGAGAAGAAGTTGAGCAAGACATGAAATATTATCAGAGCTGAAGAACTGCTTCATGGCAAGGGGAGATGCATTAATGCAATACTCTTCAGCTTGAAAAGAAGACAACTAGGCAAAGAGAGAGGCACAGAGGATGGAATGGATAATGCTGAAAAACTACAATTATTATCTACAGTTTTTAATAACAGAAAACCTGAGGGGCACAAAAAGGAAATTATTGGGTGGAAGCTTTAAAACAAACAAAAAGAAACTTGTTTCACACTACACATAATTAAAATGTGACACACATTGCCAAAGGATGTTTGCATACCAGCCTGTAAATGCGTTTGAAAAGTGAGTCGACAAATTCACAGAAAAAAGTTAATTAAAGTCTGCTAATCAGAATATTGAGGATAAAACATCCAGCTCATGAATTCCATAAACTGGTGGAAGGAAGGTTGTCACAGGTTAGTAGGAACACAGTGGGGCCAGGAGATTATAGTGATGGAAGTATCATTGTAATATTTTTGTGCACTGCATTGAAGAATCAGCTCTGCCTCTTGTCTAAAAATTCCACAACATGGACCAAAGCATTTACTGAGAAGGCATGTCATATACCTGAAACAGTTTTACCATGGAGTACATTATTTGGGAATTTCTAAAGATGTGCAAGCTTACCAGTCATCATCAATAAAAAAAATACCCATGTTATGGAGAAATTATATCAAATAACATTCTAATTGAAAATACATGCACATTCTTAAAACTGCGGGATACAACAAGTATAAAATGCCCTTGAATAAGAAAAGAAGACATCATGATAGACATATTTTTAGGAGACTGCTAAGCTTCAGTCCAAAATTTATGCACATATGTAAAGATACTTTTAAAATAATAGTCTTTGTTTATATTGAATAAGAATTTTCTTATGATTATATTTATATCAAAAGGTATTTATTGTTTATCTTATCCAGGGATTATATTAGCCATTGGAATAGTCTTGTTTAGAAGAATATTTTGCTGCAAAGATTTATTAAAACCATGTAGAGAAAGGCAGGAGTTAAGGTTGACAGCTGATAAATAACTATTTCTTTTTCCTAAGAGTAATGTGGTTGGTTGCTTATTGTAGATGCTGTCTTTAAAGTCAATATTCTTGTTTTCAAAATGGTTGAATAGGTAACTTATATAGACTTCAGCAATTCACCTCCTGGTTAACCTTTTTCTAAACCTTGAAATTTGTTGCAGGAATTATAGAGACACATAAAAAACAAACACCACAGATACTCTGTGTAAATATATGTGTGCATATATGCACGTCTTTTGAATATTCCCTGGGTTTTATGCTCCCAAGGTTAAGCATGGGCACAAGTGCTTTGCTAAATGAGGGCCATCAGTGCAATGTAAAGACCACCAATCTTTAATCAAAATTGTCGCAAAAATATATTTCAAGTCTTGCTTCACTAATTTCTATGTAACACTAATTCTTAGGAGCACTGTAAAATATTCCAAGGGATTAAGACTCAAATATTGAGATTAATTTTTATTTTTGCTTTATTTATTTTTTTGAAATGCAATGAACCAATTGCTGCAATTCCAGTATAACTCGTGGTTCATTGAACTAATGGACCTGGGAGCTTATTCTGATAGTAGGGTTTGGCCCAAACTTCAGGAAGACAAAGCATGGTAAATTTTGTACGCAAAAACTCAATGCAAAAACTTTCAATACTGAAAGATTTTTATGTATAAGAGTATTAATTGAAACATGGATGAAAGCCATAGTATTTGTAAAAAGGGTCCTGTACCTGCAACCTCCTATATGTGAACCTGAAAATCTACTGCACATCTTACATGTACATCCACTATTTCTCTAATGAACCCAACTAAGAAAGACTAAGCTAGCAAAAAATCAATCTAAATGCTCAGCCTTGCTAAATGTTCTTAATGAATTCTGTAAACTGAAACATAGTTGCAATAAGACACAAATCTTAAAGTTAATTAGTATTTTAGTGCAGTTTTTTATCATCCTGACACAGCATCTGAAGAGTTTAGGTGATATATTTGCTCCTGGCTATAAGTCTGAAATGTAGCTTGACATTGATTGCATAATTAAATGTTCATTTACCACACAGTCTTTTACCTCTGTCACGAAAGGGAAAAATAATATACTTGGGATGATTCCATAGGGGAAATCCATGAATGGCCTTGTTACTCCAAGAAGAGGTAGAACATAGTGTCCAACAGACTGAAAGTCACAGAAGTGAGACTTTGTAGATTCTGCATTATTGGATTACTATATGATTTTCTTCCTTGTTAGACAGCACAGCTGTCTCCCAATCTAATTTTCCCCTGGTAATACAAGAGGCATAGAGACACTTACAAGCTGTGAACTTTATTCTGTTTCAAAATAACTGCCATGGAACACATTAGTTTCAGAATCATCTCTGTCCAGTTGATCTTCTAGCAGATATGCTGAGCACTTGGCTGATTTTATTTTTTTCTATCTGAGAAAATGTCTATATGAAGAATTTACATTTAGTACTGAGTCATTACTCCTCCTCAGTTTAAAATGTACAAAATTTCCCTTCCATACCTTAAAGACATTTGTCCTAAACAGAAAACAAGTCTCTGAGGTGGCCATTCACACTGCGGTTGTTTCCAAGGTGTAAATACTAAGGATTCCATGAGGGTTTTTTTATTAATCTAAGTGATTTCAACGACTTCCACCAAAAATCACAAAAGGTTATTCTTCATTCATTTTCCTTTTATGCATTGGCCTTTGCACAAAGTAGAAAAACAGTAGTAACTTACGGTGCTTTAACTACTATAATAACCAATGGACTTTGAAGGGAGTATAATGGGCTGGATAATGTTCTGCTAACCTCCTCCTTGTCCCCACTGCCCTTGACAGCTACAGGGGTCTGCACAGCAGCTAAGTTGTGACTGAGCAATGCATTGCTGCTTCCTTTGCTCTCTGCCTGACTGTTCAGCTCTCCTTTGTAGGATTTGCATACAGCCCTTTGTGAATTCTTCTCCAATGTATTTTAAGTACATTTTTGTACAACTTCTCAGGAATACACAACAAAGATACACTAATACCTGAAAGCTTCAATGGAATACAAAGAACTTGCCTTTGGGATGACTGATTTCCTTTCCCTTTTAAGGAAAGTCTTACACTGTACATCATTCTGGCTGGCATCACACTGAATTGTCTGTCAGACACTACCTTTTTTACTGTCAACCCATCAAATTAATTGCTTTGTTCTGAATGTGGGTTGGGTGGTGACATACTTTTTTTTTTTTTTTTTCCTTAATATAACCTGCTGACAAAGGAGCTAGATGTTTGGAAGACAAAGTATAGAAATTTTTGAGAAGGACAAAATGGACATTACAAGAACTGAAAAAGTAGTCATGTTTATATCCTTATGAGGTAAGTAAAACTATACTGAAATAGTAGAACAAGTGCAGGCAACTTGCCAGCATACCACTCAGACTGCAGCATAGCTCTTTTAAAACTTTGTCAAGTATTTTGGCACTGAAAAACTGCTGACAAATTAATATGTTTATGTGCTGCATATAGCCTCTATTTTGAACTATAGTGCTGCACTAAACATATTTTCCCAAATACACTCGCTTTATCAGATTAATTTTTTCCTGTGAGAGGTTCCTTATCTACCTTCAATTATGCAGGGAGGCTTTTCTTTCAGCTGTTTTATATAAATATTTTAAATTAACAATTCATTATTCAATCCTATAGGGTCTTTGGGCACCACAATAATTGTATGTAATTTTGCAATATATAGCATATAATTTTATCAAACATGCAAAATTGTTTAGCAACTGACAATGGTGCTGTATAAGTGATGTTTCACTTTCCTTGCTGATTTAAAAAGTATAAAACAAAAAAGCTTTGTTACCACTGGATCAATAAGACTGTATACACATGAATAAATGTGAATATTTTATCTTTGTGTGGATATATGCACACATTTTTGTCCACATGCGTCCCATTCAAAATGAAAATGTTTCCAAGAAAAACATCTTGTACATATTTTGCTAAAAGCTATCTCCAGTGAAAGAAAGTAAAGGAAGTGAAGGGCTAAACTTAGATATTGCAAATGCAGTAAGAACAATGCCCTTCTTTTATTGAATAACCTAGTACTCACAGTCTCTATCCAGAATCCACAAAACTGAATTAAATCCCTTCATTCTTTTCAACAAAGTTGGAATCCAGTTCACACAGACTGAAAAACTGTTCTAAATGCCCAGCAAAAAAATACAAACGGGGAAAGAGAAGAAGATTCATTCAGTTTCCTGTCTTTAATACTCTTTTACCCTCCCTCTATTATACACACTTCCAGTAGGTGAAAGTGTGTGATGTCTGTACAAAACACACATCATTTGGTGTCTTGAGACATTTTGCCAGAGTCTTCAGTGACCCCTACAATGAGAATAAGGGTCTCTCATTTCTGCTCTCCTGGACAGCACTTCACTGGTAAAAATGGCTGCACCCACATTCTGACAGCTCCTTGGGGTGCCTATAACTGCCCCAAACCTTTATCATAATTAAGATAATTCTCTTTCCTTTCACAAAATGCCTTTAAAGAGTAGGCAGTACCAGTGTTTGGATATAATCACTCTTTTCCCCCTTTCCTCCCAGCGCTTTGAATTCTGAAGTCAGAAAATAGTTGCCAATTCTATTTTTCTGATTTGTATTCACAAATCTGTCAAACTGTAAATAACCAAAATGTGTATTTGTATCTCATTAATACATTTCTTGCAATGCACCTTGGTGGCATGAAACTGTGCTTGGGGAAGTGCTAATATAAAGTAAAACACAATCAACAGGGCACTCAGGAAGACAATTAGTGCCATTTACCTCCCTTGTAAATGCCTGTCTACTTCCTTCCAAGAGCAACTTGTGTTAATGTAATAGTATTATACAGAAGATGTCATTCCTTCTTGTAAAGATAGATTACAACCAGTGAAAGACTGAAAAAATACCCTGAGAACATTACGTTCACTGATAAGTTGACAGTTACAAAAGTCAAAACGAAGATGCCAAGAAATATCTTAAAGTGTGTTCAAACAAAGTGTTATTGTATTAGAAGGAAAGGAAAAAAAAAACCAGTCAGAATCGCTTGTAGTAACTAATACAAGGGAAAAAAAGCAGAAAATTGATAAGAAAATAGAACTGTGTTGATTAGATCAATTCTATTAAAAGCTCTGAAAGATAATAAATTCAATAGAGGTAATCTGCAGTTCAGGTTTACTCACTAATCCACTGGAGGTCTTTGTCAAAATCTTTTGACAAGCTAATTAAAAGGAGACAGTTAAGCAGCACTGAGTATTTACCTCTGTGAAACAAAGGAACTCGTCTTCATGTTTCTGTATCCATATTTTCTTCTAGCAGTGTGTTGTGGTTTAAGTCCAGCCAGCAACATAGCTGCTCACTCACTTCCCCACAGTGGGATGGAATAAGAAGAGTAAAAGTGAGAAAATTCATGGTTGAGATAATGGCAGTTTAATAAGTAAAGGAAAAGGAGAAAATGCAAACTAGGCAAAACAAGGTGTTAATTCTCCACCATGCCATCAGCAGACAGGTGTTAAGCCATCTCCAGGAAAGCAGAGCTCCATCACATATGTAATGGTTACTTGGGAAGAAAAAAGTCCATAAATATGCCCCCACTTCCCTCTTCTTACCCCAGGTTTATATGCTGAGCATGACATCATATGGTCTGAAATACCCCTTTGGTTGGTTGGGGTCAGCTGTTCCAGCTCTGCCCCCTCCCAGCCTCTTGTTCACACCAAGTCTGCTTGCTGGTGAGGTGGGGTGAGGAGCAAAAAATACCTTGACTCTCTGAAAACACTGCTCATCCATAATTAAAGCACCTGTATTATCAACTGTTTCAAGCACAAAACCAAAACATAGCTCCATGCTAGCTACTATGAAGAAAATTAACCCAGCCAAAACAAGCACAGTGTCACAGGACCTGTCTGAATATTATTAATAAACTCCTTCTTCATCATGATAGTTTCAGAGTAACATATTATTTGACTATGATTGTGGGGAAGTTTTTTTATGTTAACGGAAAAACATTGAGATATTATTATATAGTAAATTTCTATGCACTGTAAGCCTTAGTATAGCTTGTTGTGATCTTCATATGTATTTCTATCTTACAGATAAGGAAAATACCATGAAAACTGAAATATAAAACCCTATACAGAAGTACACATAGCTAGAGTATGTGATGAGAATACTTGTCTTAAACACTGTGATGACAATATGTTTAATTTAATAGCAATTTATATTATTTACCGAAAGATTCCTAATTTGATTGGAATAACATTATTTATTCATGCTATTTTAAAAAAGTTCTTAAGGAAAAAAAAATTAATTCCAGGATAAATCTTAGACATGTCACGTTTCTTTTTGGATGTTTCCTTTAGGATTATTAAATCTTAGATATTTTCATCCCCTCTCTAAAACTTTATGATTTTTTTGAAATGCATCTCAAAAGGGTTCTAAAAAATCAGTATCCATTTTATTCTTTCATTGATGAAATTGTGTACATTTCTGATTTGCATTTTTTCTGTGTCTTGTGAAGAATTGTAAGACTGCATAGTTTTTGACAATTTTACAAACATTCTTAGTCTGCATATGCAGGCCATTTCCATGGGTGTCAGGTATTCTCTTTGTGTTTTTCAAAGGTTTACAATGGTGTTTCACACCTCTTCCCAGAATACATGTCCTGAGCACTATTTCCTAACAATAAGTTGATAACCAAGGTTCTAGTCAGTATTCCATGATTGACTCCCCGTGCAGTTGCTCTTTTTCTGCACTTCACTTGTAGTGCCAATGGAAGGAGTTTAATTATGCTTGCATAATAAAAACTTTTTAAAATAAATGAATGGTAAGATGCGTTGACAATTTAAGCTAAAGGCTGTTTTACAAAGTTGTGACAGATTTTTAAATAAACAACACTGTTCTGAGGGGTATGTGCAGAATACATAAAACTGTGTTCAGGTGCTGCAGCACTGTAGTCAGGGCCAATAAAATCTACAAAGAAAAGCCTGGTCCTAAAAACAAAGAAACAAAGAGCATCGTCTCCAGAAGGGACTGCATGTAGTAACTTGTCAGTTTTTACAAAAGAGAACTCATGAACACACATACTACCTATGCATTCATTCAGCTGTATCTTTTTATGCATCATTGTCCAAAGTTTCTTTCAGGAGGGGTAAGGTAAATGGTATTGCTCCATGGATTCTCGGAGAACAGTAGTTTATGCTACATGTGCAAGAGGTAGAGGCCCATATTTGAATTAATGTGGGATTCTTAAAAGGATGAACTAATACACCTGGTGCTTTTACTGTAACTGACTCTTTCGTTAGAACCTATGGATGTTCCCACATTACCATTTTATTTTGGCCCAAGAGTGAAATTTTGAAGTGGAACTCCCACCAATTAATTGTGCTCCCTCCAAGTGCTAGATCAGAGGACACAAGCTGAATTCCTTCCAGATGACACCTAACCAGTGCACATGTGCTCAGAGCACCTGTCAGGTGCTTCTAGGGCTAGCAGGCATTCTGTCCTCTCAATTGGACTGGAATACGCCTGAAGCACTCCTCCAAAACTGATGTAGTGAGGATGTGTCCTCACCAACAAACATTATGCTCTACACTCTTCTCTATTGTGAAAGAAACTATCTGCTGATATAATACATAGCCTGTTTTAATGCTGAGATTTGCCAGTGTTATCTTCTCATGCAAAGAATACTTGGTACTCATTTCCTCACAGTATGCATTCTCTTATACGAGTTAAAAAGCAGTTATTTAATGGATTTATTATAAAATAGAAATAGCGATTGAGCCATTACTTTTGTAACACTGCAGTGTCATACATGTATGTGCATTAGAAATTATGCCAGCTGTAACTTTTTTCTGTCTTTATTGATTCATTTTGGGAGGATTTCCTCTTTTTGACTATATAAACTAACATAGCTAAAGAAAAGTGTACTTTGCCTAAGACCACAATATAATTTACTATCGTACTCATCGTTGTTAATTTAAGCCAGCTTGATCTGGGATAGTGTAACAGTCCTGTGGTGATACCTGTATATTTTATATCATCTCCCAAAACTGATGAATCAATGTTATTATCATTTTAGATGTTCTCAGTGTTATGTACATTCAAATTTGCATTTTGCAGTTCAGGATCTATTCTTTAATAATTGAAATATTCCTATTTGCAGCTTTTGTTGACTAGAATTTTTTCAGAATTTTAAGGTATGCTTAACATATTCTTGTTAGATATGTGAAAAACTAGAACACTCTTATCATAGCGAGACATAATAATTCAACACACAGCTCTGTTCACCAGAGGGGTCATGATCATTCCCCACATTTCATCACTAACCAGGGGAAAATAAACAAAAAGTGAATATTATTCTCATAGAAACTGGACCCTGCCCTCTAGATATACTATTGTATTCCTTATTAATGCCAACTGAATTGATTTTGTCATTGCCCCACTCCCCTTTTTTTCTCTGGTGATGTCTGAAAGGTGCTTCCAGAGAGGCTTCACCTCATAGCACAGCTGACTGAGAGAAGATGTGCAGCATGCTAACATTCAGGGACTTTATTCCTTAGTCTAGCAGTTGTCACATCACACATTCCAGCCTATGATCAGATCTCATCTTCCACTGTCAAAAATTCACTGACTGATTTCCCCCGCACAGTTCATTTTTAAGCTAAGACAGCAAATTTTCCTAATTTCAATGTGTCTTAAGAGTGAGGCTCTTCTCTACTAAGTTTTGTATTCTAAGAATTTAACAAAAACGATGGCTGGTTATTGTGGCTATTCCTGCACTTAATGGAAAGAACTAAGTATTATAAGAGGATAAATCTTGTCAACTGCTTTAAATACATATTTTAAAGTGGCATAAACTGCTTTTGGAGATGTCTCTCTCTGTAGACAGAACATAGATGCTGAGGATGGGATTAGTCTAACATCTATTAGTCACTAAAAAGTGTTTGATTATATTCATTATATTACATTCTGCATACATTAGATAAATGAACATATAGTGTTATAATGACCAGTGCAACTTCTTTTCTCTCTACAGTGGGTACCCACAGATATTATAACTGATTAAAAAATTATTATAGTCTTTTCCAGTTTTTGGCATACATGATGTCTCAACAATTTTCTGTGACAGTGAATTTCCCTGGCTGACCACACATTGACTTAAAAAAAAAAAAAAATAAAAAAAAATTCTTATAATTGTGTTCCATCCTACTGACTTTTAATTACATTAAAAGACTTCCTGTGTTATGGAATCATTATGCATTATGCCACTGCTACTCTGCCACAGGATAATGAGGCGGACTTTTCAGCTCTGAATTTTTAGTAGCTTGGGTAAGTCCCTTCTAACTCAGCTCAATTCAGCATTAAATGATGTCAGTCTTGTAATTTCTTATCAAATTCAAGGTCTACTGTGATGCTTGCCAGACACCTTCATGGCTAATCTCCAGATTTTTTCTTTGGTACAAGGCACACACCAGTTTCAGGCATTTAAAATCAAAAACTCTAAATCCAGCATATTGGCTGATATATCTATGTATTTCCTAATATTAATGAGTGTTTTTTAAAGCCAGTCACTTCATGCAAAGATGCTATCTCTGTTTTCTCCAGGTTAGTAATAAATGTTGACACAGAGGTACTCTTTTGAGATTAGAACATACAATTTTTCTTTAAAGTTAACTATATAGTCACATCTTCAAATTATAGTAAGATTTTTCTTATTTTTATTCATGCTAATAGTTTCTGTAAGATTAATAATTCATTCCTCTATAATATAATTTTTTAAGAACTGTAAATATTTGATTTCTTCCGGGGAACACTTCATAAGGGCTAATGGCAATTCTTCCACATTCAAAACATTATTTTGAAGGTAGCAACTAAATCACGTGCTGATACACTTGTACACTGTTTTGTTATGTTTTGCTTTTAGATGTCTTACTCCTTGGCAATCTTTAGAGGACTCTAGGGAAAGTTGGTCTTTCCCTGCTGATCATATTGCACAATTTTTTATTACAATAAATGTATGTTCTAAGGCTACCCAATGTGCGTCTGAGCTGGCAGAGAGGAATTCTTTCCTCTCAGTGATGTAGTTCACCCTCTTAATTCTCTTTCTCTGCAGCAGTGCCAATCACCCCTACATGATCAGCCACTAAACTAGTCACAGCACTTATCTTGACAAATTTTCCAAGGATATTAAAAACTCTGTAGGTGACTGTATGGGTTTTTTTTTCCTGTATGTTCAAACCACTGGTCTTAGCTTTCATTTTTGGATTTTTTTGTTTTAATTTTTCTCCCTTCCCCTCCTCCTCTTTATCTTTAACAATCAAATCAGGACACAGCCCACTTCAATGACTGTCTGCGTAAATTTGTGTTATTTTAAAAACTGAAAAAAACCCTTTAGACTCTAGGGTTTTTTCAGGGTGGCAAAATATAGTTTCTGGCCTTTGATCTTTTGATGTAGGTCTCAAGTTTCTTACAGCCTGCTGTGTTTCATGGTCTGTGATATACAGCCACTGTATTCCACTTCTGGACTAAGAATCTAAGCATCTCTTTCCTAAAATTTCAGATGACTGTTCAATTAAGCAGGTATGCCCCTGTAGTCTTCTGCTTTTTTATATTCAGAACTTACCATTTTATCAGTCAAGTCAATATGAGTTTTTCAAAGTAATTTCAGCGGATTAAGACCCATAGGATTGAGACAGATGTTAATGTAAAGCCAGCCATGCTAAATCCTGTGAGATTGTGGCCACAGGATCACTCACAAGAGGTGTTGGTACTTGGGGACAGTGCTCAGCATCTTAATGAAGTACATAAGCTCTCATCACACAAAAGCCAATATTTGCACCTAGTTTTCACAAGAGAAATTGATTCTGTAGAGATGCATCTGCAAGTAAAACTGTTTCTGTTAGAACTCATTCCAGGAGAAGATTCTGGGTTTTTTGGCTGTATTGTGTGTACATACACACGTGGCAGGCTTCTCCAAGTGTGTTTTCACATCAAACAACTATATCCTCAGAGGTGTCAATAGGCATCGCAGAGTAGCCCAACATCTGAAATGCTGTAGCACCTTCCCCTTCCTGATCAGTTTTTTCAGTATTTGTTGAAGATCATCCTTTAGCAAGGAAAATAAAAAGCCAGTGTTAGACAAAAGGCTTAGCGTACAAGAAAAGACAAATGATGAAATGGAATGCAATATAATGAAGATCCTTTAACAATTAATGAATGTAAAGTTGATCATAACATATAAAGTGAATTAAACGTCTTTCTAGACATCTTCAGGAGAAGTTTCTTGTTTTTTCATCTTATGATTCTATGATCTTCTGCAGCAAGTAGTAGTGTCAAATAGTTCCACATCAGAAGGGAGAGGGCAATAGAGAAATTCCTGGGTTCTCATTCTTCACGAACATGCATATGTATGTTTTTGAACCAAGAATACATTGCCTTTACCATAATATTGAACAAGATTTCCTTTGGGTTTTGTAATTTATAATAATAATATCATGTACCATTTTTCAATATTATCATCTAGACATTCCTGAAATCTTCTAGATATAGCCTCAATCCATAGTCACTGGCTTGACTGGCCACCGTTTGACCCAACACTTATCAATAATGCTACAAAACCAAACCAATGCCTGCATACAAAGGAAAAAAACGAAAGCAAAGTTTAAATGAAAAGAAAAAAATCCAAGGGATTATAGTTCTATCCAGATAAATATTTTTCACACACACATCTTATATTTACCTACTTGGTAGGTAAAATACTTGGTAGTATCATCCTTACTTGGATGATACTTTGACTTGTAGAAATCCTAGTTTTAATCACCCAAACTAGTTCTTCACATTTATTTTATATACCACAGGACACTAACAAAGCATAGGACTCAATCCTGAAGAAAAAATTTAAGACAGAGACATTGAAAGAGCTGTTCAGCTCATAACAATTACTGCACATACAATTACTTTCCAGGAAAATGACAGGAGAACTTTAAAATTTAAACTCAGCACATAGCTAATAAATCTTTCAGATGAATAATTTTTTAAAGAAAGGACCCTGAAGCGAGGTCTGGGTGGCCTATGAGGGAATAAATTAAGTCTTACTTGTCTACTATCCTAATCTAATCTCTTACCTGTTCCATATAGTTACTTCTTATATTTACTACTTTGGATTCAGATTAAGCAAAACACTTAAGTAAATGCTTGACACTAACTTGAGGATGTGCTTCAAGAGAACATGTCATTTGGGTACTTCTTTCACCCTTCTGCCTGATTATCCTTCTGGTAGGGAAGAACAAATAAGATGAATAAATAAAATTAGTTTTACATTTTCATATCATGTTCAATTTGAATTTTGGACAATCAACCACCTTAACTAAAAATTTCACATTCAGCTCATGGATATTAATACTGATAAAAATATGCACAGCTGTGAATTTCTAAGCTATTGAGATTTGTTTGTACAAATTTAAATATTCTTTCTTTTAAAACAAGAAAGAAGAAGTTATAATATTTCATATATAAGACTTGCAGCAGGCGGATTTGCGTTTGAAGTGAGAAACTTAATTTAATTCTCTATCAAACTAAATGCTTTCATATCTGAATCCTCCACCTCTGAGAATAAAGTTTCACCAAAAGTTGCCCTGTGAATTATGATGATGAAGACACCCTTATTACAATGAGGACATCCTTACAGCTGTTGCTATGATAATATTGATGGTTCAGTTAGATGATAACGTTTCCATCATAAAAAAAAAAAAAAAGGAAACACCCCCCCAAAAAAACAACAACAAAACTCAAACCAAAAACAGTTTAAAGGAGATTATAGTCTGTAAAGACAATGTCAGCACAGTAGAGAAGTGAAAAGACAGAACACAAGAATCACTTCTGCCAAAAGTGCAATGGTAATGAAATTCTATTGCCTCTTAAGTGATATTCCCAATATTTCTTTTTTGTTCTTGTTAACTAAGATTAAATTAAGAAGAGATTTTCTAAATGAACAAGTAAGGAAAAGAACAAGTGAGAAACTGAATACTGACAAAAAGAATAGCAGGCAAATTAGCTAGTTGGGAATATGGTATTCAGAATAAAATATGAGGTTTGGTGCAGTCTGCACCAAAATGAGACTTTTCAATTCCTTTTCCCCAAAGGCATGATGCTGAAAGGAAAACTAAGATCTAGAGCCTAGGAAAAAATATCTGCATGCTTCTGACCTTGGGCAGAGCAAAACTGGATTGGACTACATCCTGAAAGACAGTCAATTCTCATGGTTCAAATCACATCAGGATTGAAGTAGGCCATTGATTTATTAACTACATGCTAACACAAGTCATGACTCACGATATTAGACAATTACAACTTTCCCAGCTCCTGCAAATAATTCTCAGGAGAACACCCTCCTCCCCAACATCTCCCAGCTCCCAGCTGGCCCCTTTGGACACAAGCACCACCCAAACCCTTGTCCCAGAGTGGATCCAGTATGGGTGTGGGGCTTCTGGTCCCCCTGCAGGGTCTGCCCATACTCTTTAACAACTCTTCCCTCTGCCTTCATGCCCCTTTTCAGTCTGGCTCCCTCAGTGCTTCTGTTCCTGGTCCTGTGCCCACTGCACACGTGCCCCATGCTCACTTACTGGTCCTGCCATAGCAGCTAGGAATATCAGGGCCACCCCAAGAGAGGGTGAAGCAAGCACCCCATAAACCCATCATGATCTTCTCTTCAACAATTGCTCCATGAACAGTTTTCTACCGGAGATTTTGAGACTTTGATCTCTTTTTGCTCCCTGAAATTTCATGAAAGGGAACTGAATAAACTACTGCATGAAATGTATTGACACTGGCCGCTAGTGAGAACAGCACAGATGCACACAAAAATTCAAACTATGCAAATCCCCTGAGGAATAATATTCTTGAATTATCTAGGTAATGAATATCTAAGCATTTGATTTTATCAGAATTTGGCTCAACATTGCAAACAGTAGAGATTAATGAACCCTGAGCACTAGAAAAATTTTATGAAAAATATATAAGGTTTTATCCTTGTAGAATCATCTCCAAAACAATCTTGTAACACACACAATTTTGTGTGATATGTAACACAACTGGTACCACTTTTCACAGCTTAAATAATTTTAAAGTATCATAGGTTTCTGAAAAATGTTTCTTTCTGGACTTAAACATATTCATGGATTTTGTGAAGCCTGAAGTATTTGTTATTCAGAGTGGCCTGATAAAATACAGAGAAAAAAATTATTTTTTTTTCTTGACATTATTATTGTAGACTAGGAATAATATACTTTTTCATTTTTACTAAGGTATTAATTCATAATTATCAGCTAAGGAACAGTTTTGAAGTCCAGTTCAAATGCGTTTCAATGTCTGATCCAACCATTCAAACAAATCTGGCAAAAATTTGCAGCCTATTAATAAATTTGTTAAGAAGACACCCCAATGTGTTTGAAGGTAAGTAACTGAAAACATAGATCTTATTTTCCACTGAAAGTAGAAACTCTTGAAACAATAGCTATCATTTGACTGATTGGCTTTGCTCCATAAACAAAATGAAATATTTACTCTCCTGAAGGCATTAATTTCATGTATGTACATGAAAATTATGGCATCATGTCTAAGTTGATCAGCTTGTAGTCCCTCAGTATTTTATGTAAAAATTAATGCAACCTGCTCCAAATTAACTGTCCCACGTAAGAAGAATGAAATGCATTTTTCTCTTCATTCAGTGCAAAGGAGAGGAAAGGCTGGATGGCTAATTTGATCAATGTCCTCACTTTTAGGCAGCTGAAGTTATGGTAATGTCTCTTTCAGATTATGATTTTTCACTTTGTAGTATTTATTCTATTTATTTCTACTGAGCAAATCCACAGATCACCTGTTCTTTCAGTCTGAAAAGCTACTCTCTTGTATATCAGTGGCATCCTAGCTTTGTGTCTGAAGTAAAAGCTTAACTATATAAAAACTTCTGGAAAGTAGAAAATGAAAATGTAAAGCATTTTAACTTCAGGCTGAGGAAACATTGCACTGCCCACTTCATAACTTTCTTTGTCTTCCTTTTGTTGAATTTTAATTTTGTTCATAAAAAATGTTAAACTAAATTTAGTCGACATATTGATTTTGGAGATCTTTATTATCTGCTTCCTTTTCAGATTCAGCTATTCTTCAACAAACAGCCCCTATATACAGAATAAATGAAGTGCAAGCCAGGTGTTGTCTGAAAGCTGATACTAGTGGTATTTATGATGCATGGATAGTGTTCAGATTCAGTTTGTCACTTGGAGCATAACAGCTTTCATGCAGCCCTCATTTTGCTCTGCATATGTATTTTTCTCTCTTTAGCCCAAATGTGGCTCCCAGTTCTTTCTCTGACAGCATTTTTTCACTTGCAGGTATGTACAAACCTTTTCTGAATAGGTAGTACTCATGAGGGAATAATTTTAGCTATTTTGTGACCAAAAATGTGCGCAAGTGCTGGATGACAAGCAATTACAAAACTCAGCATTAAAAGAACCAGAAGAACTTGTGACTACCAGGCTTCTTGTGTGATGCATTAGGTTCATTCAGAAATATCTATATTTTCCAAACTATGTCAGCCTTTTGATTTCTAATTTCTATTGCTATAGACTGAATCTCCAAATAATGATGTTATTTTCATAAAATTTCTGGAGAGTTAATTGATTACGGAAAGTTTAGTGTGTTTTATAACAAGGCTTTTCTTAAGTGGTGAATTACCCCACTTTGGAAAGTTTTAAGTCTCAGCTTGATGAGGTGTTGAGACACATCATATAAACAATAATATTAGAGGATATTTGATAATATTGGACCAGGTGATCCTTGAGGTCCCTTCCAACCTAAAATTCTATGATTCTGTGATTCTCTGGTTGTCAGGTTATCTGATAAAAAGCCCAGAAGATGTATGGTAGATATGTTGGGAGCATTCCCAAATAATGCTTGACCTATCAATGCAGATTCATCTATATTATTTCTTTTTAAATATTCTTTACTAACCACCAGAGGACTCAGACCTGTAGCTGTAGCTGTTTTATAAAGTTGTCACTTAATATCCCTTTTAAATGGCCTTTTTAGGAAATATCATGGGTAGGATGAAACGATGAAACAGGGATGAAAATATCTAATAGAATTTACAACAGAACATTTAGGTTTTCATTTAATAAACAGTTAAAATATGTTAAATACACTCTTAATCTTTGAATAACAACTATATTTTATTAATAAATTAAAAATATGAACTCTCCCAAAGTCATTAAGAATTGTTTAGCCAATGATGCTTCTGCATTTATGTGGTGTGACCTTAAGAAAAATGACATTTGAAATTTCAAATATATGGAAGACTGGAAACACCAAGTGGTCTGATAGCCTTAACAAGGCACATAGGACTGTCTCTATTTCCCAAATCTGGATCCACAGTTCTGTAAAACAAAATTCATAGTGACTTTCTTACTCTCGTCAGACAGACCTTCTTACTCTCATCAGGCGATACATCTGTAGAAATCATAAAGCACATAGAACTGGTTGAGAAATTGACCTGGCAAATATCTAGTCTTCAGGAGAACATTAACTTAAGTTATGTCATAATAAGACTTTCACTCACCTGATGACTTTCCTTTTCAGTGGAAAGCATATCCCACTTCTCCTATCCACCAGGATGTGTCTTTGTTGTATCTCCAACCCAAGTAGGAGTGCAGACTAACAGCCCAGATGTCTCTCAGCTTCAGACAACTGAACATTTATTGTTCATGGTTCCTTAAATTCTTTTTTTTTTTTTTTCTTTTTCCATCAGATAAATAACATACAGACCTTCCAGTGGGAGCAATGGCAAGACAAGTACTATATGGGAGAGGTACATCACTCATGGTGTGCTGGCTTGCAGTATCAAGGAAGCAGCGTCAAAGATCTGGAAGGTCTCTGTCAATAATATAGTCCTAAATATGATATCCACACAGCTGTCATATTTTACAAAATAGGTTATAATTAAGAGCATATGATGGAGTTCATTTAATCGTGTTGTTGGGAATAATTAGCATACTAATGCAGTATAATGCAAAGCTGTCAGTTGTCAGCAGAAGTAATAGGTCTGACTGGAATGTAACACGTTGAATAATTTAATTCAAAAGACTTCAGCTCTTTAAGAGAGGTATTCTTAGAACTGAAACTTATTCACAATTGAAATACTGAGCAGAAAAAATTTGGAAGAGAAAGAATTTGAATATGAAAATAATGTAACAAGGTTTCGGAAGAAAATATATGAACCACAGAAATTATTTACCTTGATTAAACTCAATTCTTGGGATTATGGAGTTAAGTTAAATCTACAGCTTTTTTGACATGATTTGTATTTTCTGTTAATTCTCCACTTTTAGCTATTTCTGTAAGACCTTTATTTTCTAATTCTTTCACAAGTTAAAATGTAATAAAACTGTTATTCAAATATTGGAAGACCCAAACTGCCTTTTCAGCATTATATTCAGAATTTTGATAAAATATTAAGAAATTAAGTAGGTTTTAATGAGCAGATTATCATCTTCTGTGAATAGACATAACTTCAGCTATTCATGGCAAACAATCTATTTGATGAATCTCTCAACATTTTTTTATGCTTCCCAGTTGTTTGTGAAGACAGTTTAATTTTTATAGATTTGTTCATTTGTTCATTCTTGCACTGACTGACTTCTGAAAACAGTGAATTACAGCAGAAATCGTTTTATTTTAATATCTTTTCTCCATAAGTGGAATTACTAAATGTCTTTCATACTTAAATAATCAGTTCCATTTGTAAAAACAATATTTTATTAGTGTAAAATAGATTACATATTTTAAGACGAGAACTGCGTGTGTGTCAGAGGAATCTTACCCTCCCTGAGGAGCAGGAAAATGTGTATGGTTTATCGACTTACCAGTCTGATAAAATGCCAGGCAGGAATGGATTGAACCAAGGCAGCAAGCAGATCTCTGTGACACCCAGCTTTTTTCATACACATAAGTGTTTGCATTAATGGGCAAGGTGAAAGAAAAAGTGAAGACCAAGGATGCTTAGCATAATTATTGTGCTCTACTATAGACTCGATGAAATTGAATCCATTAATAATTCTGTGGGTTCTTTCTGCTGTTCCATGTCTGATTACAAGAACAAATTGTGTTTCAGGGGTTTACCTGGGAACAACAATTTGCAGTACACAGTAAGCTATCACTACTACTTGCTATATTTCAATCAGTGCTCCTTGCCTTATACTTATCCTGTAACTCCCCTCATGTTGATTCTCTTGTGATACATTGGTAATACTTAGAGTTAACTTGAAGAATGGGTCCCCCCCTAAGCTTTAGCTTGTCTTCTCAGAGGAAGTCCTTCCTGCCACAAAAGCAACTCCAATCCTGCAATTTCCAGAGGAGGCCCTCTGGTCTGTTTTGTTTGTTTGTTCTTTGTTGTTGTTGGGGGTTTTTTTAAATGTATTCCTTATACATTTTTTTACTGTAAGGGTGACAGAGCCCTGGAACAGGCTGCCCAGGGGGGTTGTGGAGTCTCCTTCACTGGAGACATTCAAAACCCGCCTGGACATAGAATCCTAGATGATCTTTCGAGGTCCCTTCCAACCCCTAGGATTCTATGATTCTATGATAGCAGAGTGAAAAGTCCAGAAGTGTCCTCTCCTTTATATCATCTCTGGCTAAAATTAAGCCTCTGAAAATTTTCCTTTGCTCCTTCTACCAGCCGTTTCTGTACCATTAGTAGATTCTTATCCATTTGGTTTTCTTCACAGAACCCTGTCTTTTTCCCTGGAAACTATTTTGTTTTCTTTTCTTTTCTTTTCCATTGTCTGACTTGGAAGAGAATTATAATTACCATTACAAGACCACACAAGCAGAGCACTTTCAAGCTGATAAACCTCCATTAAAGCTTCAGATTTAATCTGAACATTTGGCAAGTACTCTTGTTAGGGATTAATTTTGTCTGTGACACTTCTGAATATGAGACACCAAGCTAAACACATATACACTCCAACAGCAATATTTTTTGTTCTTTTATAAAAGAAATTACCACCTGTAAAAGATTGGTGTAAAAATAAGCCACCATTTTCTTTAAGTTAGAATTTTTTCTTCTTACCCTGTTCTGTTGAAGAAGAGTACATGGGGTTGACTTCACTACCAGGTGGTGTGATGTGCAGTGCATACATACTTTGCTCCAATTGCATATATGAACTATATTTATTTCTCAGATGTTACTGGGCACTAAGTGCTTGAAGCTGTCGTATGAAAATACTTTATATATAACTTTCTCAGATGATAAAACAGTCCAGCTTTTTTTGTACTCTACAGAAGCCAGAAATTTACAAACACAAGTTTACACTCATAAAACACCTCTGGATCAAGGGCAAAAAAGGTAGGAAGTATCAAAACTTATCTTTAAAGGAATTTAATATTGATAAATTTATTTTAATTTTAATTTTAATGAGCAATTTTTAATTATTTCAAAAGGCAGAAGAATGGAATAAATTTTTTTTACCCAGGATTAGTTTTGAATCCTTAAAAATTGAAGGCCTAAAATTATTAGTTTAGCATCAACTGAGTTGAGACTTATCTCAGCCTAGATCAAATAAGGCTCTGGGAAGACCTAATAGTAACCTTCCAGTATCTGAAGGGAGGCTATGGAAAGGCTGGAGAAGGACTGTTTGCAAGGGTCTGTAGTGATAGGGTGAGGGGCAGTGGCTTTAAATTAGAGAAGAATAGATTTTAAATCAGATATTAAGAAGAAGTTCTTTACCATGATACTAGTGGAAAAATGGAACCAGTTGCCCAGGGAGGCAGTTGGCAGATTAATATTTCATCCCTGGAGATATTCAAGGTGAGGCTTGAAGAGGCTCTGAGCAACATGACCTAGTTGAGGATGTCTCTGCTTACTGCAGGGGGTTTGGACTTGATGACCTTTAGAGGTGCTTTCCAACCCAAAATCTAATAATTCATTTTTTAGACTCCTCTTTTGAAAATAGCAACCATTATGGATGCCCTCAGCTTGGGGAAAAAAAGACATATTTTTCTTTTTTCTAGCATAGAAAATTTGTGGGAAAAGAGAAAAACTTTACTTTCTTTGATGATACTTCGAAAAAATTTCCTGGATTCAAACAGCTCTATCTATTTTTCATTTGGCTGGATAAGGTCAAACCCAACAAATTTCACTTCTTTAAAAAGGCCTTTTCTGGACAGTTTACTTTGCTGACTGATATAGCAAAATAGCTTCCTGAAAAAGAAAAATCAGGATGTATATCAGAGTGGACTTTTGATGTGCAATCAGCATTTACACAGTAGAAACACTATTATAGGTTATAAAAAGTGTGGTTATAGAGCAAGATTTGTACTTAGCCAGCTGGTCTACAGAGAAAACAAGAACTTCCAGGCTCCTTGAAACAGATCTCTTTGAGATGAAATATCTAAGATTTTCTTCAACCAAGATAAACAATGTTCAATGGACAGCATTCATCAAGAGAGAAGAAAACAAACAGAAAAAAAACCCCTCCAGATCTAATCAGAATTGTATCTGGGCCCTGAATAGTCTTGTTCTTCAGTTAATTTTTTTGTTTGTTTTTTTTTCTTTTCCTCACGTATTCTCTTTGCTCAGTATAAAAACTATTGTTTCTGTAGGTTTATTCGCTGAAAGAATTTGAGATACTTATGCTGAATGTGTTTGCTGTGTACACAGAAAATTTACACTTACGTTTTCGACTAATGCTGTTGTGCTAAATGTAGTCACCTCCCTAAGAGCAGGAGGAATATACATGGTATTCCACTTACTTGGCAGTGGAATCACTGACACAGCTCACCTCAAACAGACAGTGGGATATGAAACAGTAAAGCAAGGTACCCAGCAATCACACAAGAAGAGAAGGAAAGAAAGAAAAAGGAAAACCACAAAACAACAAACAGAACACAATGCATTAAAAAAACATCCCTTTTTTAAACAATGTAACAGCTTTGAATGACAAGGAAAAAGGTTGATATTGCTAAATTTCTGTATCTGCAATGTTGTATTTTCCATAATACTGGGCAGAGAATGGGAAAATCCTCTTCTGCACATTTTGTTTCACAGAATCCAGGTAAAAGAGAGTAGGCTTGGACATTTTGCATCTTTTACCCTTCTACTCCCACAGGTTATACTTTTGGGGCATATTAAGCTGCCTCACTGCACCAGATGCTTCCCTGTTCCAAAGCCAATTTTCTCTTCTGCCCTCACTCGAGCAGTTGGCATCATGAAGAAGCCAAGGATGAACTCAAGTTCTGTGAGGAATTGCACAGCTTTGCCTATAAAGCTGCATATAAGCTTTCTAACTTTCCTCACAAAGTTTTCACCAGTTTTACAGCTATGAAACATTATCACAACAAGAATAGCTTAAATTTATTACCTCATCAGGAACATTTGGGGAGATTCTGCATAGCATAGCTGGTTATCTGACCAAGAGAATGCTGTGCAGCATACCAATAATTAACACAATCAATGAATTATTGCTTTGTGCCAAGATAGCACAAAGGTGTGTTTTATCTTGCATACCACATCTGGACTGATAAGCTTAATTGATACAAAACACAACTATTTTCTCTCCAGTAAATTATCATGTATTTGGCATGTGCTCTTCAAATTCACTTATATCAGTAGCTCTCCTTGGAGTTTTTTTGAGACTGAGAGAAGTTTCTGACTGATTATTAATAAATATTTTAGAAAATTATGTAACAAAACCTCAAACGTTCTCAATTAAAAAACAAGTGAATAAAACACAAAAAGAAACAATTATGTGATAACATCAGTGAGAAAGAAATACCTTACAGAGTTGCTTGACAAAGTACAAAAAAACCCCCACCAAAACACCCACAGAAATTCATCTTATAACCATAATCACGTAGCTCCAGCCATAGAGGTATCATTTTATTTTGAAAGATGCTCTTAAGGGAGAGGCCAAGAACCCTTTAAACAACAATTGAGACTGCACAATCCCAGCATATGCTGTCCAAAATTCCTGTTATAAGTTTAGTCTCAATGCTTCCATCATCTGCTTTCTGAATTTAGTATTATTGACTGTTTCACAATAATTTATTTCCTTCCCTTTGGAAAAGAATCACAGTTAAGCTAATATCTTAATCCATACATGTAGGTATAGATTTTCAAGAAAGAAAATAATCTGATTTTTAGGAAGGTAGCAGTCATTCCTCTTCAGAAAAATGAGAGTAGCAGACAGATGTTCATACAAGAGGTCTAACAACAAAAATGGCACTTTGTCCAGATTTAGTTGTTCCAGAACTTAACTAGTCATACAATTTAAGAAATATTTTTTATAATAACTAAATAAAATCTCCATTTCTTCAAATTAATACACTTGTGATTTGGTCTGTCTTCAGGTAATGAATTGTTTTTCTTATAAACTTACATATTTGAAGATTGGCTTAATGTCTTCCCTTTGTCTTCTTTTCTTGACTAAACAAAGCAGTGCTTTCAAAATTTCTTCATGGGTTATTCTTTCCCCAGCATCATTTTACTCTTCAGTGAAGTTCTGGTGTTCCTACAACTTTGGTGCACAGAGCTTGGTATAATAATCCTGAAGCTTCAGTAGTGCTAATACTGATCAGAATAATTTAAAGAATTTTCTCTCCTTTTGAGCATAAAATGTTCAAAATAGAATAATTTGGTTTGGAAGGGACCTCTAAGGGTCATCTAGTCCAACTCCCTTGCAGTAAGCAGATCAGTAAACCTCAACTAGATCAGGCTGCTCAGAGCCTCGTCAAGTCTCACCTTGAATACCTCCAAGGATGAGATATTAATCTGCCAACTGCCTCCCTGGGCAACCTGTTCCATTTTTCTACTACCCTAATAGTAAAGAATTTTTTCTTAACATCCAATTTAAAATCTATTTAAAGCCATTTCCCCTCAGCCTATCACTACAGGCCCTTGCAAACAGTTCCTCTCCAGCCTTCCTGTAGGCTCCCTTCGATACTGGAAGGTCAGTATTAGGTCTCCCCAGAGCCTTCTTTTCTTTTCTCCAGGCTGAACAACCCCAGCTCCCCCAGACTGTCTTCATAGGAGAGGTGTTCCATCCCCCTGATCATTTCTGTGGCACTTGTCTAGACCTTCTCCATCAGTTCCATGTCCTTCCTATATCGAGGGTTACAGAGCTGAATGCAATACTCCAGGTGAGGTCTTACCAGGCAGAGTAAAGTGGCAACAATTTTTCTGTTCAGCTGTGTCTGTTTTCTATGTCTAATCTAATGACCTTAGTGAAGTCATAATCCACTTGCTGTGTGCTCCTTTGGACACTGTCAGGCAAGCCACTCAGTCCATAGGCAGCAGGCACTGCCTTCCTTAAGAAGTCATAGCCCAAGGGAACTTTGGGTTCATATAAGGAAAACTCTTGAGTCTGTGGCTGCTTCTGCTTCGCTTTACCCAGGGTACAGTCAGTCAATAACACCTGAAGCACGGGGAGAGGATACATGGCAAGGGGCTGCTTTTCGGGGGCAACTGCCACTGCCCATGGCATCAGCTGAGGGGGGCCTGTGACCCTGTGCATGTTCTTGCACCAAGCATCCATCTAATAACATCTATAACCTCATACTATGCACACTTTAAGGGTGAGCATTTCTTCAGTCAGTTAGCAAAGAGCAATCTTGTTTCTCTACTGCTAGTTTTCAAAACTGTTCACAGTTTATATTGCATGTTGAAAGGCATTAAAGATCAGCTGGATGAATGAGGTCCTCTCTACAGTAAGATAACCTAGAGATGAGTGTTATGAGGATGTAGTCCTGCCTATTGCCAGGTCAGAGCAGAATCCATCTAAATACAAAGTTCAGTCTTAATTTGTTTCACAATAGCATTTACCTTTTCTTAAGTGTCCTCGTGTTGTTAACATCTAAGCAGTTTGTGCATTTTGACCCCAAGTGATCTATAATCTTTTGGTCTGCCCAAATGTTCTCTGCTTATGCACTAGCAAGTAATGTAGTACTTTACCTTTATTGAATTTCATATTCTTTGCTCCAGAACATGTCTTGGGTTTGTAGAAAGAATCCCCTGATTTATTGCCTTGTATCTTAGTGGTGCTGCTACTACTACACAAGTTTGTATTTTTCTGTAGTAGCCTAACCTATTAACATGCTTCATGGAACGAAAAGATGAGACCCAGGTAATGCCCCTTTTTGGCCCTTCTGTACCTATCATGGTGTCTTGACATACACATTGACAGTCACCCCGGACTGGGAGGAGAACAGGAAAACAGTAATTCACTTGGATAGATGGTATGTTTTCCTAGTCCAGAGCATAACCAAACATGCAGGGACACAATGGATAGTGTTTGTTTATTTCTGCAGGTCTTGATTACAATATTGCATTTAAATTTATCTTCTCAGCAGTGTCTACTAGGCACTAAAGTAGTAAACACTATCATCTGACAAAGGGCTTTGCAAGAGTTTTTATGAGAACTGTACCAAAGAATTTATGATCCATTGTGCTTCTTTCTGTGCTCTGCATAGGCACTTTTAAAATCTCATGTCTCATACAAAAGGATATGTTTGTTACTACTCTTGGCTTAATTTTGCTTTGTTCTTGGAACTGTTGGTAGACTGGAAATAAAGCTTCTGTCTTGTATTGAACAAGCTCCTGGAGCATCTTTGGGAGCATTTTCTTCCATGGCAATTTATTTCTTATGATCATGCAAAGTGAGTGCTGTTACATTGTACTGTGGTCATTGTCATTGCCATGTTCTGGTGAACATTGTAAATTATCATGTCCATTGCCTCAGGAAAAGATCGTTTTACCTAACTATGATGAATGAATAGTTCATTCATCCTGGGACACTTAGGAACTACAGTTAGGAACTTCAGCTTTCCTTTCATTTGGCAACCATCTGTGCAATCTATCCTAGGTATTGAATTTCTTTAATCACAAATCAATCTTGTATCAACTGAATTCTTGAATTTTTAAATCTTTTCATCATAAATGTGAATGTGGTATCACAAATCCACTAGTTCTCAGCAAGTCTGCCACATTGTACAATTGAAAAAAAAAAGGTTTTAAACTTCCATGTTTAGATTTTTTTTTATTATACTTTCTAGTTTAATCTCTCTTTTATTTTAATCATTACATATATACTATAGATGGGCTTAGTTATCCTTCTTTTGGTGTCTTCCCAAGAGTTATTTACTATTTGAATAATTTGAATTCATTAGAACCAGTGCACCAAAACAGTCATAGAACCATAGAATCATAGAATTAGCCGGGCTGGAAGGGACCTCAGAGATCATCAAGTCCAACCCTTGGGTACAATTCATGTTGCAACTGTTTTTGTGAGAAAAGGTGAAAAATATTACAGAAATAATAGGTTTTGTTCACGCTTAGCTCTGACTTGCGTTTAGGAACTTGAGAACTTGAAGTGAATTTTGAGTCACAGCTACTTTTTATATACCACATAGAAGACACTCTCCAGACCTACAGAATATGAACCAGCATCTTTTTTTTTTTATTCGTAATATCATCTCAGTGATATAAAGATACAGCAAAATAAAGAAATAATATCCAATATCATAACCTATTTCCTAGTAATTTAATTGAGTTCACATCAGCTTCTGAGAATGCCTTGTGTAGGAAAGGGTCCTAAGTTAAAGAAATATCTCATCTATTGCCTTCCTCCTATCCATCAGGCCTTACGTATTCCTCACATTCCTCATTTTTTTCACTTGCCTTCCTTGTGTTCTTGAGAACTGACATAATTAATTCATACTATGAGTTTCAGCTGTTTATTACTTTAGAAATAATATATTTATATGTTTATATATGTATATATATATATTATTTTGGCTGGCAAGGAAGAAGTATCCTCTACTAATCTTGAAGATAGCCACATGATTTAAAGTCATTTATATGGCATCTTATGGGAGCCTGTTAGCTTTTCTATTTTCTAGAGTCTACATTCAGGCTAGTGTCTTAATAATCAATTGTGTGGTTGGACCGAATCTTTTTTTTTTTTTTTTTTACAATGCTTTTATCTTATTTATATAATTATTTCACTGCTGGAAAGGAGCATTGTTTTGACAGCCCTTTCTCCTATATGGAGACTGATCTATAACCTAAGACACTATGAGACTCAGGTTTTTTTTACTATTGATCATTTTCTGATTCATAAAAGATTCTTGGGCACTGTAGCCTGTCAAATTGCATTAAAAAAAAAAAAAAAAACAAACCCTGAACATTTTTAACTGCATATATTAAAAAAAAAAAAGTGTGTGCATTTGTCTTGCACCTATCAACAGAGTCAAAGTAACACATAATTCTTTTGATATAACTTCCTAAAAGAAGATTTTATAGAGATGGCTCTAGAGCCTCTCAAAGTTTCCCAGCTCTTTTCACTCTTTTACAGTTTTACTGGCACATAATCTGTGCCTTTTAATTTTCCTCTGGGAAATATCTTAGCTTTATCATTAGCCTTTGGACACATGAATCTTATGTTCCTGAAACTTAAGTATTGATGACTTCTGGGGAACTGAGAATTAAGTCTCCTTTTATGCATCTTCTCTGCAACACAAAGTAGCCTCCAACAGGTTTGACATTCTCCACTGGAGTCATCTTTATCCAAGAGAAAGAGAAAATTAATCCCCAGAACCCCATAGGGACCATTCAAGGAATATTCTAGTCAGTCCGTTTGGGGGCTTTAGATGGGACTTCTCAGTGTGTAACCTTTTTACTCAATGATGTCATATTGAGGATTCATATTAAATACTGTATTTGCTTATCAACTTCTCTTGTGACATTTTAAACTCTTTTTATGATCACTGAAGTAGAACCTGAAGATATAGCAACTTAGCTCATGATCTCTTTTAACAGTTATGCATGGTAAAAACACAATCAGCTACAATTTATAAAAGTATTCACTCTGCACTTGACAAAGAGCTGAAGATATGATTTGACATAAAGTGACTCTAAACAACAACAAAAAAAACCCCAACCAACCAACCAAAAAAACCCCACAAAAAACCTGTCTGAGATTTACCATTAAGACTCAGCTCAAAGTATGTCTGGGGACGTTATTTGCTGAAAATTACTAAGAGAAAATGTATGCCTCAGAACTGGAGTAAACATGCAAGCAATACACAGGCAATTTAGGAAAACAAAGAAAAATCACTTTGTTTTCTTGAGGAAGAAAGGTCATAAATATCATACTATGAAATCAGACAGTAGTGATGATATTTTATTAACAAGCAGTAAAAAATATACTTCACAAAATAAAGTAAACCTCTGTCAAGAACTTACATTGACATATAACTCTTGGGGAAAAATATAAAAAATCAAAGAAAAAAGAAAAAGGAAGAAAGGAATAAGGAAAAATAAAGGAAGAAGAAATGAAGAAAAGAAAGGAAAATGGAAAAGAAAGGGAAGGGAAAGCACTGAGCCTTCTATAAAGGTCTGAAATACTGATTCTATTATTTTTTGCTATTTTTTTAATTAATGTATTTTATACTTGAGTGGTACCATGTTCTTGAATGCTAAAATCCATGAAATTTTCAAAATCACCAAATTTAATTGTTTTCATTTATCCAAAGTATTATTCCTTGATTTTTTGTTTTATCAGCCACAACCAGAAAAAGAAACATTATCTCAGAAGTGTTCTGTCTCTCCCCATCCCCTCCACCTTTTTTCCTGATTAGGGAAGCCTGGGTATAGACAATAAATACAAAATCATACCTGTAACTTACAGTTAGAGGTAACCCTTATTATATAAGGGTTATAATTATAAATCTTATAACTGGGTTTATAAAAGTATGAGATATTTATAGTTAAAACTATCTGACCAAATAAACATTCTTATATCAACAAAGAGTAGTTAACCATTAGCCCCTCCCAACCTATCAGTTATTTTAATAAATACAGCTAAAGTGCTCAGACAATCTCAACAATATATGGACCTGGTGTATGTTCTAGAACATGTCTCCAAGTCTCCTCCCAGCTCAATGGGGAAGGACTTAATCAACAAATTTTATCATACTTACTTTACTAAAGTCATAGTCAGTGCTACATTTCCAGAAGCACCCTCAAAAAAAGAAATCTGCATGTTCATTTTCTCCTAGGTTTTTTTTTTTTTTTTTTTTTTTTTTTTTTTTTTTTTTTTTTTTTTCATCTAAAAAGGAATAGAGGTCCAGAATTACAAGACTTGCTTCCTGTTCTCAGTGAAGTTTAACATCAAAATGTGGTTGGATTATATCTCTGAGATCCACTCCTGGATCAGCTCATCTTTTAGCAGAACAAAGAATGGCTTCTGCTCAGGTGAGTTTGGGCACCCGACCCTTCCCCTTCATGTGAGGGAAAGAAAAGGAAAAAACTGTATGAGGACATGATTGAGTGTATTGCTCATTTGTTCTTTATCAATAGGAAACGAGCAACATTGACTTTAAATATTTGAAGTGCACATATAAAAGCCTGAGCCCAGTAAGAAAACATTTGTGAAAAAATACCCTAATTAAAATTTATCACACTTGATAATGAGCTATTTGCTTCATGGCCCTTTCTGTTTTCCTTTCATGATGATGATGATGATATTGATGATGATGAGGTACATATCACTTTTAATTGATATTAATTTATTTTTAAAATTTCTTTTAATTTTAAATATAATAGTATCATATAGATATTTTTTTGGTAATATCTTTACAGATCAGGACACTCCAGGACTGTAAGTGTCAACTGATGTTGACTGTATAAATTCTTTCTAAGGTCAAGCAGGCAATGCACAATAAAGGGTAATCATTTTTCAAAGCACACAAAAGTTTAATTGATATCAAAAAATCAGTGTGTTTAAATATTTTTTTCCTTCTGTCAAAAGGATTTCATAACAAACACTGTAGATCTCATACGTTCCTTAATAATTATATGAAACCTAAACCAGTAACTGTCTGAATCTCTCCCATAAAACATGGAATAGTAAACGGTTCTTGAATGCGATGTTAGGAATTCTGCAGACAAGGGAGTGTTCATGTCTTGATCTTTCTGCCCTTGGAAGCTTTTGAGACTGAGAAAAGGGAACTTCTGTACAGATTTTGTAAAAATGCAGTCTTTGAAATTCTCCTTGATGTGGTGTTTTAGGATTATTAGAAGGGTGAATTTAAGTACCATGTCAAGCCATAATCCAGTTCTTGGATTTTCTGATTTTTCCTTAGGTCCTCCCTCTACCTCAAAAAAAAAAAAAAAAAAAAAAAAAAAAAAAAAAAAAAAAAAAAAAAGAACAAAACAAACAACAACAACCAAAAAAAACACAAAACAAACAAAAAAAACAAAACAAAAAAACAAAAAAACCCACAACCCTCCCCTGCAAAAAAACAGCTCACAATTTTCCGTTATTCTCAAACAGTTGAATAATGTGCTTTTTTATAATTTTTGTAAAGAAAAGCTCTTATGGACAGTACACAATGAAAATATAGTCTAAATACGTGTGTATGTTTTCTAAAGAAGTGATCAGCTTCCAGGTAATTGGAATCATTATTTCTGTATTGTCAGGGTAGGACTGAGTGCAGAAAAACATCACTCACCTGCAGCATACTTTTTAAGTTGTTATTTTTTAAAGAATGTATTTTGTTGCACTACAACAATGATCTGGCTTATCATTTTAAGAATGCATAATGTCTCAGCTTTTATTTTTTCCCCCATTCTAAATTCATTGGTTGCTTGAAAATACCTGCAAATAGAGTGGACTGAAGTTAAACCAAAAAAAGGCCTACAAACTTATTTGGTAAGAGATTTACAAGTAAAAAGGTGTAGATAATTTATAATTTCTAGAGGAGTATAATTTTTTTCTTTCACAATATAATGACTTCGACTAGTGAAGTTTTTTAATCATGAATTTCATAACTGCAATATACTCTATGAACATTAGATAAAAGAGCTATCTTGATTTTAATAGTAAACTTGTTATCTATCATGAGTCTTTCCAAATTGCCTTAGGGTTGTACCTTCAAATCAAAAACCAAGTGACCCATTCAGTATTTATCTGGATCTTTTTTTTACTGTTTTGTCTTAGCAACAAAGTATAGCTATTGGTCAGATAAATAAATTAATATCTGAATATTCTAGTGACTATATGAGTACAATGCTTAGTAAAATTAGGGAGGTTTGGCTAACATGAATTATCATAGATTCACTTTTATTAAAAGTGTATTTACAACAGATTTGCTACTAATCAGAGTCAAGCATAGTGCTTTTGTAGTTGTTTACTTAGGTAGGATTTGATTTACTGAGGCTGCTGTTTTTAGTAAAGACTTCACAAATATACATAAGATCTTTGCTTTCACTACTCAGAAGAGAACAAAAGCACCTGATGGAACTCAGAAAGCTAAAAAGAAGGTAGACACTGCACAATATAGAGAAGGAACCACTGATGCAATCACTAAAAAAAAAAAAAGATCCGTTAAATCATTGGTGTAGAAATATAGAAATTCATCTTTGCAAATACAGAGGTGAAAAAACTAAGAAACTGATGCTGTCAGAGGAATATTTTGTACATTATCTATCCTAATCCAAGTCAATGGGGCTGAATGTGACTGAAATTTGGACTTAATAATTATGCACAAAAAAAAAAAAAGGTAAAAAACTTCTGACAGAAGCTGAAGCCCTATGTTCACTGCACACACTGGGAATGAGTTAACATTTCTTAAAGAAAAACAACTTTATATTATGGTAGGTGAAATATTGAGAAAAGTAACTGACATAAACAAAAGTAACCCCCATATAGTCTATTGGCTCTTTGCCCATATCACTAGTTTACTAGATGATTTACAGTGCAAACCTTCCAAATCTGATAGACTTGGTTAGGGGATTTCTAAAAGTCTGTGTCTGCAGGGATACTTTCATTGGAAAACCACAAACTAAATATAATTATTTACTATGTGTATTGAAAATATATTATTAGATTGAGATCTACAAGCAAGATCAGATTCATTCCTTTAAGTTATGAATAATCAACGATCAGTTATACAGAAATTAATAACAGAGACAAGCAATTTTCCAGATTAAGTAATTGGAAAACAGCTGCAAGACTTTCTGCACAATTTCATATGAAGCCAACATTGACTTGCTTTAGGTCTCCACTCAAGTAGATACTGATGTTGTATGTAGGATAAAGGGAATTTTACATTCTACAAGTGAAACCCTGTGATAACTTTAAGAAAAAAAATTAAGAAAATAATAGATATAACAAAAGCTTTGTTAAAATCTGGATCATAGTGGAACTGATATAGAAGCTGGAGATAAGGACTCACACCTGAAGAGAGACATGCAGTGGGAAAAATTAAGAATCATTACAGGCTTTTCAGAAAAAAAAACAAAAAAGGTAAAAAAAAAAAAAATCCTGGTATTGAAAATTGCTCTGCTGAAAAAAAGAAAAAAATTCAGATTTCAGGGTCTGTATCAGCTGAAGGCTGGTGTTCTGCTGACAAAAAGGTTGTTGATTGTACTAAATTCTGTCAAATTACATGCAGTGGTTATATGATGTGTATTACTGTCCATGAGGGACAAAGATGAGGCCACTCATTTTACTTAGGACTGAAAGATGGATTTAAATTACAGTGTTAGGGATGAAAGGGTAGTGCTTCATTAACTAAGCTGCTCAACCTTCATGCTTACTCCAGTTTTAAAGCTATTATCCTACAATCACAGTGAATACCTTTGAAATAATGCTGCAGTCATTCTTTGATAAGAAAGCCTGTTTTTCCTTTGCTCTGCCTTACAACTAAGTAGCAGATACATAATTTATATTAACCTTGACTTGTACTTCACCTAGAGATTCTCCTGTTTTTATATCATAGGGGAGAATCCTTTTTTCTTAACAAATGGAAACATGAATTAAGTATTTCCCTTATACAGATCCTTTCTTTTCATTTTATTTCAGAGGAACCTGGGTTCATAAAGCTCTGTTTCTACCTTGCAAGATGTAGCAGCTTGTTTCCAGCTTGTCCAAAATCAATCTTGTCACATTGTCTCCAATTTGCATAATATTCCTCCCTGAGTGGAGTTTCTGTGGCTTGTCTATAGCAGTACTGTAGGGAACAGTGGGGAGTTCTTTCTAAAAACTGATGACACAAAAATGCCACTGATGTTTTCAGGTGCTCATTTTTACTCACCTATATTTTTTGCAGAGTGCTAAAAACAGTACTTTCAAAAGTTGCACACAATTACATTAAGAACTGCTTTTGTACTGAAGGCATTGCCATTAGAATGTCTGATTTCCTCACTACAAAGGCTCTGTGGCTCACTGCCCTTCTGATATTTCAATTATTTTATTGTAATCATGTAGCAAAGGAGATATTGATTTCCCGGGTATTCAAATTACACCTCTAAATACAAGAGCTAGTAAAAGGGCTTTACCTTTTAAAATTATACACTATTTGGTGAAGCCAGTTGGTTCCAGTGTGAAGGAGCATATACTTTTATTTTAAGGGTGTCAAAGAACGTCTTTGGGGGTGTTTCTTTAAGGTTATATTCAAATTCAATAAGTTTTACTTATTTTGAGAAATACTTTGCTCTCAAAGTAGCTTCTGAGACTTACTAAATTTAAATCAAGAAAACTAAAGCAGTCCTTGTGACTTGGTGAAACTACCAATGCATTTTTAATTGTACATTTATGTGTGCATCAATTTATGAATACTAGAAATCCGCAAATTTGATTTTTTATACATTGCAGGTGGCAATGGCTTGACAACCCATTCATCCTTTCTCTTTTACATGTGATGGTCAGTACTCCCTTCCTAACACAGGACAAAAAAAACCTACAAGAAGTCAATTCCTTCTGCAAAGTGAAACTAGATTTCAGAAAAATTCTGTCATATGCTCAAATGTTCTTCATATTCCAGATATCTCTTCTTTGACCATTCCAGACTTGAGCTTGATGGTTTAAATGCAAAGGTACTCTCCCAAATCATGCTGTAAGAGCTTCACAGAATTCAGTATTCCAGCTTGGTTGTCCTGTTTCTCTGTAAACAGCACAACCAAGGCTGGATACTGAAGTAGCTCCTCCCTGTGCATGTAGCAATTAGTTTAGAAAAGCTAAGTAACCAGACAAAACAAAAACCAGGAAATACAACACTTTTGAGCTACAATGAGATAAATGCCAAAAAAAAAATCACAATTACAGTACTTAAGGTTCTCAGTGAAGTCACTATTTTTGTAATTTTGCCTTATTCAGTGAAGCAGACTTCCAAAGCAGCTTCCAGATTTCCTAATGTTACTTTTCTGATAAACCTTCTCACTCCTAAGAAGAACAAAAGCTCTTTGACTGCACCATCTTAATAATTTATTTCTGTTTCATTGTTTTCTCTTTTTTATTTATTTTCCTTCCTTCCTCCCTTCCTTCCTCCCTTCCTTCCTCCCTTCCTTCCTCCCTTCCTTCCTCCCTTCCTTCCTCCCTTCCTCCTTTCCTCCCTTCCTCCCTTCCCCAGGAGAACCCTTAGATGAAGAGAAACCTACTTGTATATATATTTTTCTTTTAATGTAACAGGTTTTCTAAGCATAAACCTGTATTAATTTGCATGCATAATGCTTTATGGAGGAAGCTAAAGAGTTTAGAATCCCTGCATTTCAGCTAGCTTACCTGAGTCCGTTGTCTCTCTGTCTCTCCATTTTAAAAAATGCCAGACTGAATAATTGGCATCACAATATTCAAAATAACACTCTGAGTGGACTGAAAAATACACTGATTTCTTTTTCACCAATGTTTCTTCACTCAGTTCGTCTCAGACTGACCCTGAAGTGAGTCAATATCATGCTGCTCTGTTAAATCCATGACTTTGATTGTCAAGACATCCTTGTTTTGTGCAAGCTGGGACAAGAACCTCAGAAACAGTAATTCTTCAAAACTGAAACAAATTACAAAGCTGCTGCCACGTCACCCCTATACAGGAAAGGTTTATTACCACAGAAGGCAAATATATCACCTAATTTTATATCCTGCTTATCACAGATTATTTCTGCTGCATTCAGCTATCCATCACTGAACCCAGATTCCTGAATACAGAGAGGTTACAGCTCGCATCTTCCAGAACTGTACCCAGCTTCTAATGGAATCTTTTCCTAATTAATCACCAGCTGAGTAATACTCATGTGGATGGCTACTTTCAGTTAGTACATATAAGTTATTTTCCGGCTTCATCAATAAAATTAAAATTATCAATAAATTGATGGATCTTTGGCTTCTGAAATTCTAATGCATGTATGGTTACATTATCACATCTTATAAGCATGCCATTCTCTCTTTAGACATAAAACATCCAAAAGATTCTGGGCTTTATAAGGCTCCATCTCATAAAATGTCTTTTTTACTTACATCCAAAAGATTCTGGGCTTTAAAACGCTCCATCTCATAAAATATCTTTTTTATTTAATCCTCGCATTTCCCTGGTTTTGAAAATAGGTTTTTGCTAACAAGGTAGGTCAACCAACATTTTCTATCAAATTATGTTACCTTTTTTAATTAGCACCTTTCAAGTAACAATATCTTAAATCACAGCAGGCTACCATAAAGAAGTCTATGCAACTCTAGGTAGCTTTTTACTCATGAACATATTTGTAATGTACTTACACAGAAGTCAACAATGGATGTTGCGTCAGATATTTGCCCCCTTACTGTGACAAATGTATTGAACAACATCTGCTTTAACCAGTCATTTTTTCTGTCACCAAGACCTTGCTTGCTGGATCCCTTAGCAAATCCAGGTAAAAAAAAAAAAAAAATAAAAAAAAATGCAGCAAATTATAGCCTGTTGTTCAAGAGTGTGTATGACAGTCATTACAATTTTTGCATTTGGTTATAACTTTTCTCTGTCAGGAATGACAACTATGCGCTGGCCAAAACCAGATGGAGACTTAAGGTTCAGTTATCTCACAGTAAGTAATATGTCTTTGCTTCCACCCATGCACCTCTGTTTACACAATGGCCAATGTATTAATCTACCTTCACCATTCCACATTGTTAATTTTCCTCTTTTTGAATTGGAAAAGAAAAGCAAGTTTTCCATATATGCTAAAATATCTTATCTGCTCCTACTCAAACTATCCCATTTTTTCCCCATCTATAAAATGTATAAATAATAAGTGTTTTGAGAATTGGAATGCACGTTTGAAAACTCCTTCCTGACTTTGCATATTACACCAAACTTCAGGTTAATTTTGTTGTTCTAGCCCAATGACTACTATATTAAACTGTGGAAGCAAGGTAGAATTTCTCTAACATGGGAGATTTAGTAGAATAACTTAACTGGTCACACAATGGTTACAACATTCACCTCTGATGTGAGTTTCTCATCTGCCTATACAGCCCACAGCAATACCATCAGGAGAAATTCCTGCAAAGTGAGAAATTTAGGCTGATGTGTGAGTTGGCACAAGCATCATACTTTGTTTTAGTCATTAAGACATTAGATAAAACATGAGCCATCCCCAGTGATCCTCAGCTTAAAACTGTCAGTACTGATTAGGCATGCTCCAAGAAGGAACACCCAATCAGAATCCTCTGGGAATTTAGGCAAAGGAAAACTCAGAATGGGATTAATTTCATGCACCTTTAGGCACATGAAAGAAAGACATCAGAATCTGAACTAATGGCTCCAGCTGGAGCACAGGAGAGAAATAACCACCTCCTGAAGTGTTTAATCACACGTATTTCAGTTGTCTCTTGGATGAGGTGAATCCCTTTCAGGGTCGTCAATATCTTTCATATGATTAAATGGACATAAGGTGATTAGCTCAGTCTAACGTTAGCTATTCCATGTTTAGCTTCTGTGTTTGAGATGATGCTGAAGCCAGGAATTTTACTGCTTTGTTATGTGGCCACTCTTTTCAGTTTTATTTCACAAAGCCCTTACTTGTCCTTCTCTAAGAAAGTCCAGTGCTGGGTGTTGGCTTGACTACATGAGGACTCCCTGGGAAGTTGCTAAAATACAAATCCAGAATGCCTAGAATAAGACACAGTTTGTCGTGTTCTGTCACTTCAATACTAGTTTTTTAATTCCTCTCTAGATCTAAGCAAACATTTTCACTGTTGTGCAGCTTGTATTACTGGTGTTTACTACCACATACTTATGATACAGGGGTAAGTTCAAGTGGCATATCAATACCAGCTGCTTTTTATAATGAGAAAGTCACTAGTAATTATAAATCTAATAAAGAAGCCATTGACTGTCCCAGTACCCTGGAGCTAAACCTTTCTTTGATTGTCTTGATTGGGAGTTTTTGTGCTTTTTCTATATAAGAACAAGGGCTTTATTTACCATGTGAAACAGGGAGAATTTTAGAGTTTGCTAGAACTGACTTGCTGGATTTACCACAAATATATAAACAAAATAGAGAGTTTTATATAATTCTGGATCCAGAAATCCATAATTTAGAGTCAGTATATGTTGCAGGATAGAACTTGAAATACAGACATGAGACTTGCTGTTGCTATTTGTAAGAGACTGCTACATAAGAATACCAATTAAAAATGAGCAGTTAATGGAAAACAAGTTAATATCTAGTGAAATATTGAGACTTTAATGTATTAATGACTGGACTTAGGTTACTAGGGTGCTGTGCCTTTAGTATTCAGGCAGTCAACACAGCAGCAATATGAGCTCCCAGCAAACACATGGACGTTTGCAGATGAATGGCAAACTGCAAGATTTAGAGCAAAGCCACCTAATTTTTTTTCTTTTTCTTTTTTTTTTTTTCTTTTTTTTTCCCATTCCTTACCAAATATACTTAGTTCTTCAAAATGCTGAGCAGGACCTTTTAGGAAAATGTAATTTGAGAATAACTTAAAAATTGTTTTTAGAATGAACTACCATATACTGTCAAAATTGAGATTGTTCTCAAAATAGTTAGTTTTTGCATCTATTTGAATTAAAAAAAAAAATCTTTTGTATCTCCTTCTTTAACTTTTCTACTGCACACTCACTCCTTTAAGGGTGTTTCACAATTATTAACTAAAATATATCAATAGCCTTGAAAGGAGAGACTAAACTCCACTCTATCTATGTGTTTACTTTATCTGCTAGCCAACTAAGCTGCCCTTTAGTTTTTTTAAGATTCAGTCGTTGGCAGGTCTGTTTTAATTCTGATTGCTCTTGATCCTATTTTGAGGGGGTAGATTCTTTCCATAAACTAAAATACTGTCTCATTCAGGGTTCTGGATTTCATTCTGTAGACTGAACTTAGATCTACAAAGGAATTTTGAATCAATATTAATCAAGTAATTTTTAGGAAGCATATCAGAATTTTATAAAAACTGAAGAGAAGAATTCTTGTAAATTCTTCTTCCTGTAGTTCAGATATGACTGGGTTCAGATGTGTAGATTCAGGCAGGGTTTGAACATGTGCAAATATCCCTCAGCTAGGTGCTTATGAAATGGAATGATTCTGAAACTAATGTCTCCTAGACATAGATACTTTTTTCCTGCCTTGAACAAGGACAGTTTAGCTTCCCTTTTAAATGACACCAACAGTAATACTTCTCAGACGAACATTAAAACTAGAGTGGGGTAGATTTAGATTGGCTATTAGGAAAAAGTTCTTTATTGTGAGGGTGGTGAAACACTGGAACAGGTTGCCCAGAAGGATGTCGGAGGCCCCATGCCAGGAGACATTCAAGATCAGGCTTGACAAGACTCTGAACCAGAGTAGGTTCCTGCTCACTGCAGGGCTGTAAAGCTAGATGACCTGCAAAGGTGTCTTCCAAACCACCACATTTTGTGATTCTTTGAAATGAGTTTAAGCATAATGTTAGAGGTGGGATGAACGAGTTTCCTTTGAGTAGATAGCAGACCTAATCTAGTGGCTAACATTTAAATGATCACAGTTTTAATGACAAGAAATATAAAATCTTATAAACTCTTAGTAATCAAAACATTTAGACAAGAATTTTTTTATAACTTTGTTTCAGCTTTATTACTTTGTATAAAGGTGAAGTTCACCTGGAATATGCCATCATTGCTTCACTTTAGCAATGATTTTTTTGACCTTTTATTTTTTTTAATTTTGCTAAAGCAACAATGGAGCTTTTGCATAAGCCAACACTCATTTCAAGTCCATTGTGTAAGTGGGAAAATACATAAATTATGGTAGTAAGTGAAGCAGCCAAAGAAGGTTGCTTTTTACTTTGAAACTTAAAAAAAAAATAAATCTTATTCCTTTTTTGTTTTCTCCAGCATGACTTTTAGGATTGCATCTCCTATATTAGATTTATTGTTGAAATAAGCTAGATTTTTAAAGTCAGAGCAGAAGTCTTACGATATAACTCCAATGTCTAAGATTAGACATGTCTGCTTCTCCCCCAGGTCCCTGTCTAACAAAGACAAAGCTTTAGAGATGGAAAAAACAAATCTTCTCAATTCCTTTGACGTTGTCTTTGGTATCCCCTTTTGCTTTTCAAGTTCAGAATTATCATAGTTGATTTTCCTGTGTTAGACATCAATCCCTCAGAGAACGCTTCTGCGTAAGCTTTTGCTTGGTCTCCAATCCCCTTCCTTCCACTGACTTTCATGGATTGTTTTCTTCTATGTCGTCTTCTTTTTTCCTTTTCATTTAAGATCCATAGCCCTGACACATTGTGATAAGCCTCAGCTGTTCCTCAATTCAGGTTATGCTCTTTAATGAAATCAAAGAAAAGCAGATGAGAAATTCAGAGAATAAAAAATTTAACTTGATAGCTATTACAAAAGGACATTAAAAGGAAAAGAGATGTGTAGACTGAGAAAATTCAATTCAGAGCTGGTTAAAAAGTTGTCTTTTTCAAGTAGGAACTTGAGAATTAGTAGAAAGTTTGGCATGGAAGTAGAAGAACATTTCAGTCAGAAGTCTGGGAAGATCATGAAGAAATTAGAGATGTTTAGAGTTATGAATATATAGCAAAAATGTTAAATAATCCCAAGAAAAGAGGTGATATCAGAAAGCAATTGCAAAGTCTAGGTGAGAGCAAGGCATTAAAGCTTCTGAGTACTTTAACTTACCAAAACCATCAAAATGTACATTCTTCCCATACTGAGCGCTGCAGAGGGGCAGCAAAAAATTCTGCACAGGCTAAACCAGATAAACAGCTCAGATAACTGATCCTTATCAGTTTTTTGAGTGGTCATCAGACATCTTTCTTATATTCTGAAAAAAAATGTTTTATTCATTTAAATACTATGTCTATCCAACTTGTAAGTTTTTGAACTCGCAGTATCATCTATTCCTGATGAACTTTTAATCTGTGGAAACAAAGCAGTGTTGGCACCATTATTCTTCCAGGAGTTCCAGCTAAGTTATTTGAGATAGTCAGTCTTTCATCAAGGAGTTAAAATATTCAGACATTATTTTTTTTGTACATATATGTTAAAAATACTATCTATTTCAGACTCTAAAAACAAACACAATTCCACGTGTGTTCATATTTTTCTGTTTTTCAATTTAGTTTTGTGAAGATAAATGCAAATCAAATCAAGCTTGTTTCTTTTTTTCTAGCCTTCCCACTATTATCTCCCACAGTGTCATGTCTAAATTCTGATCCTGATTTTGTAAGAATAAAAAAGAAATTAAAAATCCCACTCCTCTGGTGGGATTCTCACACCATCCTCTGATGCATCTGGTGTTTGTCACTGTCTGAGGTAGGAGTCCATAACTGTGGTTACAGGATGTCAATGTGTTTGTAAATGCATGAGTAGACAGGGTCAGCACTTACAGTTATGAAATCCAATCTGTAGGGACTGTATCGTGTAAAATTTTACCTTCAAGTTTGGGATTCTTATGCAAAGTAAATTGCCAGAGAGATGTCTTTGAGGATGAAGGCTAAAAGAATGACTCCAAGCTTTAAAATTTTAAAGCAATTCAGGCCTTTAAAATTTTTATGTTGTAGTACTATTGACTTTGTACTGATACAAAGCACTATGAAATTTTGGTGGGGTATATGAAAACTAATGTCAAGTAGTAAGTATTTAGTTCATGCTTGTAATACTGTCTCCAACTAGTTTAATAGTTTTTTTCCTTTGTTCTTGTACTATGAATAGCATGAGAGTGATCATTTCTCCTGTGCTTCTCATAACCATAATTCATTGAGGTTTTCAAAGCCTTGCAGACTCAGAGTGCTAAGGGATGGTGGATCTATATCTCTCTGTACCTTGCAACACGTTTGCATCCCTGCAACCTTGGGTATACTTTTATATATAATACCTAGTGCCATTACATTTAAAATCAAAAATAATATTTCACAGAAGCATGACTATTCATATGTCTGTACAGCAAGGCTTTCAAGCATCTGAACTTTAATTCAGCATGGGATCATGTACAATAAATCCATCCTCTGACTCTGAATTTCATTGCACATCAGTTCCACTGAGGTGGCTCATTATATTCTTCTATCAACAGTCTCCTCCATCCTATGTCTATGTCCACATTAAAACACAGAAACAATTGAACAGATATGAAAATGCTTTAAAGTAACAAAATATTAGAGAGGAAAAATAATAGAGCTTTCAACATGATATGGCACTTATCAGTAAGGCAGCATGGTTTTCAAAAATTCTCAGTGACAGCTGTTGAGAATCAGACCCTCATGTTCCTGGCACTAGTGGGATGGAGGAGAGAATATTGTTTGTATGTGTTATCCTTGACCACCTGTGGCAGCCACAATGCTGAAGAATGATGGAAACAAACTAACTAAATAAATAGTGTTTAAAATAAATTTACTGTTTAAAAGAGTTTTTGATTACCACCAGGAGGAACCATCATAGAGCAATTCAGCTTTTCTACTTTAGATAGCAAACTGAGGGTGGGATGAGTCAACATTTGGGATGAATTTAATGACTGGTGTCTAGATATGATCAGATAACCCTCTTAGGCTAGATACCTAATTTCTAAATGTTTTAAGGTAATAGATAGGAATACAACACACTAATACACATCTGAATAGAGCAAAATGCGTAGACACTCTAAGTCTAGTAGTGATGAAGCTGGTATAAAAGCTTCACTGGAACAGAATTAAAAGAGAATATTAAATTCAATTTTAGTTGAACTTTTAAATTGTATTTATCTTACATTTTAACAAATGTTTCCAAAGATAGATGATCATTTCTCTTACAAAAGGCAGCACATATGGCAGCATTTGATAGCTACAACATGAAATGTCAGTTTCGTATAAATATAGACTTTCGGAAATTATCCTTAGAACCAGAAGCATATGAGGTAAATAATTAATAGGAATGCTAATTATTCATTAATTTCAGGAAAATGCTAGGAGTATATATAATATTGTATGTCTTTCATTAAGCCATTCCGTTCTCCCACAAACTGCATGTTTTTTTAAAAAAATCCTATGGTTTCATTAATTGCAGAAGCCAAATAACAGAGCTAATGCAATTTGGTAATGGTGAAAATACCTCTTGAAATGATTTTTTGAATACTAAATCAGGAATAATTTAAGGTTTGTTGGTCTGAGTAAAGAGAATTAGGATAGGTAATTTTAAACTAGGAGATGAACTTTCATTTTCTGAAAAGCTGGAACTTTGATATTAGGATGATATTATTATATTACTTTTACTAATCAGAAAAATAGATTTTTTTTTTTTTTGTAGTACATATATATACATGTTTATTCAATCTATATATACAGTTTTAGAACACCTTTAAATTGCTTGCCACTGCGGTGTCTGCTGCTATGTCATTTTTAAAAAAATCAAGTAATGACTGTCTAGGGAAATAAAAGACAAAAAAGACTGACAATAAGAACTAAGGGGAATAAGAACTAAGAACCACATTCAGAAGATCTGGCTGCTGCAAGGCTGACAATAGTATTACACATAGGAAGAATTAGACCTTCCTGCTAAACAGCAAAATCCAGAATGCTGTTTACTGCTTCGCTACTACAGAGTAGAAACCACAGCACTACGTTTTAAATATCACATTCCTTTATTTCCTGTGGTATCTCTTTTCCTATTGGAATAGGATGCCACGAGTTCCACTGGAGATGCAGATCTATTTCCTGAGCTTCACTGAAAAATAAAGGGGAAGCAATGTTTTTTTGTCCAAATTACAATCCCTAGAAGAAGCTGTGCAAGCCATGGCTTTGCAGGGACATTGTGAACATGGTCTGGTAATTGGCCAGCACATTATATACATAAGACTAAGTCCTAACTGACTTGGCCAGGTTAGGTGGCAACAAATTTGTTGTCATAAACACTGTTAAGTAACAAGAGTATTTAATCACTCAGAGTTGCTTTAAAGTTGGACTTTTTTTTTATTGGTGGTCTGGTACTTCAGACTAGTTCTTCTCTGTGCCCAGGAACGTTCACAGATGTCCTTTTCTTCCATCCTTTCTCCTAGATCTCATGAATCTTTACCATAGGGCTTCCAACATCCATCCTAGTGAAAAAGGAAGGATTAGAATGATATTTTTTAGAAGTATTATGTTGAAGTCAGTAGGGATAGTATTAAAGCTATCTGACATTGTTTTCAGTAAATTTTAATATTGCTATACTAAGCCTTATTGAACAGAATTTGTTTGTGACAGCTATCTGCAAGACTTAAGATGGATTTTTGGTTGCTGTTCTTTTAAAAGATTAAAAAAGATCAGAGTAAATGTTCCTTCATAAATACGGAAAGCATATTAACTTTCACAACATAAATTCCAGAAATCTTTTCACTCTAGTATTTGATTCAATAGAAAAGGTGGAATCTTTACCAGAACTGCCTTTTCTGTCTCTCATAAAATTTATATCAATTTTGTGATATAAAAATCTTTTGGAAAAAATACAGGTTTCACACCAGAGGTTAGACCTCTGAGATTTCAGTGACTAAACTACTAAAAGGATGTCACATTTATGTCAGCCTGAGACTAAGTATTTTCTGTGTCACAGATGCATGGGGATGCCACCCTGTCTCTGCTCAGATCCCACCTTAGAGTAAGGAAGAGAAAGAGACTTTAGCAGGAAGCAGATGTCCAAAAGGGAGATGCTCAGACATAAAGCATGGGATTGGAGATCACTGCACTGTGACGTTAGTATGCACTGAGCAAGGAACCTCTGAAATGAAGAGTCTGAGCAGAAGAGCAAATCCAAGATTTGCTGTGTGAGGAAAATGATAGTGAGATGAATAGCTAGACAAGATAGACAGGTAGTTCAGAACAGTCTTTATTGGAATTTTTTGTGATATGATAACTATGTCATGCTCCCTTCAGTGAAAGGGTGGCAAGCTGTCAAGGTCAATCAAGAATGAAAGAATGTCATTGTATCAGACTTTTTTTCTGCAAAACTAAAAATTGTATGCTGAATAAGCAAGCAGAGGTTGGTTAAGAGCAATAAATAATGTCCTGATGGGTAGGGTTCCCAACCCTGTTCCTACCTCTACTATAAAACATCTGTGGCAATGTTTTAAGTCATTGAAATCCAAAACTTTATAATACTGGTCATTAATGATGTCTCCCTCATTTTCTGCTGGCTTAAGTTGTGCAAGGTTATCTTCAGAACTGCTGAGAGCTCACAGCTGCAGTTGTCTATAAAAACTACTCTGAAAATAGAAAATGCATTAATGTTAACTGTGTTAATAAGTTTGGTTTCAATTTGTGCTTCTTTGTAATTCCACTCAGTTTTATTTAACAAGATTGCCACCCTTTCCTCTTACTATGATGCTATGAAAAGTCCCATTAATATTTATGAAACATTCATCTACTGTAGTGATCCCTGCCACAGAAAATCTAAAGAGATATTTAATCATTATATTTTGAATGATATGAGGAATATTATTCAGAGGGTCACACTATGAGCAAAACAGGTTTAATAATACTGGGGTTAGATTATTTAACATTGTGCTGGACATGGCAGTGGACCATGGAAAAATGCTATTATAACATAGGACAAAGAAAAGCACTAACAAACTGACATTTAGTAGTTCCTATTTTTTAGCCTTTGACCTTATAGCTTTAAATTATGCTGAGAATTCTTTTGTGCATAACATTATTGTGCATGATATTACTGTGACCGAGTGTGACTAACATATTCCATATTTAGGCTAAAGAAGGGAATATCTGAATGTTAGTTTTTTCAGTGTCACTTGAAAAACACAAATTTATGTCCAGAGCCCTGATCAGATTGGCAGAGCCTCGATTGCTGACTTACTAAAAGAGTGTCTAGGACACAAATTTTGGAAAAATGAAGACTAGTGTCATATATGAATGCATCAGTGTAAGAAGGAAAACAAAAGCAAGTTCTTACTGAAAAAAAAAAAAAAATTGTCATGATTCCTAGGAGGCCAATCCTAGGAGGATTGATGGCAAGTCAAAATTGAAAATGCTTTTTTTAAAATGAATGTTCAGGGAATTTATCTACTCTTTTCTCATTCCTCTAAGAAATAAATACAAAACAACAATAAAGCACTTTAAAACTAGCAACAGTTTGTGTTTTTTTTCCCCTTCAGGAACACAGCCTTTTAAGATCTCAAAGGCTAGCTCATCGCTTGTGAACTCAGATATTCCAGTTATAGGGAGATATCAAACATATAAAACCCCAAAACATTAATGTTCATTTCATTGGTCTGCAATGAAAAAGAATCAAAGCTTTTTTGTTATGGAGAACATAAGCTTATATAAACAACTGTAGGATGTGTAAGGGATCGTGATAATGTCAGGGAATAAAGCATGTGAGTCTGTGGGTGTCCCCCACCCAAGAGGGGTTAAAAGAGTCACCTCTCTCTTTTGGTTGTGCTAGATGTGATAGATGTGATAATGCATTAATCTGAAGCTTTAAGGCTTTGGATAGACAGCTACTGAGTCCAAGAATATTTTATTTTCCTTTTGATACCTATCTGCACTTTGTAGCAGTGGATGATACAATAGCATAAATCATCAGAGACTGGTCACAACTAGAGACAAGATATTAGACATGTTCTTATATGGGATAAAACCTTTTATCTGGGGCATGATCCTTACATCGTCGGTGATGGTATGGTGTCAAGAAGGTGTTTCACATGAGGCAAATCTTGGATTTTCTTTCATTTCCCTTTTTTGTGTGAATGTATACAAATTCCCCGAATTATTTAGGGATATTTCAGCTAACACATTTTCTGAATTTACGTGTGTCTAACAACTGCAATAGGTCTCTCTTTGTCTGGACATGATTCTTTTTTTTTCTGTTTTGTCCTGTTTTTTAAACTTAGTCCTAACCTTAGTATTAGTCTGCATGATGTGCTGTGCTACATGCAAGAGCTAGACTACCTAGGGTTTTTTATGGTCTCATATGTTTATTTACTGTGGAAATATTTGAATTTTCACATTATAAGTAATGTTTTCAGTTTTTTGGATGAAAGAATCAGTGAGCTTTCTCTATCCTTACTGGCCACAACTGAAATTTTTTACCAGTGACATTATAGTCTGTCATCACAGAAAGAGATGCATGTGCAAATGTCCTGCTGCTCATGTTCAATTTGCAAAGAGTAAAAGAAAGTTTGTCAAATTCAAATGTTTACAGCATGATAGTTTATCACCATCTTGCTGGTTAAAAAGCCACTGCTGCATTTTCCCAGCAGAAAACAGGTGTATGTTGATTACTTCGTCAGCAGGGAGACAGCAACTTAGGCTCCCACTTACAGTGTCATTACAGTATAAACTAGATGTAGAAAAATGGTGACAGGCTGATGTGTAGAGAACTAAAGATAAAGTTTCCAGGTGTCTATCCAGACTGCAGTATGAACTGGCAAAACTTTTGCATTCCTCCATAGAATTTAATGCTGTATCATAATCAAGACTATTTTGGTTTCCTGAATAATGGAAAGAAAAAAAAATATAGAAGGGAAAGGCTAAAAAAGATAGGACAGGGCTGGCATCTCTTGCCAATTAAAGTTTGATCCAGACAAGAGAAAAAAAAAGTGTTTAATTTTTTTTGTACGTGACTAAGTACAATGTTTCTGTGCTTAAAATTCAGAATGTGCCTATGGGCTGGCCTGGATCGGAGCCCAAGTCTTCAGTTTACTTTCTGAAATGAAACCACCTGCTTAAGGCTGATAAATTATATAAACATTCCGCAAGCTTTGTTTAACCATAAACATTTTATACCCTGATAAAAGCAAAGGAGTTATGATAATATCAAAGAGAAACTTATTATTGATTAAATACTTATAGGTATTTTTTCCTAACATGGAGAGGTTCTTTGAAAATAATTAAATAATATAAAAAACTCCATGCACCAGCATAAAATAATGCTGTGAGTTCATGATTTATTGATTTTGCCATACCATTGTTCTTAGAAGCAGTAATGCAGTAGGTACACTTGGGCCACCTCAGGCATTTACTTTTGATTTTAGTTCTGGTGTTTTTGCATGGTTGGGTTTTTAGGATTTTTTTGGTTTGTGGTTTTGCTTCTTTTAGCTTGCTTGTTTGGTTGGTTGATTGTTTTTTTCCATTTGCTTTTGGATATTTTTTTGCTTTGTTTTGTTTTTGTGTTTTTTTTTTAATTTGCTAAACAAGATGGTAAATTATAGGCTAAAGTTGTAAAGAACAGATTGAAAATTTTTAAACTGCATTTTTAAAGAACTAAGTACTTTGAGAACACATCTAATAAGGACTGCAACAGAGGAGAAAAGAAGCTAATATGAATACCTGTAAATACGAATAAAATTCCTAATATCTCAAGGGAAAAATAAAATAATAAAAATAAAACGTTTTATTATATCAAATAAAATGCATATGCATCCATACTATATATGATTGCTGATATTTTTAAGTTCTGTCACTTCTTTGCTTTTATGTAGACAAGACAAACAAAAGTAGAAAGTGAGGCAGGAGCAGAGAACAGATAAAACATATTCCAAGACATATCTCAGTTTTTAGAGTAATATGTTATTGGCATGGAAAAGTAGTAGGGCCACCAGCACAGCCTGCTCTCCATCTTGGCAGCTGTCTCTATCACCTAAACATGATGATCTCTTCAATCATGGACAGCAGGTCCATGAAAGCAGCAAGAAATTTAAATCTTTTTGGTCCTCAGTAAATTATAGAACTGGAATTTTGAAAAAAAACCCAAAACAAAACAGAAACAGGATAATTCCCCATCTTCTTACAGTTACTCTCACCACTCCTTATGTTTGCTGTCAATTACAAGTGCAGCTTAAACATATCTTATTTCATTTTTAACAGAAGTTAACATGAATATTTGTCTTCTCTGGAGAAAATTCTGATCAAGATTGAATTAATGTGTCATTGTTACTATGACACAGTATGCATAAAAACTAGGGTCTCTGTAGGCATAAAACTCAAAGCCAAATGTTGGTTTTTATGCCAGTTGTCACTACATGATATTGTTAACTAAAAATGTAATGGAAGATTTAGCAAGAGGGACATTTCAAAAGGGATGACAATACTTTTTTATCTAGATTTTTACAATTTTTTTAAACTTTATTTAAAATATAATTTGTGTAACTCTGAAACCAACATGAGAAAACAGCTTCCACTAGAGGTGGAATTCTTTCTCTGCATACTTATATTTTGATATATGCTAATTCAAATTCTTGTTTTATTAATTTGTAACCAGAAGTTATAAAGGCTGGGGGGATAATTTTATACCAGTGAGCTGGATCTAAAACTTTACCATTAACCACCTACTGTTTTACTTCATTAGTTTAGCTAGATGAAGCATTCTGAGAACTGCTAGATATTTGACTAGCTAAAAGTAGACTAGGACTATTTGAATGCTTCAGCAGGAGGCCTGTCTTTTGCCACTTAGCTGTATACAGTGTTACATTGCCTAACAGCAATTAATGTAAAAGTGATGGATGAATAGCTCGTAGGTAAAAAGTTCTTGTTGTATGTTTATCCATTAAATATCACAAGGTTTCAGAGTGGCTTAAACAGATTAAGGAGAGAGACATATACTTTTGTACTGGAAAATTGCACTATACCAGCCAAGATTCCTGTGCCACGGTACTTCAGTGCCATGCTCTTACATTTTTAATGGAATCCCTGGCACTGTTTTGGTTTTTATCAAGTAGTACTGCTTGAACAATTTCTGAGTGCATCTGGGGCATTAACATGGGCCGTGGACCATTCCCAACAAGAAATTTGCATGCTAATACCTCACTTTAGGGAATAAAAAGGTTTGGTAGTATTAATGCATGAAGTCATAATATGCAGAGTAGACTTCAGCCTCAGAGAACACCCTGGATGTGTTCAAAGGGCTAATACAGGCAGTTACAAAGTAGACCCAATCTGATCTACATTTAGTTATGTAGAAGTCCAGCCTATCTGCCTAGAATTCCTCCACTGCAATAAGAAAGATGTGATCACTTCTAGAAGGTGAGTCTTCCCAGCTATTGTACACACCTATGAAATACAGGTCTTGGGAACAGTGAATCTAGATGACACAACTTATATTTGTCACTCAAATTTAGATGGTCAAGGTAAGGGATGCAGTCTTGGAACTGGGAAGTTTGTAATAAATCAGATTGTGGCCATCTTATCCAGCTAGTCACCACTGTTTCCTGCTCCCTACTTCCAATTCTCTTTAACAGAAAGTTTAATTCATTACTTGCTGCAGGCCATTATAAAATGTGGAACTTTTTTTTTTTTTTTTTTTTTTTTTCTTGGCAGGAAATTTCTAAAAGTTAGCAAACTTATTGATGCTGATTTTTCACATATATTTGCAGTTGTTTAACTGCTGCGGATGCATTGTCCTCAGTGGCAGAACTAAGCACCCTCAAGTTTATATTTTTCTCTCTGGGAGTTTCAAACTGGAATTCTAGCCCTGTAAGCAGAATGTGTACTTTTTGCTACATTAATAATATAAATTTTATTCAGATCTGTTACTATAGTGCCCTGGGCATGAGTCCTGGTGTCCCACTGTGCTAATGCTTTTGGTTTTCTACATTTTCTTCTAAAACTTAACTCTACACTTCATGGCCAGAAATAATATATCCCAGTGTACAACCAGTCACAAAATAGGTCTTCATCAGCCCAATGTAACTTTATAATTTCTTTTGCAACTCTTCCATTGTGATGCACTTGGACTAATTTTAGTGATAATTTTGTTGTGTTATGTTTCCCAATTATGATAGTAATAATTGTAAAAAATATTATTTGTAGATTTCTAATACAGGTCAGAGGGAAAGAAAGGGAAAAAAAAAGTCACTACTCTTGCTTCCTGCTTATAAATCTGTCTTATTTCCAAACTTAGGGCAGTTGGAACACATACTTTTAGCTTTCCTAATGGTAAAATCACACTTCTCCATGCTAAGAACCTTGAATTTAATCACAATGCTTTTTGCTAAAAGAGGACCCATTTGAAAGTATATTAGATTAGGTGGCCTGCAGAGGGCAAACAGGAAGAAAGTTCACAGCAGAGCAGAAGAGAAGTGCACAGGTCCCACAGTAATCCAGTGGGATGGTACATTGCCTATATGCACTGGTGATTGTCTATATGGAGATGCTCCTGTTGAAACATTTTGATCTGAGAAGCATAAACAGGAAAAAAGAGTAAGGTTATCAATAGGATGGGATTTATATTGAAAAAACAGCCTGGTGAAGAGGTTCTCTTTAGTGTTGCTTCATTTCCTTCCAATTTCTGAGTTGTGCATTTGACAAGAAAAACAGATGAAGAACTTATGGTGTCAATCCTCCTCTGAGTCCCTCATATGAAATAGGAAGAACTGCCCCAGCTCTTCCTACAGCTGCACTGGGCGAGACCAAACCTGCTTCACCTTGATGACCTTCTGTCCCTAAACTTAGCACATTAACTTCACTATCTCCCTCTTTTGTTGTCTCCTTTTCTTTCCTATACTTTTGTCCCTAATTGTCATTTCCTAAGTCTAAGCTTTCAAACTCTGCACTTCAAATTGCAAGTGAAACACAGATGGGGAGAGGTAAAGGTCTGGAACTCATTTTCTTCCTGCTTTCTGATTTGGGTCTGTTCATGGCTCCTGACCTACAAGAGTATTTGTGGCTACATAAGCAATTTTAAATGCCAGCAAAAGTGTAGAGATAATGAAAAAAATGAGATAATTGATGGAGAATTTCCTTTAGCAGTTCCTTGAAAATGTCAGGTAAATGAGCACGATTTGGGGAAACAAGTAAATCTTTTTCTTCAGCATTTCTGAAATTCTGTGGAAAATTCAAGTGCAATTTTTCCTGATTCTTTTTCTATGTCTCTGTGCTAAGATTGTATTAAGATGTAAGTTAGTAAAAATGTACTAAGCTGAAAAATCTTCACTGCTGGACAGCTTTCTAGGAGATTCTAACAGTTTTCAGCTGACTAAACTTGGAGTCCTTCTCTTGTTATTTTTCCTTTAAGAAAAGGCAAACCTTCAAAAGTGAAGTGCTGTAACCCTGTGTAGTCAAAGCCTCTATTATGCTTAAGAAACATTTTCAAATGAATGAGATCTCAGAGGTGGCAGATACAGTTAGTCACAGTGGATAAGTGCCATAGCCTATTGGTTCTGCTATGACAATCAGCAGCTCTTTGGTTAACAGTGTAGGTAATTACACTGTTATATTTAACAATGCAGGAAGAGGAATTTACTCTTCTGTGAGAAAAATTGCTTTCTTCTGATCACTTCTAAACACATTTTGCACAGTGAAGGCTTTTTCTGAAATTTTATGTTCTGGGAACTTTTTATTTTAATGAGAACTTAATTCTAGAAGATACAGCAAAAGCTGCGGGAAGTCCATTGCTAGGTTCTAAATCCTTTTGAGGAAGCAGATTTCATTACCTACAGTTTCCTATTGTCTGAGAGCGTAAGTATCAAACAGGATGAATTTGAATCAATAATGCTGGAGGAAAAGTGTGAAAACATAGCAATTACCACAACACAATGGGATGAATCACACAGGCAGAATATTAATATGAGTGTATATACGTTGTATTAATGGGTAAAAATAGGGGTGGATGGAGGACACCCTTTGTAGTCTGTTTTCACATATATAACACTTTAAAAGCAAACCAAAGCTGAAAATAAATATATATTTCATAATATTTTCCTTAGAATATAGGAGCAAAATAGTAGAGAAAATAAAATATATATAACAAAAAAAGTCAAATATATACATGATTTAAAAAAAAAAATATTCTGCTTTTCATACAGCCGTGACTCTGAACTCTCACCTCTTCAGCTCAAACTCTCAAAAAGAAAATGATTCAGGATCAAGAATGGATGTAGAAATTTATTTTCCACATTTCCAACATCAAAGTTATCTCTCTTCTATGCAGAGGGACAGACTACAGGATCTCAGGTGGTAATGCCAGCCTAAATTGTTTTATGATTATAAATGCAGTCACATATGCTTCAATAATTTAAATCCTTTTAGAAACCACTTGTACCATTGCATCAAAGATCATAATCTGGAAAAGACTCTCACATCTGAACTTCTGTAGAAACCTTTTTTGTACTAAGGAAAGCTGTTTCTGCCACAGAACTGAATGTAAAATATGTTTTTAGGTTTTTTTCTCTCTCATGTTGGGAAACTGCAGTGACTAAATAGAGACACTGCAGATAAACTGTGACTTTAAAAATTATTTTTATTTTCAAAACATGCAAAATCAATTTTTCACAGACAGCATCAACTTACTGGAGGGAGTGAGGAAGCTTTCACTGTCTTCCTGTCCTTAATATCTGATACATCACCTATGCTATACGCAGATGCACTGTGGTAATACAATTAAAAAGTGGATCATATAGTGTCTAACTGCATCATAAAGGTATTCATTGCTGTTTAACAAGCATTAGAGGATTTCTTGCAGCAAAAAAATGGTTTTTAAAGTTGAAGATTCTATAAACTACTAAAATCTTTTACAATTTCTCAGATGCTAATTGCTTGATTTCTTGTTTTCAAATAACAAGCTTTTCATTTAATCTGATACCAAATATATTTTTCTCACCCTACATCTCTTTAATTAAGTTAATATTTTGAGATGCAGTACGCTGTATTGAAAATAACAGTAAAACTGAAATTTATATAGCGTTTGTTTTAAGCATATTTTCATTACTAATTCTGATTTGTATCATACAAACCTTGCATGATATAAATCATTGGGGTTGCAAAAATCTTTGGAAAAAATCTTTGCAAAAAAATTCAGATTTTAAGGATGAACAATATTAGAGGCCTTTTAGTACTGAAAAAAAGTACAGGACTAAAAATGTGGAATGTAACAAAAAGTGGAAAAAAATGGAATGTTCATAGAAGAAGTCTTCTGTGGCTATCTGGAAAGGTGTAAAGAGGCACTAAACAATATTCAAGATTACATCTCCAAAAAATCTTGATTAAACATATGAAATTGTACTGGAGGGGACAGAAGGATTGTTTTGGCTTTCCTGAAACAATTTGTCAATTTAGATTAAATGTTTTGCTTGAAAATCATTGCGGCAGAAATATATTTGCAAAGTGGGGAGCTATACTTGCAATCAGTTGTGTCATTCACTTCTAGCAGGAGCTGAGAAATTGGAGAACTGAGCCACAGTGGGTGATCCCCAAGAGGTGTATGGAGATGCCTCTCTGGGCATGTTTGCTCTTGGAACTGCAATCTGTCACTACATGCAGTGTAATGTAATTCAGGTATTTATAAAACAATTGAGGCTCTTTGCTACTACTTACTCTCTGTCACAGATGTGGTTTTAACCACAAGCTCCCCATGAGGTAAGGAATCCTTATCTGAATACCACCTCATGATGTTAAAAAAAATTATTGGAAAAAATTAAACCTTTTTTTTTTTTTTTTTTTTTTTTGTCAATACAGGCAATGGCATAGTATGACAGGAAGGACTGGGGAGAAAACCTCTGTCCTAAACACTGCATATATAGTTAGGGTGTGATATGGGGTGTTAGACAGGGGGCTGAGCAGATTATCATGTGTCATCTTCACAATAAAGAGTTTTAATCCCTGAGTGAATAGTTATAATTATCAGCTTCCTCACCTGAAATTTTCTGAATATTTTTTTTAGGAGATCAAAAAATAAAAATAATTTCAATTCACCCTCAATCTTTTTTTTCCCCATTTATTTCTAGCAGTGAGATAAGATAGAGAATGACTAATTGAAGGATAACTGAAATCCTAATCATCTATATTTTTATCAGTAAAAAAAAAATTATCTGTGTAAGTGTTTCTTCAGAGACATCTAGGAACCTTAATGGAAAGACTCATGTTTAACCTTTCATAGTCATCAAATTCATGAAATATTTCCCTTTCTATCTTGGATTAGCCAGATTAATTTTCTGCTGCTTTGTCAACTTACAATTTCTGAAATAAATATAAAAATACATTCAAACATACATATAAAATATATTAATCTTATTTGCTTTTAATGATTCTGTATTACGTTCTGAGTGCTGCCAATACCAGGAATTTTGTGTAAATACCAAGAGGCCCATGAAACACTATCACTTTACATTCTGCTTCTATGAAGAAATCCATTTCCCTCTTTGTATGTCAACACTGTACCTCTATTTCTCATCACAATCTCCAGCTGGAGATTAAGTTATAATATTATTATTTTAGGTACTTAACGTATTTTGATACTATTGCTTTTTGTTTCTTTTTCTGTTTTAGATTTAAATACAGTACTTACTCAAAGGTAAACTAGAATTTTAAGTCTGCTGTTTCAAATAACCTTCTTTAGCTATCTCCTTATGAATGCTTTTCATTTTTACACATTGCATTAATAAACATTGAATCTAATAGGAAAGAGGTAGGTCAGTGACTAAAGTACTGCATTAAAAAAAAAAAAAGCATAAGTATGCAATCAAACACACTTAACTACAGTCTCTAGGCTTTTTGTTTCTACTCTTTTACTATTTTAAAGGAACTTCAAAATGCATTTTTCCTGACTCCTAAGAATTGATACAGTTTGGAACTTTCTGAATCTATCTCTACATGTACTGGAATTCCAAATTTCTTAAAAATGCAGAAGCATGAGGAGATACTGAAGATAGATTTACCATACTTTACCCTATGAAAAAAATGTATCCCAGAATGCCACCTTTAAAATGGCATAAATGATATTTGGTTTTTTTTTCAAGTAATTATTACATATAAATTAATTTAAAGCATATTATGTGTTTGTGCAAGCTCATCCAGCTTGAAGGTGGCAATTAGTACCTACTTAAAGTGCAATAACAGGTAAGGTCTTGTGGCAGTTAATCTGTGTTGGAATTGCCAGGTCTCTTGAAAATGGACAGGCTTGCAGGTTTTAAGATGTCAAATGAAGCATTTAAAATAGCTATTTAAACTTGATATTCTAATCATTCTGATCTTCAGCTACAGTGAATCAAACATTTTACCTGGGGCAAATTTCAGTAGGAATCATAAGCTGCTAATGGCTGTATTTTTTGCCTAACTCTGAAATATCAAGCTGAAGACTATATTTGCATATAAAAACTGACTGTGATGAAAATCACTAAAAACAGTGAAAAATGTTAGACTTATCAGCTTCTCTGAATTTTAATTGGCTTTTAAAGGCTAAAAATATGAAGAAGCTCTGTGGTAAGAGGTACTATTTGAAAATGATAAATACTGAAAAGATATAGCTGACACGAGGAAGCAAGAATAGTTACAGTAATTGGATACCAGGTCATGAAAAAGAAAAAAGATGGAAGAGATTAAGTGCCTCACAGGGAAAAAATGAGGCCTGTGAGAAAGAAGGAGAGTCTACATGTGAAAAAGAAATTGCATTACTGCAACCTGTTTTGGAAGGCTTAAACAGAAGAGCTGTAGAGCTGGTCCTCTCAGGCTGACATTTTCTCTTAATAACCCCACCACTTCCTCTCCTTTCTAGACCATTCCTTTCATTTCACCAGTTCTCCAGCAAGAAGCAAATGAAATTTGCACACACACACAAAATTAAAGTAAATGAAATTAATTGTGAGGATAAATGCAAGACACAAGGCTGGTAATATGCTGGAGGAATGCTAAATACTAAAAGTGGCACTGTTAAAACTTGCATGGGTTCATTAGGAAGCAAAAATTTTTAGTGTCTTCACCACTGCTATCTTTATCCATATCAGCCATATATATACAAGTGTAAAGCCAATGCACCTGGGCAAGGTCATTTACATCTTTAAATTGTAATATTTAGCACTATTCTGGGCATGGTTTGGGTTCAAGCTAGTTAGCATCTTGGCACTTTCTAAACAGGGCAGGGGGAGTTCTCTTCATACAGCATGTGTGAGGTGACAGTTTCTGGAAACATGAGAATTCAGGCCTCTGATATCGAGCTGTGCTGTGCTGTTTTCTCTCAGCTCCAGAGAAGGAGTTTTGACTACTTTTCTTTAGAGCTTGGGAGATGTCAGGTAACTCAGCCCAAGCTCCCAAAGTAGTATATAACTTGGAAGAGAAATTTACAAAATTTAGCTTTAGATATTTTTATCCATGCTTGAGAAAAACCTTTGCTTTACCAAACTGTGCGTATGAAAACTATGGAAACACGTGTTATATTTAATCAGAAGTCTGGCATATTTTTTTTTAAGAGACAATAAAATTATGAATGATACTAAGTGGCTCTAATAATTTAGTATTCTTATTTGTTGCTTGTAAAGGTGAATGCTGCTCCTGGATTGTACGTGCTTCTGCTTAGATTAGAACTGAACAGCACCTGTTCTCCCCATTTATGTCAGGATTGGGCACAAACTCTGTCAAGTAATATTTCTCTTAAGCAGGTCCCTGTTCTGTGCTGCCTTCCCGAGAGTCTCCATATCCATCAGTCACATGCTTGCAGTATGCCACTCCTCTATTTTCACATCCTTTCATATAAAAACAGTGTTCTAAACAACTCATTGATAGTTGGTCAGTCAGTAAGTGCAAACATCAGCCTGAATGACTGTAAGGGTGAAAAATCCCTTACTGTTGTAAAGATCCTTTTTCCAAGCCTGGATGACTCTCTAGGATACACAATAGCAGTCTTCTTTCTGGTATGCACAAATGATTGTGCTCCTTTTACACATTGCTGAGCCTCTATGAGCACTGTATGAGTTAATAAAAACTGATTGTGGAGATTTTTTTAAAACTTATGTTGCTCACTCAGCATTTCATGTTGCTACTGAGTGTATGAAAATTATGAGAATCCATGTGATTAGTTCATTGAAACTGTCTCTGCAGAAAACAAATGCATGGCATTTTGTAATAAGAAAAAACAAATAGTCTTTTGTATTTATGATCAATCATGTCAAAACCAGAAGTTGGTTTTTATGTGTTTCTTCATAAGCTATGTTAAAAGGGATTAAACTTGAGAATTCTGAATTGTGCATATGTATTTATGTGATGTATGTATCAGATCTTACAGGTGCTGAACTTCTAGATTTTTGATTGTTATCCTGTTGCTGAGGCTGAAGTGTACATTGTGGATAAAAGGTAGAAAACATACTAACAAAAAAAGCACCAGTGCAGCGTAAGTGCTTTGGGATAAAGATACATTATTTGTTAAACATTGTGCCTGGCTTTTTGGTATTGGCAACAAATTATAGAGATGATTAAAAATGAAAGAAAAAATTAAGTTACACTCAAATGGCAGATTTGGTTTTATGTGGGGGCTTTCTATAGGGGAGAAAATGTTGTCACAGTAATACTTTGACATTCGGAAAAACTGCTGCATAGTCTGAAATGAAATAAATGTTCTGTCTGCCCAACAGCATATTTTGGGTAGGGTATTTTGGCTATTGAGGAGATAAGATAAATATGATACAAATATGATTGAAACATGAAGAAAGTTAAAAGGACAGTGGTGCTTAAGGTCAGTAAAGATAAAACTAAAACTTGTTGCATTCTGATGACAAGGTCTTTGACAAAATAATCATGTTGCTGACAGAAATGCCTACAGCAAAGTGGACAATCCAAGCTTCTCAGAAAATTGGCTGTTAACAGAGGTTTTCTACAAGAAGAAATTAAATATTTCATGTAAATAATTTATGAGTCTTATTGATGTATATAGATATTAGACCTATACAACTGCTAGGAAGGGCAAAAGTCAACTCAAAACTGTCAGCTAAAATAATAGGATCAGTAGATTTGTTGAAGACCATATGCCCTGAATATGGAAATATTCTACCAAAGTCAGTGTACATGAAACAAGTGAAGACATTAACATCCCCTTGGGCTTCCACCCATGCTCCTGGACCCCCATAGAAAAGCAGAAGCTCAGCACCAGGGATGTCAGTCCCTGCCTCTGAAAGCTGCAGGAGTGCTGGTCTCCAGCGATATCTCCTGAAAGGACCTCAGTCCTGTCTTACAAAGAGTCATAGTCCTCTGAAAGCCTGAAGTGCTGGGGGGATGTCCTGTTGAAACCATGGCCCCCACTTATTACCTCACCTCTGATGATCACCTGCCGATGGCTGTCAGAGCTTGTCACTGTCACCATCTTGTTACCAATCGGGCACAGGAGATCTCTGGCCAGTTGTTCCAGTCACTGGTCACCTTGACTCCTGACTCATCAGCCCACCAGCAGTGGGGGCTCCAAATAATTTTGTCTTTTGGAAAGCCATGCCTATTTTGATTTTGATTTAAATAGCAGGCAGAGGAAAAAGTAGAGGTATACCAGATAATACCACAAGACCACAAAAACTTTTTTTTTTTGGAAAGAGTTTTTTAAAGATCCTGTTAAAACTTGTCATTTGCAGGCAATGGGAGTAGTGAAGAAGTACAAGAATGATCAAAAGATGACATGGTTTATAGAGCCTGAAAGAATAGCAGAAATAGAGATAGTATAGACCAATAATTATCACAGAGAGAAAAGTATGTAAAATATCCAGTAGCAATGATTTTTAATATTTTTATTTTAAAAGATTTAAAAACCCAGAAAGAATATGACTAGATAAATAAAATTAAATTTAAAAGTTCAGTTAATTAATAGCAACACATTTTTCTTTACTTCAAAGTGACAGACTAGTTTTCAGAAGGGTGTTTTTTTCTGCAAGTATTGCCATATAAAATCATAATTGTTGGAACATTGCTGACAAATTTTTGATAACAGCAACTCCCACTGACTTCACTTAAGGGAAATTTCTTTCTGAAATCTTTTTTCCTGGCACAGAATGATTAATAGCTTTCCTAAGAAATGATGCCAAATCTATTTAGCTGAAATACAATTTCATGATGTTACAATAGCAAACACTGGGTGATCTCATCTCACTTTATCTGTTTCACGCATCATGCTGCAAATCAGGGAGAGAGGATAAGAGAAAAATATCCATATCTTTAATGGGGCACATGGGTATGCCAACAAACGGGAGGATATTGATCAGGAAATAAGATCTATTTAAAATGACTTAAAACCTCACAAAGTAGTGTTTTGAGCACTTCAAAATTTAATTCATGTTTGGGAGAGTTTACAAGCAGTTTGAAAGCACGTATCATGTTTCATAATAGAAGTAGTGCTGATTGTTTTCTCTTGGGACCATTCTTGATGATTCCCAGGCATAGCTGCCTGGGCTAAAAGGTTATGCTCTAATTAAAACCTTATGATTCAGGTTGTTCACATTTCATCTCCCCACCCGTGTTTTTCATTCATGTTAATCTGATTCAATTGAAGCAACACATATGGCAAACCCCCACTTCAGCCCATACCCTTAAGGTCCTATATCAGTCTTCCACTTTTGGAGAAAATGATTGCACTGATACGTATGTTAATTAAGAAATAGAAATATGAAGACCTTGATGATCTCTTAATTATTGTGTGAATGAAGGTATAAGTTTATATCTTTTTATATAAATATCTATATAATATAAACCTTTTTGCACAGGGCTCTGTGCCACTAATCTTATGCAGAGACTGACAAAAAGATGGGATCCTTTCCTGATTATATTTTGACAGCTATACATAATATTAAAACAATCAAACCAATTAAATGTCTCTTACTTTTACATTGACTTCATCTTTATATTAATAAAAGGCTTTTATTATTCAGTTTCTCTATATGAATTTAATATTACATCTTTTTTAGATTACAAAAGCAAGAGTTGCAAGCAAGTGGAAAGCCTGAAAGTGTAACTGCTTTGCAGTGCAATGTTTTCTGCACTCTTGTTATTCTTGGATCTCTGATATAAAAGGAACTAACTTGTTAACTTTGGAATTTCATTAATTTCAACAAAATCATCCTTTTCATAAGAATATATTCTGATTCAAGATCAAGGTCAGTACCAAAACTACTCCAGAACCGCATTTAAGAATGGACCTTTCCTATGTTAGAAGCCTCTTATTCAGTCTTGATGCTCCATAAAGTTTTTTTACTTCATTTTGAGTCCTTTTCTTGAGGGAACCTTAAATTTAGGAATTCCTATGTAAATGAAACAGGATAAGAGCTACATTTTTTTTTTTTTAATTACCAATTTCTAGATGTATAACCACAGATAAATTTTTGTAATATAATAATGTTTTATCCTAAGAATTTGCTTTTCCAGGTTTCACTTGTTGAACACCACAATTTTTGATTTGTGGATAAAAGTTTATTTGGAATGTTAATAAACTAAACTCTACTGAAAAACTGAAAACCATCAAGATCATTCAATGTATAGATCATGTATATTTCTCTCAGTCATCCAGTGATTATATTTTTTTTTCTACTCTTATACTTAAAAGAATAAAAAGAGATGGTTAAATAGAAAGCTAGTCTGTGAAAACCTGGAATATTTTAAATTGCAAAGGGATATTAAAGCTGTCTTGATAAATAAAAAAGTTTATATAGAGTGTACACCTTGGTTTTCTAAGTGAAGAAACTTATTTAGTTAAACGAAGTAAAAATAATCTTTTCCTGCTGGGCAAGACATTTATAGGCTGGATAGCCCATCCATTTTAATAGAGCAGAGAAGTTCCTATTGAGAAGGCCAATATGGATCATTAAACACCTCTGGCTGTGAGTCCCCAAGAAGCAATGACTTTGCAGACTTAACTTGGGACCTCATGTTCTTGTTGCAGAAGGTCTGTGGGGCAGAGTAGAAATCAGTATGTATTTAACTAGACCCTTAACAAAATCATAAACAAGAAGTGATTTATGATGGTAAATATGAAGATCTTCTCTACCAATATCAGGAAATTTTGGTAATTTAAATACATGCGTAACCTCTGAATCTTCTCTGAAGTGCTCACTGTATAGCACAAGTAGCAACTACACTATGATTGTACTGTGCCCTTTAGTATCTTAAACTATCATCATGCAAACGAATGCATTGACCATCATTTCCCTGCTGGATTCCAACAGAATATTTAACTTTAACACCCTGCAGTAATTTTTGGGTTTTTTTTTTGTTTGTTTGTTTCTTTTGTGGTTTTTTTTTTTTTTTTTTTGTAAAACTGTGGAAGTTGTGGACACACGGAAAAGTCCATACTTCTTGCCTTTTAATGTGCACACAGTCTCATATATATTTTCATATATGAGTACAGGGGTGTATCAAGAGACTCTCATCGTTAAAGAACATTTATTATGAAATTATGATATGTGCTACATGCACAGAAAGTGAACTAAACTCTCTGAAGTGTGTGCATCTGGTCAAAACAGCAGTAGTGCAGTCCTCAGTGAAACACCTCAGGGGGCTTCTCTGTGATGAAAACTTCCAAATTTCAACATTCCTTCCATTCTTTATTGATTCCAAATTATTATGAGGGAAATCTGCAAGGAGTATTTTCCTTGTCTGTATAAACAGAAGATAAATATTTTTATTTTAATTTCTCAAAATGAAAAAAACTATCTCCCTTGTCCATTTCTGACACATTCTGATGTTGCCAGTATATTCTTTTCCTCAATGGGGAAAATGGGAATTAATCCTTTCTGTAAAAAAAAAATGAATAGTGAGTTTAGAACATCAACTGCAGCCCAACTAACCTTTCTGGAAACAGAAGGGGATATTGTTATTAACTTGGATGTGTCCTGAACACTGTAAATTTTTCTCCTGCAGCACTACCATAGTTTGCTTCATCTGCTCCTGACCAAGGGCTTTATAATCACCTCTAAAATTTGCCTGTGTCATGATTCGTGGAACATGTCCTTTGAGAAGAAAGGGTACTTTCTGACACACACTGGTATTTATTTCTGTTTTCTAAGTGCCAAGTGATCAGCTTCTTCAAATGCTGGAGATTGTTTCCTGTCAGTTCCTTTAGCAGGCTACCTTCCAATGGCGTATGTATTTAGCATAGGGTATGCAGTCAAATGAAAGGGAACTTGACACTCTTTGGCAACATGGCTTATACAGTTGCCTAGATATTTTTTGGCCTTGATTCTTCTCTGTTAGTTTACCCAGAGGACTCAATTGAAAGACCATGTACAGAAGTATCAAGTAGAACATATCATAAAACATGACTCACAGAGAACCTAGTGACCTGAAAAAAATGCTACTAGAAAAACTAATGACCTAAGTATGCCTCTAACTCTGAGATCATTCAGCACAGAATTCAGAATTCGTTGAAGTGGACATGTAACTAGTGACCCAAATAGAAAATTAAATTTTTCAATGATTTCTTTATAAATCTCTCTATATAAAAGGTCTCTGGAGTCATTCTTTCTGCTTCAAGCCCTCTTGTCTATCTGAAGATAGCACTGAACTGCTCTGAAATCTACAGATGTTCATTTCCTGTGAATGCTTTCTATATTCTGCTTTCATTTTGCTTACTCTTTCCTTTCTATCCTCTTTTCCTTTTACTCTTTTCTTATTCTATCCAGAATAAAACTTAATAGCACCTCAGGTATTGATATAAAGGTGTAAAAGGTTATCCTATCAGGGGAGCTACGATTTTCATCTATTGTAAAAGATATACTGCATAAGCTGACTTACATGTGTTTACTACTGAGTCTTTCTCTTTTGCCATTTAGAAACCATTAATCAGTGAATTAATTGCATCAACAATTAGCTTTCATAATCATAAACTTCTCAAACCCAGAACACCTGGAAACACCCTTATTACAGACTCAGAATTTCACAGTAAAACGTCAACGAATATGAAGATAAATTCTGTTTTCACAAGCTCTATGGAGAATACAAATGATTGACTTTCTATTCTTCAGTCAATAACCTATTGACAGTTCTAGGTCCAAACGACAAAACAAGGAGCAGAAATCAATGGCAGTGGAGCAAAGATCAGATCAATAGCTGAATTTCTCATTAATAGAGCGAATGACAGTTTTACCCACTTTGACAGAAAAGACAAGAGCCTCATGGCCCTTCTGCTCAAGAATGGAAGGGCAGAGGTCTAATATGCACAACGAATGTGAATCTACAGTTTCTTTAGACCAAAAATCCCTTGCATCTATGAAATTCATTTTAAACAGATACATGATCCCTAGAGAAAAGTCCAATAAACATTATTAGAAATTATGGCTAAGTACTTACAGTGTTGTCAGGGGCTATAAACTTGTTTTCACACACAGTGTGCTGTGCAGTTATATTCTCCAGAGCAGAGGAATGTTCATAAATTTTCCATTTGTGTAAACGAAATAACTGTGTGTGTAGTGAGGGAAGCTCTATTGCATTTGTCACCTAAATAAAATAAAAAAACCCACAGTCTTCAAAATTTCCCTTGTGCTTTCAAAAGAAGATAAGGACAACATTTGCGACAATTTTATTATTTGATCCTCAATTAAAATATAAAAATAGCAGAAGTTTCTGAGAAGTATTGGGAACTGTAGAGATGAGGAAAAGAAATAATAACAATTATCTATTGATCCAGTTCAGTCTAAATATATAGAATGGTGATTGTACTAGTTTCTCAGTGTCCCACACAGCTTCATGCATAGTTCTTGTGAGCTGTACATTATATTTTAATTAGTGTTAAAATTAGCCTGTTGTATTAAACAAAATGCAGAACACCGGTGAAGCTTTGTATGATGCATGGGTTACAGCAATGCTTCTCAAGTACCTATTCCTATATATTAAAAAAATATTTTTTTCTTAATCAGAAGAATAATATTCTGAGAGAAGGATAAAACAGTAAGCAAGGGTCAGGAACATCCAAAGCTGTTCAAGCTCATAAATCAGAGGTCACAAAAAACCAGCAACAGTAGTCACTAATTAAACCTGGCCATTTATGAAAATTTTATATTTAAAAGTCTATGTTGTTGCTGGTCATATCTAAAGGAAAATGAAGGATTATATAAGACTTATTGAGTGGTCAGCCAGTTACTGTAAATTGCTATAGAGTTCAACAGATCAATAGGTTAACTAGAAAACCTTTTATTTACATGTCACATACTACAAACAACCACTGAGTGTATCTGTAACACGTGCTACTTAAGCCTAACATGCTTATGATATTTATTAAACTTTCATAATCTATTTAAAAGTGCAATGCTCTCTGTGGAATGGCAATGTATTTGAAACATGGAGATTGATCTATATCAGAGCAGAACTGGAAGAACCTAACATTTCTTGTTCTCAAATCAACCTCCCATAATATCTCAGAAAAAACCCCATAAAATAAAAAAGTATAAAAATATGAAACTGTGTGAGTAACATATTGCAGAAGACCTACTCATCTCTTTTTATATATTACATAATTTTTTTTTCATATGTTTAAGTAATAAATAGCAGAAATCAGCTGATTACAATACAAATTTACAAATCATTAATATACTGAACAATATTTGATAATTTTTAGTTCAAACATACTTCTATAAGAAGAAATGGCTTTAAAATTAAGTCTAATTCAGGTTAAACTGGCTCATAATATTTTAGGCTTCACAAATGTTTAATGGCAGTCATAGCTTCTTTCAAAGTTAGCAGTACTTTGTAAACTCAGATCCTAAATCATATAAATTGTATCAGCCACTCAATAAGTATTCAACTTTCCCAGACCAATTTCTTCTTGTTCCCATTACTAGGTTCTTTTAGATGAAGTCACAAAACTCATTAAAATGCTAAGCAACACTAATCACTCAGCCAGGCAGTAAGCAGGAACCAGAGAAGAAATGTGGTCATAATCAATTTAGGAATGTACAAGAAGAAAGGAGGAAAATGGAGACATGGGTAATGGGGGAAAAATGTTTGCTTCCATGCCATCAGTATGATGAAACAGGTCTGGTTCTACCCAGAAAGATCAAATTTTTCATCAAGGAATATCAGTTGGGAAAGAGTCAATGATAATGAAAGGGAAACCACTTGAAACTTGTGAAACTTCCTGGATGTTCATATTCCGTTGGAACATAGAGGACCAGGTACCAACGAACAACCTACAGAAATTTCACTGTTTTAAAACAACGATCAAACTCCATCCCATAAAAACAGGAAGGAGAACAGAAGGAGAAAATATGGACACTGGATTTGGATAATAGTTGACCCTTTCATTCAAAACTATTCTTAATTATATCTGCTCATTTAAAGAAGAAAAATCCTCACATATTTTCTGGCATATTAATAATTTTAAACTGTACTGAGAAACAGCAAGACCTTAAAGGAACTCTATTACCAGCTGAATCCGACTCCTTAGTTTGACTTTCAGCCTCTGGCTCAGCTACTGCATTTATATAAGGAGTCTTTTAGATGGCTGTGGTTTCAGGGATTCCTATTCAGTATGTTATTCCATGCAAATACTTTTGCTAAGCGTATTATCTTGGTGCATTGCATAGGAAAGCCTGGATAACTCAGCCTGGATACCCTGCTGGATGCTTAAAAGTTAGGCATTGCAGTACTCCTGAATATAATCCCTTGTTCTTAGCTATATCCTTTTCTAAATGTGTAAAAAAGACAACATGACCTCACTGGCCCACTTCCCAAGCATGAGTATTGGGAATAATATATCAGATCTTTCATTTAAGTCAACTCATTCTACTACTATATGTTACAAAATAACAAGTTCCTTTTTGGCTTTAATTTATGAGTGAATAGGGACTGTAAAATCACAATTCCTTTGACTGTATATATATTTATTCTTCCAGAACACAAATGAGTAAACACTGGCCATTACTATCCATAATCTAGAAGATTTGCAAAGGTAGTCACAGGCTCTCTGTGATTTTACCTGCCTCACTGAGGAGAATCAGGCAAAGGTTCCCTAAATCCCTGATTACCGGTATACCAGATAGACAGAACACAGAAGAATTTTCATATTAATAAGATAAGGACCATTTTAATTTGTTCACAGGACTGGAAAACCTGATTGCTTCTGAAATCCATTAGTAAGGCAAGTAATTATTTTTACACGTGTTAGTTTTCAAAGTTAGGGTTAATTTTAATACATTCCTTCTCAAAATTTGTATCTAAATTTTTCAAAGTAAAGCAGAAAATTATTGCATTTTAGGTTGAAGAATCTACATAAGTAACATGATGCCAGTAATGTGTTTAAAAACACACAATCTAATATTTCTGGCTTGCATTTTTATGTACCAATAAATCTGCTCCACAGTGATATGCTAATAAGTGAATTCTGCTTAAACACATCCAGCTGCTGGGACAATCTACTGTATTCCAGTGGATTTTATAAGATATATAAAATTTAAAAAGTAAGTACCAGTCTTTTATGGACCTTAGTAAACTTCAGTGTCTTCCTGGAGTTGATGGGTATTCTCTGAGCCCTACTTCAATTAAATACTAAATTTTTAATTACCTAAACTTTTCTACTTTCAGGATATGAATACTACAAACAATAATTGAGTGTATCCAGTTTTCATTGTCTGTGGCAGGAAATTAAAATTAAAGTTGATATCTCTTAGCAACCCAAAGCCTAGGCTTGAGTTAACAGGAAGAAATGGGCACAACTTTCACAGGATTTATCAAGGAGTTTATCAGGTACTCAAGTCATAGATTTTATTGCCAATTGTATTTGTTCTGGGTCAGGGGGGAGACACTACTTGTTTTTGCAGAATTCTTAAATGGTATGATATTTATTTTTTTTTTTATCAAACCTTCTGATAGCTTATGGAAACCTTTCTATCAATATCCTTGGAATATGGAACAATTTGTTGTCTTTGACCAAAAGGCAGTGTTTTTTAATTTTTAATTAAATTTTAATTTAATTAATTTTTAATTAAAATTTTTAATTTATTATTTTTAATAATAAGCCTTTTTTAATTGTGATCTATAAAACTAATAATGAACACATTGTTTTATAATCATCTGAAAATACCAAAAGATCTTATAAATTCATTCTTTTTATATTTTGAATTCTTTTCAGCCTTTTGGACACTATAGTATGGAAATATACTTCTATATGGCTTCTATAGTTTGAATGTTTAGTCTCTATTTTGTTTCTTATTTGGAATCTGGTAAAATAACAGAGCCCGTCAAGAGCTATTCCATTTCTAACTATGATGGTTTAAACATACTTTCATCTCAACTCCAGAAAGACAGTATCAGATTTGGTGAAGTGATAAAATTTATTAATTATCAGTGACTTCCCCAGGATTTGAAATATTCACATCTGCCTGAATATCATCTTGTTCTGATCTTTATTATTACTAAAACCTATCATGCACTATTCTTGGCATCTGGTACACACTTTCCGTGTGTGTTGACTTACTGTCCATCACTCAGGTTTCTGTATGCAAGACTGCTTTTCAGTCTTAAGGAAAAGAACACCACAAATTTTCAGCTTATGTTTATGTGGGTATTCATTGATCAGAGACAGAGTCCAAACTGTTAACAATGTTTTTCTTTTGCAGTTTTCAGAAATAAAGAAAACAAGATAAGTCTTCTAACTACTAACTACCTTTAATTCAATATATATAGCCTAATAATAAATTTCAGGATGATTTTTTTTACAGTTGGTTTTGACAGCTTGTGCTGCAATTAGCTTGGACAGTTTAGGCTTTTTGCTTGCTTGTTTCCCTGAATTCTGATACAGAGTGTATGAGCTCTTGATTTCAGTATGTTCTGTATGAAACTCTGAAATTATTAAATTAAGCTATCTTTAATCACTGTGTGGAGAGAGGAGGGTGATAAAGTAGGTGCCTTTCTCTCATAGATTAATATCTGTAAGTTACGTTGAAATTCCTAAGAAAGCATTGAAGTTTAAAGTCTGCTGTTCCCATCAAGTCTTGGAAAAAGAAGTTTAAATAAGCGAAAGATAACAGAAAAAAAAACTAAGAAATAGATCCAAAATGTAATTTTTGCTTTCCTATTGGGATCTCCATTATAATATGATTTTAACTTTAAATATCTAAATGTTAGACATTACCATAAACTCAGGAGGAAGGGGAAAGTGTGAAGGAATGTTAGACGCTTACAGATAATGGCTCCCTCTAAGTTTTGCTTTCCTTCTGAGTATATGGGACCAGTTCAGCTCTATAAACAACTCTAGTACCTTTTGTATGTTCATCTGACTGCAGGCTGATCCTAGAAGGAATGTCTGTGGGTCTCCCTTAGCTTCTAGTCATATCTTCCAGCACCGAGTATCTCAGGTACAGGGGACATCCTGAATGTACTAGATAGTTGAACATAGCAACAAAATTGAGTGACAAAAGTCCATATTCAGGGCTCTGGAAATGTGTTTGAACATCCACAGTGTTCAGTAAAGGTGTAGAAATCAATTCCCTTGATCACTTGTAGGCATCTTCTTCCATCAGAACGCCCATCTATCTAAAACATCTGCTAAAGATAGAAGACATCACAGAGGACCTAGGTACTGCCTCTGACATTTTTGAGCTGCACTTGTGGGTCAGACTTTGGTCAGCATAGGCAGTAGAGTCTGGGAAGGCATTGCCCTCTCCATCAACCAGGTTACAGACTGTCACTTCCATGCTACTTCACACGGTGATAGCATATAACGCACTGCATGGACAATTACCTTATTCTGTGTCCTGTTCTGTTTAGGCAGAAAACAGACTGCTGCACATTTTATAACATAGACTTGATGTATAGAGATGGCAAACAAAGAATCAGAACCCTAGCACACACACTGCACAGAAATATTTGACTACTTCTGTTCTGGGCTAAGACCAATCGCAGCAACCACAGCATGCATATTCAGCATGAAGTTTCAAAGGTTTTCAAAAAAATTAGAGTAAAAATTAGTATTGACCATAAGCTTCAGTCAAAGGCTGAGAATGGTATTACACTTCATATTTCTATGTCCTCTTCTCCAGGAAGAATTTTTAATTTTTTTTTTTAGTGTAATAGGGTTCTTCTTTACTTTCTTTTTAAACTGTCTTTGACAGATAAAATTAAAACCCAAAATTTTGAGTTATGAGTTCCCCTCCTGCAATGCAGTACTAGTCAAAGGGTAATTTTTGATGTATTTTTAAACAAGAAAGGTATGTGAAATTAAAGGTGAAAAATATTCACATGAGCAAAAAGACACTAAAACCATAAGCTGAAAAAGATACATAATTAAAGATCATTAGTAATCATGAGAAAAACACTTAAAAACTTAAATCCCAGTGTTTCTGAAGATTTAAGATGTACTGCTAAATTTGAAGCAAATCTTTCCATCTTTTAGATTCATCTCACGAGAAAAAAATTTGATTGATACTGAATTTTGAATAGGGTCTAAAAGAGGAGAGGAACCACTAAATTTTTAATTACCTAAACTTTTCTACTTTCACGATATGAATACTACAAACAATAATTGAGTGTATCCAGTTTTCATTGTCTGTGGCAGGAAATGTTACATTCTGTAATCTTTTGGGAACCATTTCTTCTTTCATGTGTATACCTTGAGTCAGTTGTGTTGGTCTCTGACTTCCTAGTTATGACTGAAAATGGTTATGAAATTTAGGAAAAAAACCCACCAACAAATAACATATTTTTAAGTTGTTGTCTGGAACTTTGTATATGTATTTTAAAATACTGTTTATACTGATATTCATACTAAGACTGTTGTACCATCTGAAAAGGAAGACAACTCACTATGTAGCTGTTATATTTTCACACTTGAGAACTCTTGACCTTTTCTACAGATTACTATCTTCATAAAAATTCATAAGGAAGATTCCAGTTCTCTAATGAAAATGACTAGTACTTGCAGTGATGTTGGTTTTCAGATAAACAATCTTTTGAAGTCTCTGGAACTAAGAAAGTAAATCAAATTTCTAGCCTGAGAAATTTATCATTCAAAGTCAAAATCCATTTTAAAAAATTACATTTTTTCATAAGTTGTAGTCAGACTAATTAAAGGCTTTACTGAAGAAGGCAGTAGCTGAGATGACAAGTCATACAGGAATGCAATAATTTTTTTATTTTAAAATAAAGAAGACAGATGGAACAGGTATGACTCTAGGTGATGCAGGAAATATGGGACTTTGAAGGAATTTGAGTGACAAGAGCTTGGGCACAGGTGGGACCATTAGTCTTAGGCTGATGCTGAAGGAGAGGATATATTTCAAGGTGCAGTAGCATAGAAGCAGATACAGTGATACGTAGAGAATTAAGGGTAGCAGAGAGAAACACTTCAGAACTTTTAGATGTATTCAGTGCTTTTGAACAGTATTCAAAGAGTTAGTATTTTCTCATTTTCTGCTGATACCTTGAAGAAGTAATTAATATTTGGAATAGACTCATTCAAGCTTCACCAGGATTAGAAAGCATAGATGTTTTCTACAATTATATCTCCCAGAGAAAAATTAGCTCTCAATATCTAAAATATTTGGCACATTAAATTACCTAGTGAAAGTCTGTCTATTTTAGGGAGTGTGAGCAGGAAAGTATTATTTCAGTGACCATGGTAGCTTTTTTCAGTAGCTAAAATTTGTTTAGAGGAATATTTTTATTCCTCTGGAGGAGGAATAGTTTCAGAGAACCAGTTCTCTGAAGGCAATTTTGAAGGCTGAATACAGAACTACAGCTGATGTACTGTGGAAGGATGCAGAATCGCAGAACTTTCATAGTTGGAAAAGACATTGTCCAGAAATCAATATCCTCCTCTTCCTCCTCCCCTCCCCCCCCCCCCCCCCCCCCCCCCCNATTTAGGAAAAAAACCCACCAACAAATAAAATATATTTATCAATATCTGTATCACCATTCCCACTAGAACATGTCCTGAAGTTCCTCATCTACACAATTTTTAAATACTTCTACAGATGATGAGTCCACCACATCCCTCGGCAGTCTGGTCCAATGCCTAGCTACTCAGTAAAGAAATTCTTCCTAATATCTAGCCTAAACCTCCCCTGGTGCAACTTCAGGCTATTTCCTTTAGTCCTATCCCTATTCACTTGAGAGAAGCGGCCAGCACCCACCTAGCTACAACCTCCATTCAGGTAGTTGTAGAGAGCAATGAGGTAAACTCGTATCCCTTCAAATGTAGCCCAAACTTAATTTTCTTTTCTTATTGATTGTCCTGCAGATTCCTAAACTGTTTGTTGGTTGGATTTTTTTTGTATCTTTGGCCTCTGACCTGACAGCAACCACATTATTCCTGACCTTAACTAAGGGATCCCAGATACAATTTGTTCCTCTCACCTAATTTACCTTAAGTTAATGTAGTTACATTTAGAGAGAGTAGCAATGAAACAAACAAACAAACAAACAAAAAACTGATACAGGAAATACAGCTTGTAAAGATAAGCTTGCATATATACACGGAAAAGGTTAAAGAAAATGCATCTTTAAAGTAACCAGCTAGTAACTAAACATACTATTAAATATTTCTGATTCAATGAGTATATCTGTTTGGCCTCAGTAGGTATGGTTGGATATATTTCATTCAAGACTCATGCTCCAATCATGGCAGGAACTCATGTTCCACCCCATAGCAGGAGGCTTGGAACTAGTTGATCTTTAAGGTCTCTTCCAACCTATCTCCCTCCGGGATTCTATAATACATAATATAAGACCCAGTTTGGTAGTAATTTAAGTTTTAGATTAATCTTTAATGTATACTGTGGATAAGAAAAAAAACAACAAGCAAACAAACAAACCCCCTTAAAAAACAACAAAAAACCCCAAACAAAAGACAACAAAAATCAAAAATTCCTTCTTAATATGCTGAATGGTAGTGAGAGCAATTTTCCTCAATTAAGTGGTGTTTAAGGGCTGCAGGGATGGGTGAATACTCTGGTCTATTACTGCTTACAGAATCTTTTTTTTTTTTTTTTTTTCTGTCCTAAGTCTTGTACCTCAAAATGGAGCACATTTCACTTAGCTTGTATAATAAGCTTTCAAATAGTTAGAAATCTTTATGCAGCAGGAGTGACAAGAAAAGCTTGTATTCTGTAATTAGGAGTTTTTCATTAATCATTTTTATGAGATATAACAAAGTAATATGAATGTCAAACAAAAGCACCATTGCAAATATTAAAAAAGCATAACTGTGACCTTAAGTGGAATTAATTGAACATTAAGTAACAGCATAAAAATTAAAAATAGCAAAGAGTTCATCGTTAGGGCAGTGTGAACATAAATACTTTAGACAAAACTATAAATGAAGGTGGAATTAGAAGTAAAACAATACAAAATCCACAGAATTTGTAAATGTAAAAATATCATAAATTTGTAAATCCACTAAAGCTTTCTCACTAAGTAAACTGTAAAACATTTTTTCACCGTGGTAGTATGCCATAACTATCAAGTATTGAAGTAATCAAAACCTCTTTATCTGTCCCTTATCAGTAAGGCAGAACATGTCCAGGTTAATTAAAGGCTGGAGATGATACCAAGAGTACTTGGTTGTAGATGGAAGTATGTTCAGTAAAGAATATCAAATGCCCAAGTGTTAAGTCCTTCACAATATCACGTACCATGTGTGTCAAAGCAGGAAGGAAGAATAAGACAGAAGGACAATCCCACAACTGAAATAGTTTTTTGTTGGGATTTTTTTTCCTTCCACTACCTACAGGCTTTTTCATCCACTTACTTTCAAACAAAACACTTGCTCTGCATTTTGTTTAGAACATGGTGATGGTAGAATATCAGTTTTCTGGACTTGAACAGAAATCTTTAAAGTCATTTCACTCAGTCTATGTTATTGCTATGTCTAAGATAGAAAACTAACCACCTTAGATTATCTCTGTGTGTATGTATACTGAAGGCATGAGGACACTTCTAAAGAGATTTGCTGCCTCATTAAGATAATTTGCTTCACTAAGAATAGATGAAGCCCTAGCTCCTGACTTAATAACTGCAACCAAGTGCCTGAGGTTAGGTGATAAACTTGAGCCCAAACCTCCTGAATTAGCTGGCTACATATAAAAGGTTTTTTTTTTTTTTTGTGATTAGAGTGTTCCACTTCAGTTATATGTGTGACCTACTTTATATATCTTTTGCTATGTACATGACAAAATACTAAAAAAATATTCTAGCTATTGGAAGCAGTGTTGAAGAAATTGCCCCGATGGCCACAGGGTTGTGTGGGTCAGACTATAAAGACACACAAAAAGCTTTTAATTTGATTTAATTCAATTTTGGCCTCCTTTATTTCATTTTGTTTTGTTTTATTGGCATCCTAACACTAAGAACTTAGCACAAATTGGGGCTATGGTCGTGTAGAATGTCTTACTTATCCTTGACCCCTTATGTGCACACCTTTTATTATACAGTCATTTGGAATCTGATCATATGTTATTTTATTTATTTTTTTTCCCACAGGATGCTGCTTATTTAACCACTCTGTTGAAAACCAAATGTGCTTTTGTATTGCATTTGGCTGCAAACTTTAGGTCTTTCACCTCAATTTTATTCAGGAACTGGGAAGTATATAGAGTTTAGGCATGAATTTGGAGAATGGTGATGTAATTGCTTCTGCTGAAAGTTACCCTAGGGCTGGATTCTGAGCAATTGATGCTGTGTAAAAACTTGCTAAATTCATATAGTGTTGTTCTTGCAATTTTATGGAATTATTGTGCCTTTTCTAAAGCATAAAGTAGTAGAAAATAACAAATAGTAAAAAAACACAGCAATGATACCTGAGAGTTTGTTCTGCCTCTTGTGACTGGTCTGTCTAATAGACTTACATGTACACTAACACAAAGAGATCAACCTTTCAGTCTACAGATGAGCAATCTGATGGTTCTTTTTCCAGTACCATGTTTAGGCCATCCCTGTCCATAATCCAGCTCCTGTTCCTGGATATAGCTGCTTACACTTATGATTTTGTAAAATCAAATTCTATAAAGACCAGCATTACAAATCAACAGTTTTTAATTAAAAACATAAAGGGTTTTTATAAGTTATTGAAGAATAATAAATTCAGTCAGAGAGATCGCTATTTGAAATCTGAGGGTTTGGGGTTTTTCCAATATTCATTCAGTTTTTATGAGAAAGTTATGGAAAAAAATTATGCTCACATGTTCCAAAGAAAAGAATGACACATACCATCTACTATGATTTAGATAAACTTTAAAACAGTCAACTTTTATTATATTTACCATTAAACTAATATGTACAGCAAATAGCAAAATAATAACTCTCACTGGAAGAATTAACCAATTTCGGACTAACATGTTTAGAATTAATCTTGTATTAATGCAGTATTCTGTCTCAGGGACCTGATTTCTTGATGTAAGTATTTCTTGAGAATAAATATTGTGACTGCAGAAAAATGTAAATGACCTCTAAGGTTAAAAAATATTCATACTGAAGTAATACCTTGGTCTATTTTAAAATCTATTTTTTTTCTAAGAATTAAATTCATGTTGAAATATTTGAATCCATTATTTATATTCATTAAAAATAGTCAGAGAAAACAGTTGGAAATTGTCAGAAACGTCAGTTATGTCTTAGATACATTTTCTAACTTTTCAAAAACAAATTATAGGAAAACAGAAATTCTAATTAGTACAAGACACCTTCACAGACATTTTGAATTAACTTGTTTCAAAATGAACTGCTATACAAAGTTGACATACAGTCTACCCCTTTCTATTATGTTCAGTAAAATGGATTTCTTGCTGTGATAAGTGATGCAATTGTAAATTTCCACTGAAAAATGATTCTGATAAAACAGTGGGTAGCATTTTTATTTAAGTAACAATAGTGTAAATCAATAGCTATTATAAGCTGTCTGAAATATGACGCTATAGTAAAAACAACGGTGGAAAGTCATAGCTATCATCCAGCACTGGAATTTTTGTCCTTGGGAAGAAGTTCTAGTACCTGTTTGGATGAATTTAAGTGTGAATAAACCAAGAGTATCAATGAAATAGCACTTCAGTGAAAAAAATGTTCTGCCAGGCTTTTTTATACCTCTTACAGGGTAAATTTTCTTAATTCATATTAGATGCACCAGTATAGAGTACAACAAAAAGCTCATATACTTAGAGAAATCAGTGTTGTCCTAAACAAGTCTTGTCCCTTATCCTAGGTAAGGAACAAATAACAGAGATATCTAGCTTTGAGAAGGAAAAAAAAATACTCTCAAATAAATTATCTATCAATATTTCTTTGCCTAGTTAATGAGGAGAGAGTGAAGCAGTTCACTTGATGACAAACTCTGATGACTGTATGTCAACATACATCCAGTTTTTGTTGTAACTTAATACTCTGCCCCTGACTTGTGCCTTCATGTGAAGAGCAGGACAAGTAACTTTTCTGATTATAAAAGATGAGTTACTCACTATGTGTAAATATGAAACTGAGGACTTATACTCCTGGCTGGAATAGAGCAATGGAACAGAGAGCATGGAGCAGACATGCTGAATCATTTTCAAGTATGAAGAAGAGTGATTACCTAATTTTTTTCCTGAAAACATACAAGGAGGGAATGGAGAACAAAAGATGAAAACAATAGAGGAATTAAAGTTGTTCTGCATACATTGCTAAGAGGTACAGAAGATTCACTGTTATATTTTCCCTATTTTCTATTGCTTCCTCGTGTAGGCTGAGCTCTTTTTGTTTCTGTAAACCCTTATCACAGACATTTCAGAAGAAATTCCACAGAAGACTTGCAAGGCAGAACTGGAGCCACATGACAAAGGGGATAGATAACCCTGGTGATGAAAGGACATAAGTAACAATCTCAAACCTTTGATACAGCTGAAGTCAACAGCCAAATTTTTAGATACATAATCCTTTCTCTTCTATTCTTAGAAGCAGTGAAGGACAGTTGAAGATACACCTTCCACAAAATGCTGTGGATATCTTTGCTCTGAACTGTCTGACTTCCTTCCTACATATACCAAGACAAGAAGGATGCAATTGAGGTTGGGCTTCTTACAGCCTGGCTAGAGTTTGCATCTTCATTACTGCTGCAGGGCTGATGTAGGCAGTTTACAAAAGGAATGGCAATAGCACATATAGGTCTGATTTCTGCAGCAGTCTCCATGTTTGCTCTGCAGCAAGGTCAAGGCTGAGAAACTTGAATTGTGCAAATTTACAGCACTCATAAGAATGGCTCTCCAGCTCCAATGTGAGTCTGGAGAACTAATGAGGCCAATAAGCTGGACTGCTCTCCTCTTGATGGCTTTCAGCAATCAATGGATGAGCAAATGCCTGACAATTGCCAAGCAATTATAGTTATCAATATCAGCACAACCCCAAACCTTATCTAGACAAGCAATTTTAAAATTATTCTAGCATTTAGTTACCATTTCCAGAAAGTTCTTTAAGCTGCACTTTCAGCTCTGAGAATACCAATCAAGGGACGCAAAAACTTGAAAAAGTTCAGAATGTATTATATGAGATATTCAAGGTTTCTAAAATATCAGAGTTCTCTATGCTTTTTCTGCAAACTTAGATCATGAGTAAACTATGTAAAATTATAAGGTGGCAACAAGGTTATGCACTGTTGTGGAAAACTGGAAAGTTCCCATGAATGGGAATGCAAGAATCATGGGAAAAAAAAACCAAACAATTTTGTCTGAGAAATCATAGACCATAGGATGGTTTGGTTTGGAAGGGATCTTTAAAGATCATCTAGTTCAAACCCTTGCAGTAAGCGGGGCATCCTCAACTAGGTCAGGTTGCTCAGGATGTGTTAAGCCTCACCTTGGATATCTTCAGCGGTGAGACCTCAACTAACCCTTGGTAAACCTGTTCCATTTTTCCACTGTCTTCATGGTAAACAACTTTTTCCCTACATCATATCTAAGTCTCAGCCCACAAGCTTTCTAAATTTTGCCCCTCCAGTTCTCTTCTCCATCCTGCTGGGGGGCGGGGATGAGGGGGAGGGAATGAACAATTGGCTCAGTGGTACTTAGCTACATAACAGTATTAAACCACAATAAGCCTTTATTTGGGAAAATAAACCAAACCAAACAAACACATGACCGAACCTCAACAATTTATATTAACAGAGAATTAAATATTTGTTTGTTACTGTGAAGCAGAATGAGCTAATCTTAATGTTTTCTAGTTTACGTCTGATAATGAAATATTCTAAAATAAAAATATATAGCTTTTCTTATAATTGTTTATAGGAAGAAAAAAAATAAAATAATTCTGACATCTTTTCTCCCAACAGAAACATTTTTCATGTCTATCCATGCCAGAATAACTCTACTAATAATGAATCACAGAATCCTGGAATGGTTTGGGTTAGAAGTAATCTTAAAGATCAACAATTTTAAAGCTCAAATCCCCATCCAGCCTTGCCCTGAACACTTCCAGGGATGGAGGTTCCTTGGGCAACCTGTGCCAGTGTCTCATCACCCTCACAGAAAATAATTTCTTCCTAATATCTAATTTAAATCTACCCTCATCCAGTTAGGACAATTACCCCTTGTCCTGTCACTCCATGCTCTTATAAAATGTCCTTCCCCAGCTTTCCTGTAGGCCCCCATCAGATACTGGAGGGCTGCTAAAAGGTCCCCACAGAGCCTTCTCTGTTACAGGCTGAAATATCCTAACTCTCTCAGCATGTCTTAATAGGAGAGGTCTTTCAGCCCTCTGATCATCATCATGACCCTCCTCTGGACTTGGTCCAATGGCTCTATGATACTCCATTGCTGGGGGCTCCAGAGATGGACACAATATTCCAGGTGGGCTTTCATGAGAGCAGAGTAGAGGGGCAGAATCACTTCCTTGGGCTGCTGGACAGACTTTTCTAAACCTTTCTGGGCAACAAGAGCACACTGATAGCTCATGTTGAGTTTCTCATCAACAAACACTCCCAAGTCCTTCTCCTTGTGGTTATTCTCAACACATTCTTCACCCAGACTGTAATTTTGCTTGAGATTGCCCTGACCCATGTGCAGGTAAGATAAGCAGGTGAAAAAGCAGATCATAAATTTCTCCTCATTCTTTTAATAATAATGAACATCCCATCTAATTTGGCCAGTCCCAGTTGTATACATGAGTAATAGGTAGATGATTGCCCTGTCATAGGCAGGTATTCTACAGAACAATTTGAATTAAATTATAAAAATGACATATCCAGGCCACTCTAACACAGTGAAAATTCAGAACTGTAAACTGATGTTAATCATAAACTCCTACTCATGTGTCTCATACTGATAGAAAAGCAATTTTTAAAAATAAAAAGATATAGAACAAAACAAAAAAGAACAATAACAAAGAAGCCTCATGGTGAAATAAAAAACTGTTAATTAAAAATTTTCACTGAGTTGGAAGAACATGAAGTATGGGATATATAATTTTGTCTGTTATTTTTCGATAGATTTCATGTCCTGGTCTTGCAGCACTCCATTTTTAGCCAGTAAAATGAATTTATTTCTGAAAGAGAGAGAGACCATGATTAGAAAGTTAAGGTTTTGCAACCTGCAGATAAATCTTATGTTGAAGGTTTTACATAATTTCATATATCTGTACTGAAAAAGTCCTTTTAGCAAAATTCATTATGTCTGTTACAGTGGAAAAATGCAGATAGACAGCTGAATCATCCAGATTAATTAGGAGAAAAAAATCTGAAAGTATATCCAAATGCCTACTAAACAGGTACACTCTGACACATTAGCTAAATAGAAACCTCTTGGATTAGCATGATGTACAATGTTCTTTTGTCATACTTAGTTGAAAAACACAAATCTACTCAAACAAATACTTAACTGGCAGTACTGAAACAGAGCTGTGTAATTCTTCACTTTCTTTGTCATAAGCCATTTAACTCAAAGAAAGTAAAAATAAGAAGGAATTAAATGAACTGTTTGTAACCCTCCTTCATGCTTTCAGACATTAAGGAGCTGATAGTTCAAATAATAAAGGTGCAAATAAAATGCATATTTTCAGGTTAACATAATTATCAGCTGGAGAAAATTAGCAAGGGATGCCATAGATGGATTGCTTGAAATGTTTGTGTCAGAAGTAGATGTTGCAAAAGTTTCTTGCACTTAGAAAAATGGCAGGAATATGAATCATGGCATGCAATTTGTGAACCATTTCACGATGGAGGTGTCACAGTCAGGTTTTTCGTCTGTCCTGGTCTTCTCAAACCAGGACAGACATCAATAAACAGAATGTGAAACTTCACCCTCACAGCCTAAGAATCACACTAATTGCTTATGGTCTTTTTATTCCATAGAGATATATAAATATTACTTAATCAGCAAAAAGAATTCAGCAGTGAAAGTGAATCAATAAATGTAGAAAAATATGATTCTCTTTACAACTCATCTTAATTAACAGAATCTATAAGGATAATGTTAATAAGATCATGGGATATCACTAACAGTCACAATGGGCATATCCAGTTAAACTGTTATGGGACATTTTAAAATTTAGGATACATTACACTAAAGTTACAAATATTAAATTATTCACAAATGCTGAAAACATTTTAGTAAAGATTAATGAAAACCCTTTCATGATAAATATTTGAGAAAAAAAGTGTGGTATTTCTGTATTAACAATCCAAAGGTACATGCATAAACTTGCAAGTCATCTCTGAACTGGTTTTTAAACAGAATCTTACTAAACGAAGAAGTGGATGTCACAGGGACCATGGCTCAGTTCAAATGATAGTTGGAATGATGTCTATTTACAACATTCACTCTGAAAAATGCTCATGTGACAAAATAACACAAATGCCAGTTATTTGTGATTAAAATAAAAGTAAGAATACACTCAAAAGAATACTATAAAAAAGTTCATTTTTAATTCTCAGATGTACAACAGTGACATGATGAGTGAAAAATAAAGATGGGTTGTTCATCATGAAAATAGAGATGGTTGGATGGTTGGACACTTAATGACATATACTGATGAATCCTAATCAAAACCAATCTTATTGAAAACAAATTTCAGGGGAAGCTTAATATTATATTGCAATAAATATGTCTATGGAAAACATCCAAAAATATCTTTCAATGACAATGGAATGTAGTGATCCATTGTAAGAGGAAAAAAAAAGCAAATTATTAAAAAGATGTAAGTGACAAACTGCAAAATGCTTGTCTCTGACATAGATGCATATAACCCACCACTTCCAAATAAAGAGTAAATAATTTTAAAATATGTAAAACTAAGCTATTAATATCTCCCAAAATTCAATTAATTGAGTCTTCTAATGACAAGATCCTGTTCACAGATGTTTAATTGCATCACCTCTTAAAATAACTACGCTTAAGTGAGTTAGATGTGAGAAAAGCCTCAGTTCAGACCTGCTAAGTAGTGTTAACGTTTGTTTAATAGCTGAAACCCCTAAAGATTTCTTCTTTGCTAAGAATATTAGATCTTGGGATATGGAAGCTCTGAACCGGTTTTGCCATTACTTTTTTCTTTCTGTATAACACAGTACAAAGTACAAGAAATCATAGAAAAGTATCCATCTTTCATATGTATGTATTGCTTCTTTCCTAGTCCTCAAAGAAAAGCAAAAACAGCCCTTCTCAGTAACAGAGGTTACTGGGAAAAGGACTGAAGAAAAATGACAGGGTTATGGAAGCCTAAAGGAGAAAACATTGTCTCGAGACTGGAAATTCGGAGTTAAATTCTGGAACTAAACCTGAAATCTGATTAAATAAATGCACTAAAATTGGAATATGATGAATGGCATAAAATCTGTGAAATGACATATAGCATGGGTAAAACTTTTCAGGACTGTTGTAAAAAGTGGTTGAAATAACATGTCATATGCTAGCTTTAGGAGGTTATGTGAAGATAGTGTCTTTGAATATATTACTAAATTTAAAAAAGGAAAAAAATATCTAGCTAAGAAGGAACCTATAGGAAGGTGAAAAAATCTACTGTGTATTCTATTTGTATAGGTCTATTTTGATTTTCTATACTTACCTATATTTATTTTTGTAAATATCTGTATCTATCTACACGTACATGTTTAATACCAGAAGCTGTTATCCCTTAATAAAAATAAGAAAAGCTGTTGAGAGGGTTTTGTCCTATACTACATCCTGTTACTCTCACCTGCCCCACAATTCTGAAGAAAATCATGGGTGATTCTCTGGAATTATTCTTCCCTAACACATCAATAGTGTTACATTTTTTTCAGTTGTCTCCAAAAGCTATTTACAGATGTCCAGTTCTCCTCAAACAGGTTTTCTTTCACACACTTTACTGTGTCTCCTTTATTACTAATTACACTAACATCAGTTGCACATTGTCTTTTTTGAACTATAGCTGCTCTTCTCCCTGGTTGGTGTTTAATAAGCTTTTACATATGTGGACCTGACTATAGTAAACCAAAGTTTTTCAGGAAAAATTTTTCATGCAATGAAAATGTCATTCATTGGTTTTTATAATGTCAGGGAAAAAGGCCATTTTTGGATGATTCATCACAAATCATTCACTTAGTTCACCAATTTGTATTTATTTATTTATTTAGCTTTAGCAGATCACTGAACTCCTACAACTTTGTCAATATCTTTATGGAAATTTGATGCCCAGAGTTGGATGCACGGCTGTAGGTGAAAGCACACCAGTGCCTTAGAAAAAGAAGTTCTATTCAACCTTTCCTTTTGAAGGTTGACCTCAGGGGTCTTAAAAGTCTATTCCAGTCATGACAAAACTGATTCTGTAATGCATATGCAGTCCAAAAATAGTATTACCTTTTTTTATTTTACTGCAGTAATTCACAGTGGAAACTTAGTGGAACAACTAATTGGTTGTTCATTATTCCCAGAGCTAATGCTTTTCATGTTGCTTATTCCCTTTAAGTCTTTGGTTTATCTCTTCAGAGATTCTTGAGTTTACATTTTTTTCAAGTTAAATTTTGTATTTTTCTGCTCATATTTCTAATTTCTGAGTCCTCATTGATTCTTGAAGTTCTGTATCTGTCATTGGCCAATTTCATTACCAACATCTTTGCTTCCTATTTCCTGTTAAATACTGACAGCAGTTATGTATCTGATTTTTGGGTCTTAAGTTTCATTCTCATTTTGATATATGCAAATTTGAAAATGCTGTTTCAAATGGGTTCTTAAGTTAGGTATCAAAGTACTATATCTGTAAAGTAATTGTAAATGCAAAAATTTGTCAAAGATGGAAAATACAGAACGTTATTCAATTTTTTGAGTTGAAATCACAGTTCAATATTTCCACTGACTTAATAGCAGAAGCAACATCACTATATACTGCATCACTGAACAAAGAGAACACCTTCCAGGAGGTTTTTTTTGTTTGTTTTGTTTTGTTTTTTTTTCTTCATTTTAACATACATTTTAAGAATGGGTCTTTAATTTTATTGAGGAAAGAACGGTTACCACTTTTTAAAGTAAATATGCCCACACACGCCCTCACACAAGCATAATACATTATTTTATTTGTTTGCTGAGCTACATTTATGTGCATTGTTCTTCTTGTTAAATGGTCTTGATAAGAGATATCTTCGGCCTCAAGGGTTGTTACTATGCCACCTTTTATGAATATAAGAGGTCTGTTGCTTAGCAAACCTAAAACAGTTTTACTGAAATTAAGAGACTCATATGTGAGTAAGCTGAAGCTTACACGTATGTGTGACTGCATCTTGTTTCACATCTCTATATGACAGATTTCTGGAGATGCTGCTCTCTACAGTGTTAAATTCAGTGTATTGTCGTATTACTTTAAAATTAATGTCATTCAATCATATGTTAAGAATAAAGCATTCTTCTGCTCCACTGGGAAGCGGCATCCAAAATTATTATAAGGTATAAGACACATTAAAAATGATATCTCGGAATCTCTGAATATCAGAATCATTCAAAATTGTTGCACTGGGAATACAGGCATTTCAGTACTGTCTTACTCTTGATATATAGACAAACCAGCATGTATGTGTGCGATTTATCCTTACTGCATTAATAATTTTCATCTTTTATTGTATGAATAATGCATGAACATTATTTTCTTTGTGTTTTGTAATTCAGAAAACACCAGCACAAAAATCTTACCTCTAGTTCCGTTCTTATTTGGACTGAACACATTGAATATTATTACCTAAAAAATATGACAGCTATGAAAATATGTGGAGCCCACACATTCCATCAGAGAACTGAAGGGAGCAAAATTTACAAAATGAGCATGTTCACTAGGCATCTTATTTTTCCAGGAATCGAGAAATTACAGAATTATAGCATCTAAGCTTATTTCTTTGGATTTAAAACTTCCATTAAAAATATGTGAATGGTCTATGTTATGTATTTCTTTCTTGTGGATTAAAAAAGAAAAATTCTTTACCTGAATGTAGTGATTTCACCATCATTCGTGTGAGATAAGTGGGACTCTAAGAAAACTGTCAGGAGAGTGAAAAACTTTGATCATTAGATATTTAGTTGTATCATAACAATCTTTAAATGGAAAATACATTACAAGAGCAACTAATCAGTTTCTGAACCTATCATAAAGGAGGCATTTTCTCATAATAGAAAAAACAGAGACTGTTCTATTGCCAATGAAAGCAGGAGTGTTCAGGTGTGTTTCTGTGTCATATAACAGAAGTGTCTAAAGGTCAAAAGTACCTTGAGAAATGTAGAAATATTCAAGAAATATGAACAAATTACCCACCCACACTAGTGGATTAACAGTGCACTGAGTGAATAAAGAACCTAAATACTTGTTTCAATTACAGAATGAAGAAGATCAAATCAAACTAGTGTGAAAATTTATATCTCCAAAGATTAAAACCTGTTGAAGTTCTGTCCTGAAATGATGTGGTGTGGGTCAAAGACCTGGAAACTTGGCCCTCAGATGACCTAGAAGCAGTTCAACTGCAGTAACTGTACCAAAGTTAGACCAGGGCTTCTGCAGGGATATTCTGTTAGGGTGGCTGGACACTACTGCAGATATGCATTCTTTGGGAAGGCAGTGAAAAAAAAAACCTGGTCGAGACCATGATATAGCTGATTCCAGAGTCCACACCTGACATAACCAGTTGACGATCATAGAATTGTAGAATAAGTAGGGTTGGGAAGGACCAGAAAGATCATCTAGTTCCAACCTCCCTGCATGGGCAGGGATACATTCCACTAGATCAGTTTGCTCAAGGCCCCATCCAACCTGGCCTTGAACACTTCCAAGGAGAGGACAGACACAATTTACTTGGGCAACCTGTTCCAGTGTCTCACCACCCTCACAGGAAAGAATTTTTTCCTAATATCTAACCTAAATGTCCCCTCTCCAAGGTTTACACCATTTCCCTTTGGCCTCTCACTACATATCTGTGTAAAAAGCTCTATCCTGTGTTTCCTGTAGGCAGTCTCCCACTAGAAGGTAGGAACCTTCTAGTGTCTCTTGGATATCCTGATCCTCAGAATATGTGTTTTGTGGTTTGTAGATAAAGATGGACCTGGAAGATCATCTTCCTTGTTTATTAACTTCACTTTACATTGAAATGCATTATCATAAGGGTACTATAATGAGTACCATAAATGAGTATTCTTTATTTTTCAACTAAGAGACTGTAAAAATACTTCAGTTAAAAGAGTTACATTCTTAAGCCACTTATTTGTTTGTGAAGTTGTTAATTTTTGCAAGTAATATCAGAAACCTGAATTCAAACTTTAGCAGCTAGTGGTTTTTTAAGTGGTAGAGCATAAGCCACATTCTCATAAGAAAGAACCTTATAGAATTAAGCTCTGACAACGGATTAAACAGAACATTGTAATTTTGCAGTGAACAATTGCTCACAAATGTTGCTTTATGCAGGAAGACTCCAGTCACTGAATAAATAAAGACTGCCTGGAAACGTAAAAGGGTGAACAACTGTTCCACATGCTTTTATGTTCTGAAGTGTTTAAAAGAAGACAAAGCAATGACTTTTTGGGATGGCAAGCTGAAACTGCTAGGACAAGTAACAGAAATTAATAACATGGATAGAAAGATGGATAAAGTTCAGATGCAAAACCTGAATTGTGAAGTACTCGTTGAGGCAATAAGAATTGCCTCTAAAAAAATAGAGGCCTTGGGAGTTCTGGTAGGGAATGAATATCTCCGTTCTGTTTAGCTAGAGAACAGTCAGAAGACACTCCTGTTATTTATCTTTTTCCTTTTCTTTCTTTTCCATTTCTTTCTTTTCCATTTGCTTCTTTTTCTTTTTCTTTTTCTTTTTCTTTTTCTTTTTCTTTTTCTTTTTCTTTTTCTTTTTCTTTTTCTTTTTCTTTTTCTTTTTCTTTTTCTCTTTTTCTTTTTCTTTTTCTTTTTCTCTTTTTCTTTTTCTTTTTCTTTTTCTTTCTCTTTTTCTTTTTCTTTTTCTTTTTCTTTTTCTTTTTCTTTTTTTTTCTTTTTCTTTTTCTTTTTCTTTTTCTTTTTCTTTTTCTTTTTCTTTTTCTTTTTCTTTTTCCTTTTCTTTTTCTTTTTCTTTTTCTTTTTCTTTTT